>JAGFBZ010000958.1:1200000-1705767 GCA_018398805.1 Hirundichthys speculiger
TATGTATCTCTCACTTGGGTTCAGGAAAATTCACAGCAAAAATGTTGGTGTTTCACCTTCTCAAGCAAAAGACTGTCATTTAAATTCCACAAACTGTTCCAAGTCAGCCAGGGAATAATGATTTGTCAAATAATGGGTTAAACCACAAAAATGTACTTGCAATCATGTCATTATTGCACCATTAATTTTGTAAGCTTCTTGAGCAAGCACACAGTTTAATTAGATGTGAATAATTCCATAAATACCATAAAAAAAAAAAATAACACTAGAGTAGCCTCGGGATTTTTTTTTCTGTATTCATGAGATCCCTCAGCGTCATGCTGGGAGAGGCAGTCTGCACGTGTTATCTTTTATGCAACACCAGGAACACACTGGCTTTATTGCTAGCCAATAATTTAGGGTGCACTGGTCTGCCACCGGGTAACACATATCCATCACTGAGGCTTTGAACAGCCAGGCTTAAGTACACCTATCTTATTTCAGTCCCGCTTTCACACTGAAGGCTACAAAAGGTCACCAGTGTTGGCAAACTGGAGGTCTCATAACATTAAGGTGAATACTGAGACATGTTTTTTTAATTATTATTATTTATTTCAAGCATACTCAAAAAAATGGTTAAAATAATTGCAATTTGAGACAGAAAAAGCTTTTTATATGTCAGAGTTCTAATCCTTGGTGCCGTTCATCTTGCTTCAATTTAATAAAAGCATGATGCAGGTTCCACACAAACTGGAAATGGGTGACCTACAAATTACTCCCAAATTATCCACAACAGAGGTGCCTTAAACTGAAGTTAAATACAAGTTGATGATCGTCTCCAAGGTCTGAAACAACATGATGCAATTTGAAGATCACGATAGCAGCTTCAGTGTGTATGTGGATGTGCAGTTGAACATTTTCTTTCCTCTCAGATAGCCTGACTACTTGACTGTTGAAGCGTTATGACAGGTTTCAGGCAATTATCTATTTAATTTTTACATTTGCATTTGAAAACTGCAAAAAATAACAGAGCACAAGCAACATGCTAGAAACCAGGCTACATGTGGCAGTGGAAAACCATTTTTAAAAAGACAGAAAGGATTATTTCTAAGAGGAATATATAATCAGAGAGGACACTGTCACATGCAGCAGCACAAGTAACACTAATCCTACCCAAGACTTTCTCTTTTAACAGGAATCTTCACTCTCTACAGTGATTCACGGGTAAAAGAATAGATGCAAAGGTGATAAGTGCTTAAATTGGTAAAGAGTATGAGCAGAGTCTGAGTCACAAACAGTGGGCTCCATCTTGGGCCACTTTCATTAAGCCACATGAGAAAGTCAATATGAATTGGATTGGATGTCCTTCAGGCAGTTGCCAGCTGCACCTGGTTTGGCTTTCTTTGTTTTCATTGTGATATTTATTACTACATCGGTTGCTTTCTGACATTTTGTCCTATTCCTGAATACGATAAATGAACGAAAAGACACGTGACATACAAAGTCGTTTTATGAGGGGGAATAATAGTGACAATATACGGACTCCGTGAGCGCTCAGTCACCTTCCCTCCTGCACGACGTGCATTGTGTGCAGCTGCGCCCCCCTTCGTTCCCTCAACCCCGTCCAGCTGCTGCTATAAACAACTTCAGACTGAAGGAAGACGAACCTTGCGCAGTCTGACTTTCCCCTGACACAAACGCACACTTGATGTAGTTTATTTCTATGTTAAAACTCTCCTGTGCCACATGAGAGACGCGCCCATGCAGTCAACGTGAGGATGCCACAAACTGGCAATTAATTTGATGCAACTTTGAGTAAAAAAAATACACTGCTCCAGGTTCAAATTCAAAAGCATATAAGCTTAAATGTTGCCGTTTTCATCTTTGATGAGATTTGGATGAAGCTGACGCACAAAAACAGCCTTAGTAACGTTCTGATTCCATGCCTTGCTCCAGCTCCCCGAGCTACAGGCGCATGACGCATGACGCACTGGAGGCGCGGCAAACTTCCCCCATAAATGCTCAGCCTGCGCTCCGCCAGCTCCAGAGACAAGCCGAGGTCAGACCCCTCACCATCACCGCCCGGATTTAAAAACCACCCGCCGACCACCGGGCGCAACCTGCCGCAATAATGATTAAAAAAATGTCGCCATCCGAGAACGAGTTCAACATACCGGCCAAGAATTGCCACAGAATGGTGATTCTGGGTTCCACTAAAGTTGGAAAGACTGCCATCATCTCTCGGTTCCTCAACGAGAGGTTTGACGACCAGTATACACCCACAATCGAAGACTTTCACAGAAAGTTCTACAGCATCAGGGGGGACGTGTACCAGCTGGACATCCTGGACACATCAGGGAACCATCCGTTTCCCGCAATGAGGAGGCTTTCAATTCTCACTGGTGAGTCCAGTTTTGAAACTACTTCAGACCTTCTTCGCACAGCTTTTTCTGTCCCAACCTCACTGCTTATACTTGCGCTCTAAACCCATTTTTTCTCCTTTGTTTTCCAGGTGATGTTTTCATCTTGGTCTTCAGCCTGGACAACAGAGACTCCTTCCAGGAGGTGCAGCGCCTGAAGCGCCAGATCCACGAGACCAAGTCGTGTTTGCAAAACAAAACAAAAGAAAACGTGCAAGTCCCGCTCGTGATCTGCGGGAACAAGTGCGACCGAGACTTTTACCGCGAGGTGCGGGACGACGAGATCGAGGAGCTCGTCGGCGGAGACGAGCGCTGCGCTTACTTTGAAATATCGGCGAAGAAGAACACCAACGTCGACCAGATGTTCCAGACGCTGTTCGCCATGGCCAAGCTGCCCAACGAGATGAGTCCCGACCGCCACTGCAAAGTTCCCCTGCAGTCCTGCGACGTTCTCCACAGAAAGTCCTTCAGAAACAAGAAGTGGAAGGACGGAAACGCGTATGGGATTGTGGAGCCGTTTGCACGGAGGCCAAGCGTGCACAGTGACTTGATGTACATAAAGGAGAAAGCCGTCGGTGGCGGCCAGGCCAAAGAAAAGGGCTGCGTCATTTGTTGACACTTATCTTTGTTTGTCTACTATAGTCTTTGTCTCCGTGAGACATCACAGAGCTGTTGTGGCCAGTCTGCATGTAGAAAACAGAAGATCAGAAGTGAGCCAGGACACGCTGTGAAGTGCTGTAGCTGCTGTAAATCTGTCTCTACATTTGTTTTCTGAGAGCAGCACTAGAGTGGAAAAAAAAGTTTACATTTTGCCATTTTTTTTCTCAATCATGGTGAAACTTGAATGTTTGTTTCAGAATGAACAAATAGATTTTGTGTATTTATTATGTCCTTGTCCACTTTTGCATAAAAAGGAAATAAAACTTGCTACTTTCGTAACCTGTTCTACTTAATCTTTCATTTCAACCACAGCTCAGTTAACTTATGCACTGTGCACGTTTTACACATTTTATTCTGCTTTTCATCCATGCTGGAAAATATAATTTAACTCATAATTAGCTGCAACATCCTGATGTTGCAGATGTAAACCTGCAACAAGCTGAAATAAGAATCAACAAGTGATTCCAGACCCCACAATGTTTAAAGCACTTACATTCAGGGGAAACTTCTCAGTTTCTGCTCTGTCGAACTCAAAAAGATTCGAAATAATGCCTTTTGAAAAATGAATCATTTTCAACAACCGGATATGAAAAGAATAAAGAGTAATATACCCAATTAATGACGAAGTGATGAAAAAATATGAGGCCATTTATTACAATATGAAAAAAAAACGCAGAAAATGTACAATTAACCATTACACAACATATTCACAAAGCAAAAAATATCAACAAGAGAATGCAATGTGTCAAAAAAAAAAACAAACACTTGAATTGTAATGTAAATAAAGGAATTCCAACCGTTATTCCGTACAAAAATCCATTCCTTTTTCTCGCGACAGACTATGTCTGACGCGAATAAAAGTCCTTTCTGATCTCTACTGTCTCTCTGCTTCAAGCAGTCAGTGCGGCACCCCAGCCTTCAATCTCACGATGCTTTCGGTACATCGAACATGCAGAGACTTTTGTATTTTTGCAGCAGCTGGTTCTTGGTGCGGACCTGCTCTCGCAGAGTAGCCAGCTGCTGCTGCTGCTCCTGCGGGCTGCTGTCGATTCCCGGCATGTTGGAGATCTGATCCCGAGCTTCCTGGATCTTTGCCTTCAGCTTCGCCAGCTCTTGATGGACATCTGGGCTGTCCTTGTCCATGCTTAAAAAAATAATAAATAAATAAATACACAGACGAAATAAACGCAAAAGCACGTTGCATCGTTAGTTATCTCTTAGCTTTAGCTAGCACATCAGTTCACGTTGCTCCACCAAAGAACGCTTTACAGGAAATAAGCAGGCTAAACCGGCAAATACACGCGTAGTTTTAAGACACTTGACGCTGTCTATATCCTTACCACTTGATAATATCATGAACTAAAGGTAACAAAGAGCAGTCCTCGGTCTCCTTCTCCAGCTTCGGTTGTGGTACCGCCATGGTTTTCCTGCTCCTCGTCGCAGATTGTTTACGTCCGCATCAAGTTGATGACATCACCAACTACGAAACAATTAATTGTCATGTAAATATAATGATTATTATAATTTTTCAGCTAAAGTTATCATTGAAAATGCTTGTATATATATATATATATATATATATATATATATATATATATATATATATATATATATATATATATATATATATATATATATATATATATATATATATATATATATATATATATATATATATATATATATATATCATATATATCTTACTATTCTGTCACTATTCTTACTCTCATCATCTATGCCCGCTTAAATCTATGCAGGGTCTCTCTCTCTATCGGGCACACCAGGGGTACTACCTGGACAGGTCGCCTGAGTGTTTCAGGGCCACATGTAGCCAAACAACCATGCACACTCACAATCACTCCTCTGGGCAATTTAGAACCACCCATTAACCTGACATGCATGCATAATATCTGTATAATATCTGTATATACACATGCATACATATACACACACACAACTGTTTTGCACAAATGCTGCTTTTACAGTTACCAAATTAGTTTTATTTATATTTTGTTTGTGTCAAGCCATTTTTATTTAATAATTCAACCCATTTGCTAATAGATGTTCAAAGTTTCAAGTTCAGTATCAATGTAATTCAAAAATGTTAAAAACACAAAGGAAAAAAATGAATTGCACAGGTACAGCAACATGCAGAGCAAGTTGCATTTTACAGTTTATATAGCTACAATAGATCCTGTAATGCATAAAAAATAACTTAATGCCTATTATATTATAGAAGACACTGTTAAAGACCAAGCAGCTTGGTATAGTAACAGTCCATCGATACAGCTGGAGCAATAAAAAACATGGAGAAAGTGCAGAGAGTAAGGCAGGGAGGTCAGAAGCCTCACAGCCACTTGAGAGAGTTGTACTCCACTGGGGAAAAAATAAAAAAACAGAAGACAAAAATTGCTGTGCATTTCTCAGAGGCACCAGATATTGTTTTAACATAACTTGACAAAATTAATGACTGCAGCTTCTTGTGTGATTTATGACACAATATACAGGTTAAAACCTATTAAGGAAAGTAGAGTGAGTGATGATTCCAGGACTTAATTATACTGACTAAATCAAAAGGGCAACCTTTTTTTTTTTTTTGACTCACACTTGTCCTTTAAGAGTTTGCAAACTTAATTAAAGTATTTTTTTTCTCTGCATTCATAGCTATGCCTATGTTTGGCCTTTGCCAAAAGCAATATTCTTTTAAATGATAGGCCAGATTACTCATAAAATAGGGCAACAAAATCTATTAATACACAGAACAAACACACCTGACCAGTGATAGAGTATAGCTTCAACGCTCTCCATCTTGCTACCTAGTAACCTGCAGTACCTACACCTAAAGTCAACCCACTATGTCTACAGTATAATAGATGGCACGCTTGAAAAGTGAAACCTTGGAGCTTGTGTAAACATTAGTCTGCATGACAGGCACAAATAAAGTCAAATGGATGACAGTGTGTTACACTATATGCCTTTTCTGCAGTTAAATGAAGTGTTATATGCAGGTCATGTCTCTCTGTTCCGGTATTCATCTTCCTTTTTCATGCACATGTCAAGTTCGTGTTGAAATGGATTAAAAGGCAAAACACAGGGCAAACACAGTGGCTTAAAATCTCTTTGGGTGTCATCACTTAAGTAAGCATCCTCCTGTGGCTGTGCAAATATAAACTCAGCTAATCTGTTTCTACCATGTTCATTGACCCACATTCCTGTTATATCAGACTTTAATCAGCCATGAATCTTGAACCACCAACCCTTACAAGATCATGATTTAGCAAGGAGGTCACTTAGTGTTTGATTACTGATAAACTAAAGTTAATAATAACCCCAGATGGAGAACGTCAGAGATTACAGAGTGAACTCAAGTGATCACGTAATCAATTAACAATCAGCTGTGTATTTCAAAGAACACAAAACCACAAATGCATTCTGTTGTCGGTGCAGAAATATTTGAGAGACTTCAGCTTATTTCTTGAACTCTAACTATGGGCCAGTGGGTATATATTCTCGGAGCTACATGTTCTCATTGAAGGAGAGATTCAACACTTGACCCTCTTTACATCTCACATGCTCATTACCTTCACTCTCACTGGGTGCCACAGAAGAGAGAGATTACCTTCATGACACAGACAATGAATATTCAGTCAATAGTAGTCTGAGTGAGACTTGACCTAGATTTATACATGTGGCCCACTGAACACTTTCTCTTGCTATGACTCCAAATAAGTGGTAGTGCTGATCATTTCATCTGACACTAAGTGCTCACACTACTTTCCAGTATGAGCTTGTTCTATACTGCTGAACCTCATGGAGCTTTCATGGGTGACCTAGTTGGAAAGGCATTATGCAGTCCAAGTGTTTTACCAATTGGGTCTCAGGAAAGCTTTGATGCATTTATGAGCTTTAAATACTGGCATATTTTCTGAACCAACATTTTCATCCCACATTTAATTAAACATAATTAGGGAGAAGGTAATTGCTACAGAAACTGGTGAGATGCAACAGAATGTGACACAAATGAACTTTTTTGAGGGAGTATTAAAAAGCAGCACATCCTAATGTCCCATTATAATAATAGTTGTCCGCTGTGGTTAGTTGTCACTGACTTTCATATGACAAAAATATCCAATGAGGTTAAGTCATATAATGTATAATGTAATGGAGATGCGTGACCTGGGAATTTGGTCAGATTTTTGGAACTTCATTTTCAAAGCATTTTTTGTTGGTTTTTGGGCTCTAGCCCCCAATTTCTTTATGAAGGTAATGACAGTATGATGTTTAAAGATGAGCATAACTTGAGTATAACATTTCAGTTACATTCCCAATTACGACTTCAAATATGTTAAAACCACTGACTCCTCATGGGTGTTCCAAAAAGTAAGAGGCTCTGTAAAGCCAAAAGAAAATAGATTTGGATGCTCACTGATGTGTAAGTAAATGTTGCAGCCTATGTTTACAGCTTCTTTTTTTTTTCCAGGTACAGTTTCTCGGGTCTTTTTTAAGGAACAGTGATTCTGCCAGAGCAGCACCACTGAACTCTTAATAAATACTGAGAGGAGATAACCGTGGGCCCCTCATAGCATTAGGGAAGGTTTCTTTATTCATTTATACTCAGTAAACACTTCTTTTATACTCCCTGCTCTTCAGGTCCAATACTTCTTCATACTGACTTCATAAAAAAAGCACTGGGTGTTGGAGGGGAGAACTTGATATTTCCTTGTGAAAGATTGATTAAAGATTAATATCTGTGATTATGATTTATGAGATATGCAACATGTATCCTCCTCAACTGTTATTTTTATTGAAGCAACAGTTAGTTAATTTACAATTTATTTAGTTTATTTATAATGTAGCAAAATTATTCATACAATTGCTTTAACTATCATTCCATTGCAGAAGTACGTTTTGTGCAATTGATTTACTTGTTAATGTATTTCGTTAATTGAATATGTGTGGTCTGCAGCACTTTCCAAAAAAGTTTGGAGAGGGGCACTTGAAGAAAAAAAAGTAAAATAACAACAACAAAAGTTATTTCAAATAGATTATGTCAACCTATGACTACAAATGTGATCTGGCAGAAAAGTTTCCAGGAGAAAAGATGGGCAGAGGATATAGTTTGTCAGCAAATCATCAGATAGTTTCAGCTGCAGGAATTTCACTGTGTGAGGGCAAAGGCACAAGCCAAAGTTGAACTCACAAGATTTCTAATTCTTTAGAACGCCATGTGTCAAGAACTGTTATTCATGAACAGCTGATAGAACACCAAGGGCAACAGATTACTTTGGGAAACCTTTGGCAAACCATTTGGAGTTACATTCATAAAAGCTACTTGCAACTTTACTGTGCAGGGGACTGTCTTAAATTCATGCAGAAGACTGCTTTCACTTATTTGATTGTATCAGTGCCCCTGGAAAAGGTAATTTAAACTTATGTGATGGCAGCGTTAATACAGAAAAGAGGATCGACATTTTAGAGCAACTCGTACTACATTTAAGATAACATCTTTTGTCAATGTTATAAAGGTGTTACAGGTGAGAATGAATGTATATTATTAACAAATGAAAGGGAGATGGTAGGACAAAACATGAAATTTTGAGTTCATGCAATGTCTGCAATGTAATAAAAGACAAAATAAAATAAGAATCCTTTCCCCCTCACCATCAAGCTTTTTCTTTTTTGTTTTGGAATTAAAATAAAATAAAGCCAGTTACTGAAATATGAAGACTGCCATCCTTATATTTGATTAACTCTGAAGAAGCTCTTGTATTTATGAGAAAACCAATACAAACACATATGTTAATATAGTTTATTGTAAATGAATATTTTTAATATAGAGTAATTTTTCTTAACAAAACAAGAAATAGTATTTTTTCTTTTTCCATCATACTCTTTATGATCATCAGTAGTTCAAATCCTGACCCCTGACTGACTTTCCCATGCATAGACACAGATGAAACACACATCTGCCTGGAAAAACTCTCACATACAGCTCAGAGCAGTCTTTACGACCAACAAGGGAGTCGTGGATAACTTTTTGGTCTGGGTAACATGAGGACACTTCCCTTTGAACCTCTCCATAGCACTCCCCAAATGGCCTGCCTTGCTTCAACCGGCCCCATAATGACGTTCAAGGGGAGCTGATAATTTCCACATCCCTGCATCTCTGGCAGAGAACTGGAAGGATACAGATGTCCTGTCTGCAGATCTGACATCCTGACATCTGATCATAGCACAGTTTTATATATATATATATATATATATATATATATATATATATATATATATATATATATATATATATATATATATATATATATATATATATATATATATATATATATATATATATATATATATATATATATATATATATATTCAAGATGCATTTGTTGAAACTGTATGTCAGAAATGTATTTGGACAATAGAGAGGCATTATGTAAAACTCTTTGCTCCATCTTTTTGTTTGTTTTGATATTTAAATATATTCAAAAGAGAACATTGGGACACTTAGACTGATATAATGATCTACCATTATTCACCTTATTGCAGGCAGGCTGCTAAAATGCACCCCTGGGCTTTCTTATACATTCTGTATATGACTCCTTGTTTGATACCTCTTCCTTGAAAGTCTGATTTTACCAAAAAAGTAAAAACAAAGAATGTGGACTTAATTTCACCCCTAACTGGCTCTGCTAAGAAAAGATTATTATGCATTAGTTCATACTCAACAGTATCTGTTTTATGTAAAGGCAGTCACATTTCCTAGAAAGCTGGATCTCAGTTCCACGGAGCCTGATAATCCCCTGTTCTTTAACAGGTCTCATTGGTGCATAATCGTATTTCATCTTATGCAAAAGGGAGTCAAGCAAGTTTTGACCAAACAGTGCTACTGCATGATAAAAATAAATGAAATGCCACAGGAGGAAGTGCTTTGTCTGTTTGAAAGATCAGAAAGAGTTTATTTATGTGAGTGTGTGCATTTGTGTTTTTGAACCAGGCACTAATACTCTAACATTGAAGTATTTAAAGACTGAAAAGAAGGAATGTTCTCAAAAACGAATCAAAAAAGTTATTTCCCTTTGTGGATATTTTAACATTGATCTCTGAAATCCAAATAAGCACGGAGTGACAGGTGATTTAATTAATGTACAGCATACATTTATATCCGAAAATAACCAGAATCACATTTGATTGTGCCACATTCATTGATAATATATTTGCAGATGATATTAAATTCAAATTCAAATTCAAATATACTTTATTGATCCCCCCCCAAGGGGGAAATTCAGTATTATGAATAATACTGTTAGTGCACTATCAATTAATGACACTAGTGACCACCTACCAGTCTTTATTGTTTATTACAACAACTATGAGAGAAATAAGCCACAAAAAGTCCAAAATAAAAACCGGTGAGAACAGAGAAAACCATTAATACATTTACGTAATACATAAAAAATTGTTTTTAAAAACAGCAACTGAAGGAAGGGTAAACCAAAACAAATTGTGGATGACAAATCATTTCACATTGTTTACTGTAAATTGGTTTTACCATATTTAAGTTACCGTTCAGAGGTTTGGGGCAACATGCATCAATGTATATTAATGACATTGCTGAAAAGAGCTAAAAGGATTATTCATAATACTGGTTTCAGAAATCCCATAAATGCAATAATTTTAAAATCAGGAGCTTTAAAGTTTGTTAATTTGGTTCATTTTTATACAGCACCAATTCATGTACAAAGTACCAAACAACTTATTCCCCCAAAAATATTCAGAAACAGTTTTTTTTATGGCGGTGGGGGAACATAGATTTAGGAGGGGAGTTAAAATTCAAACATCCTCAGGTTCCTACATCTTTTAAAGGTTTTCTGTCTGCAGAGTAAAGTTGTGGAACAGATTAAATAAAACAATTTACTAATATGAACCAGTTCAAAAAGCGGTACAAAACTATGATTTTCATTGGATGCAAGGATGAAGAAATGTATTAATTATGCTGAAGTAAATGTGTGTTTATATACTGTATATATATTACAGTATATAGTACATGCTGATTTTTAAAGGCAAAGGCAAATTTATTTGTATAGCACATTTTGTGTACAAGACAATTCAAGGTGCTTCACATAAAACATTAGAAGCATTACAGAAGCATTAAAGAGTACTTTAAAACAGGGAGGAAATAATAGAATAAAATAAAATATTAAAATGCTGAATATTAAAAAGCAAAAAGTTATTTTTGATTTAAAAAAAAGAGGAACAAAATGTAAATAAAATGCAAGAAATAAAAGTGAATTGTTTTGATAAGAGGTGGCAAATAGAAAAGCTTTTAACCTTGATTTAAAACTGCTAAGTTTCAGCAGACCTGCAGTTTTCTGGGAGTTTGTTCCACATGTGAGGAGCATAAAAACTGAATGCTGCCTCTCTGTGTTTAGTTCTGACTCTGGGAACAGAAAGTAGACTTGACCCTGATGACCTGAGGGATCTGGTGGATTCATAATGAACCGGATGATCCTGAATGTATTTTGGCCCAGAACCATTCAGTGCTTTGTAAACTAACAACAGGATTTTGAAGTAAATTATTTTACAAACAGGAAGCCAGTGTAAAGAGCTGAGGACTGGAGTTATATGATCCACTTTCCTGGTGTTAGTGTGGACTGGAGCAGCAGCGTTCTGGACTAACTGCAGCTGTCTGATGGTCTTTTTACGGAGACCTGTCAGGACAGTAGTCTTGTCTACTGAAGATAAATGCATGAACAAGTTTTTCTAGATCCTGCAGAGACATCAGTCCTTTAATCCTGGATATGTTCTTTAAGTGATAATATACTGGCTGATCAGTGTATATTTCTATGGAAAACCTAAATCTGAATTGAGCCAAAAAAATAAAAAAAAATCAATCTGTTTTTGTCCTAACTGCAGTTATGAGTCACCTGTTTTCATTGGAATACAATTGTCAGACTTAAAATAATAATAATGATGATAATTGAATCCAAACAATAGTCAGCATTTCCTTTTAAACATGAATCAAAGACAGTGATTTTAAATGTAAACATGCATTAAGAAGTTGAATAGGTGGAGCTTTGTAAAATGCAAAATCATTCCATCATTTCAGTTAGATCACTGCTAGCAAGACAGGCAAACTGATCACTGAAAGCATCGACGGAATAGACATCTATTGTTCAGATAAAGA
This sequence comes from Hirundichthys speculiger, assembly GCA_018398805.1. Lineage (NCBI taxonomy): Eukaryota > Metazoa > Chordata > Actinopteri > Beloniformes > Exocoetidae > Hirundichthys > Hirundichthys speculiger. The sequence continues at coordinate 1,212,250 of JAGFBZ010000958.1, forward strand.
CAGAAGAACTGGAAATGGCTTCTCAACCATGGAGGTTCCCCAACAGGAGGCACGCTGGTCACGTGAGAAGAGCGGGAAACCAGGAAAACCAGATGGACCGCCGTGAGCTTGTTGAAGAATTCAACAGGCTGACTCACCTGCTGAACATGGAGACGGCTAAATTCATGGACGCAGACTCCAAAGTGTTTCAACTCTCAAAAGAGTTGCATGAAACAAAACTCCAGTTGGAGAAACAGAAGAACCTGACGGAAATGTATATTCGCCAGGACAAAGAAAAGAAGGAGGCGCTGGAAACACTGCAGAAATACGCTGATGAGGAAACTCTCAACCCTGCTAAAGTTGCTTTCCAAGGTGCAAAGCGAGATCAAGCGTAGGAAAAAGAAACTCCTTCAAAAAGATTACGAGGAGCTGCAGGTCGCCCATTTTATCAGGCAGCAAAGGTTTTCCAGCGAGATCCTGATGGAAAAAGACAAGAACAAGGCTCTCCAAGAAGAACTGGATGGAGTCAAGATTTCTTACCAGGAGCTGAAGCAAGAGCATGATACTGACATCCTTGCAGCGAGGCAAGAGAAAGAAACACTTCAGGGACAAATTAAGTCTCATGTGGACAAGATGGCGCAGGACCAACAGATCATTGTTGACCTGAGAGCTGAGCTGGACACTCTCCATCAGCAAGTTTGGAGCAGGTGAGGGCCCTCCTGCAACAAATCTCAAAGGAAACAGAAATGCGTTTGCAGGTGGAGCTGGAACACCTCAAAGACTCAAGCCAAGAGCTCAGGTGCAGACATGAGGCTGATGTTCAAGCAGCACGAGAGGAGGCAGAGAGACTTCAACGGGAGCTGGAAGAAATTAAGGTGTACGTTGAAGACCAGGAGCAATAGACAAGCTTGACCCTGAGCCCCAAATGGCGGTCCAGAAACAGGTAAAAGAAAAAATCTGTTCTTCAAAGAACGAGGAGCTTTCTGGGCTTGAAGAAATCAAAAAAAAAAAAAAAAAAAAAAAAAAATCGAAAAAACAGAAGCCCACAACTTAAATCCATCCTTCCTTTTGATCATTAGTTTGAAGAGTTTACCTCTGACTTTATTTCTTTGTTGGTTTTGATGTTGACTGTAAATAACTTTGTTGACTATGAGCTGTTCTTTATTGTTTGCAGAGTCTCGGTGGCCTGGCGTTCTCCCATCAGAGATGTTCAGACTATTGAGTGCATCTCTGTTGAAAGCTCATCTCATCTTTCTTGGTTTGACCACAGTTCCTTGATTTTTATTGTAAATGTTGAAGTTGAGGTCATTTAAGTCCTGTTTCAGTTTGTTGGTGCTTTATTGATTTATTAACTGACTACTGATTCAGGAATGAATGGATTTTTGCTCATACTTGTAAATGACCATTTTTATTTTCCATTGCTTTATTGATTTATTAGTTATTTGACTTACATTTATTAATGACCATAGATATAAAGATTTTGATTGTATACATTCCTGATTTTATTTCTCGTTTCTTTATCAGTTTATTCATTAATTTACTACTTATTCAGGAATTTATAACTTTTCATCATATGTATACTTGTTATTTCTTGATTTATTTGTTGTTGCTTTATTTACTTAATAGTTATTATTCCTTACATTTATTAATAACCATTGATTTTTTTTTTTTTTGGCTGTTTGTGTGCCTTTAATTCCTGATTTTATTGATATATTTGCTGTTTTAGCTTTTCTTGCTGAATGCTTGTTATTAATTTTATGCATATTTGTTTGAAATAAACTTTGTCATATCTTGACTCTTTAGTAAAGACTGGTTAATAGATTTACTTTGCAATTCTTTCCATTTTAAAATACCTGCTGCCTCGCTTTGCCTTCATAATTATACAATAATTAAGCTTTAAAGGCTGTGCACTGGCACAGTTCTATTATTAAATAAGTACTAATACCAGTTATCAGTAGAGTCATAATGACAGTAACACCATGAAAATGAGAAAGTGTATATAATGTTTGCTACAACATTTGCTGTTATTTGCTATTCTGAGTCAGAATCATCATTCCTTGATCTGTAAAACTAATAAAACACATTAAACACATGGAGATGTGGAGACTCTGCATCTCTATGTATCTAAACTTTACTATCAGACACACACACACAAAAAAAATGTTTCTAAACTGTTAGTAAACATTTCTGGTTTCAACTCTTAATTTAAACATGAAGTAAAAGCAAATAAAATGTGACTTAAGTGGACGTATTCCAAACTCTACGTATGTCATAATTAGGGCTGGGCAACGACTAAAATTTTTAATTGCGATTAATTGCATGATTTCCCTGATTAATTATGATTTATCACATTGTATATGCAAAATCAAATAATGAATTCAAAAGTAAAGTTCACTTTTATTTAAATGTTCTGCTGCCATATGAACTAAAGTGCTATAACATTTGTTGTTCAAACACTTTTAACATCAGCACTTGCCAATAACACATATTTAGTGAAAATCTCATCTTAAAAAAATGTAAAATAAAATAATTTTTATTGCCACTGCCAGGGCCTTAATGTCATCCTGTTTTTTTATGACAAATAAAAAAAGTCTACCAACAAAATCCTGAGCCGCAATCATAAGATTAAAACAGGTAATTTCTGAGGTAACAGCAGAAACTTTTACCTAGGAGTTCAACTTGTCAGTTGTTACAAATAACCTTGTTTCTGTTGAATCCTCCATCTGGGAGAACTTTAAAATTAAAATGTCCATTTAAAAGCTCTGTAACTTTATCAATCTGTGTATCATTCGTTCTTTCCATTTTCAATTAACAATCAAAAAATACAAAATTGAAAATCGGACATTGGTTTTTAAAGACCTTAACTAGAGCAGTCTCAGTGCTGTGATGTGGCCGAAAACCTGACTGGTAGACATCAAATCAGTTATTTAGCATCAAGAAGTTGTGGAGTTGTTGAAAACAGCTTTTTCTATCATCTTACTAAGAAAGGTTTGATATCGGTCTGTAGCTGCTCATGAGTGACGAATCTAAGCTGGTCTTTTTCAGGAGTGGCTTGATGACGGCTGTTTTTAGGGTCTGAGGGAAGACTCCTGAGAGCAGGGAGGTGTTTACAATCAGTAAAATATCTGGGGCCATGCACCCTGAAACAGTCTTGAAAAACCCTGTTGGCAGGATATCAAGACAGCAAGTGGTGGTTTTCAGACGGCAGATGATCTCATCCAGGGTTTTTGGACTGATTGGAGAAAAGTGTGTCATGGTGTTAATATTTTTAGGTGGGCACAGTGGTGACATATGTGCTGCCCCTGGCATGGAAGCATGCACTGACTGCCTGATTTCCTGAACTTTGACAGTGGATCTTTTTACGGAGACCTGTCAGGGCAGCGTTACAGTAGTCTAGTCTACTGAAGATAAATGCATGAACAAGTTTTTCTAGATCCTGCAGAGACATCAGTCCTTTAATCCTGGATATGTTCTTTAAGTGATAATATACTGGCTGATCAGTGTATATTTCTATGGAAAACCTAAATCTGAATTGAGACAAAAAAAAAAAAAAAAAATCAATCTGTTTTTGTCCTAACTGCAGTTATGAGCCACCTGTTATCATTGGAATACAATCGTCAGACTTAAAATAATAATAATGATGATAATTGAATCCAAACAATAGTCAGCATTTCCTTTTAAACATGAATCAAATACAGTGATTTTAAATGTAAACATGCATTAAGAAGTTGAATAGGTGGAGCTTTGCAAAATGCAAAATCATTCCATCATTTCAGTTAGATCACTGCTAGCAAGACAGGCAAACTGATCACTGAAAGCATCGACGGATAGACATCTATTGTTCAGATAAAGACAGAAGAACTGGAAATGGCTTCTCAACCATGGAGGTTCCCCAACAGGAGGCACGCTGGTCATGTGAGAAGAGCGGGAAACCAGGAAAACCAGATGGACCGCCGTGAGCTTGTTGAAGAAATCAACAGGCTGACTCAACTGCTGAACATGGAGACGGCTAAATTCATGGACGCAGACTCCAAAGTGTTTCAACTCTCAAAAGAGTTGCATGAAACAAAACTCCATTTGAAGGAACAGAAGATCCAGAAGGAAAAGTATATTAACCAGGGCAAAGAAAAGAAGAAGAAGCTGGAAACGCTGCAGAAATACGCTGATGAGGAAACTCTCAACCCTGCTAAAATTGATTTCCTGGCGCAAAGCAAGATCAAACATAAGAAAAAGAAACTCCTTCAAAAAGATTACGAGGAGCTGCAGGTCGCCCATTTTATCAGCCAGCAAAGGTTTTCCAGAGAGATCCTGATGGAAAAAGACAAGAACAAGGCTCTCCAAGAAGAACTGGATGGAGTCAAGATTTCTTACCAGGAGCTGAAGCAAGAGCATGATACTGACATCCTTGCAGCGAGGCAAGAGAAAGAAACACTTCAGGGACAAATTAAGTCTCATGTGGACAAGATGGCGCAGGACCAACAGATCATCATTGACCTGAGAGCTGAGCTGGACACTCTCCATCAGCAGATGGAGCAGGTGAGGGCCCTCCTGCAACAAATCTCAAAGGAAACAGAAATGCGTTTGCAGGTGGAGCTGGAACACCTCAAAGACTCAAGCCAAGAGCTCAGGTGCAGACATGAGGCTGATGTTCAAGCAGCACGAGAGGAGGCAGAGAGACTTCAACGGGAACTGGAAGAAATTAAGGTGTACGTTGAAGACCTGGAGCAATAGACAAGCTTGACCCTGAGCCCCAAATGGCGGTCCAGAAACAGGTAAAAGAAAAAAATCAGTTCTTCAAAGAATGAGGAGCACAACTTAAATCCATCCTTCCTTTTGATCATTAGTTTGAAGAGTTTACCTCTGACTTTATTTCTTTATTGGTTTTGATGTTGACTGTAAATAACTTTGTTGACTATGAGCTGTTCTTTATTGTTTGCAGAGTCTCGGTGGCCTGGCGTTCTCCCATCAGAGATGTTCAGACTATTGAGTGCATCTCTGTTGAAAGCTCATCTCATCTTTCTTGGTTTGACCACAGTTCCTTGATTTTTATTGTAAATGTTGAAGTTGAGGTCATTTAAGTCCTGTTTCAGTTTGTTGGTGCTTTATTGATTTATTAACTGACTTCTGATTCAGGAATGAATGGATTTTTGCTCATACTTGTAAATGACCATTTTATTTTCTGTTGCTTTATTGATTTATTAGTTATTTGACTTACATTTATTAATGACCATAAATATAAAGATTTTGATTGTATACATTCCTGATTTTATTTCTTGTTACTTTATCAGTTTATTCATCAATTTACTACTTATTTAGGAATTTATAACTTTTCATCATATGTATACTTGTTATTTCCTGATTTATTTGTTGTTGCTTTATTTACTTAATAGTTATTATTCCTTACATTTATTAATAACCATTGAATTATTTTTTTTTTTTGGCTGTTTGTGTGCCTTTAAATCCTGACTTTATTGATATATTTGCTGTTTTAGCTTTTCTTGCTGAATGCTTGTTATTAATTTTATGCATATTTGTTTGAAATAAACTTTGTCATATCTTGACTCTTTAGTAAAGACTGGTTAATAGATTTACTTTGCAATTCTTTCCATTTTAAAATACCTGCTGCCTCGCTTTGCCTTCATAATTATACAATAATTAAGCTTTAAAGGCTGTGCACTGGCACAGTTCTATTATTAAATAAGTACTAATACTAGTTATCAGTAAAGTCATAATGACAGTAATACCATGGAAATGAGAAAGTGTATATAATATTTGCTACAACATTTGCTGTTATTTGCTGTTCTGAGTCAGAATCATCATTCCTTGATCTGTAAAACTAATAAAACACATTAAACACATGGAGATGTGGAGACTCTGCATCTCTATGTATCTAAACTTTACTATCAGACACACACACACAAAAAAAATGTTTTTAAACTGTTAGTAAACATTTCTGGTTTCAACTCTTATTTCAAACATGAAGTAAAAGCAAATAAAATGTGACTTAAGTGGACGTATTCCAAACTCTACGTATGTCATAATTAGGGCTGGGCAATGTCTAAAATTTTTAATTGCGATTAATCGCATGATTTCCCTGATTAATTATGATTTATCACATTGTATATGCAAAATCAAATAATGAATTCAAAAGTAGTGTAAAGTTCACTTTTATTTAAATGTTCTGCTGCCATAGGAACAAAAGTGCTATAACATTTGTTGTTCAAACACTTTTAACATCAGCACTTGTCAGTAACACATATTTAGTGTAAATCTCATCTTAAAAAAATGTGAAATAAAATAAACTTCATTGGCACTGCCAGGGCCTTAATGTCATCCTGTTTTTTATGACAATTAAAAAAAGCCTACCAACAAAATCCTGAGCCGCAATCATAAGATTAAAACAGGTAATTTCTGAGGTAACAGCAGAAACTTTTACCTAGGAGTTCAACTTGTCACTGGTTACAGATAACCTTGTTTCTGTTGAATCCTCCATCTGGGAGAACTTTAAAATGAAAATGTCCATGTAAAAGCTCTATAACTTTATCAATCTGTGTATCATTCGTTCTTTCCATTTTCATTGCCAATCTAAAAAATAAGAAATTGAAAATTGGACATTGGTTTTTAAAGACCTTAACTAGAGCAGTCTCAGTGCTGTGATGTGGCCGAAAACCTGACTGGTAGACATCAAATCAGTTATTTAGCATCAAGAAGTTGTGGAGTTGTTGAAAACAGCTTTTTCTATCATCTTACTAAGAAAGGTTTGATATCGGTCTGTAGCTGCTCATGAGTGACGAGTCTAAGCTGGTCTTTTTCAGGAGTGGCTTGATGACGGCTGTTTTTAGGGTCTGAGGGAAGACTCCTGAGAGCAGGGAGGTGTTTACAATCAGTAAAATATCTGGGGCCATGCACCCTGAAACAGTCTTGAAAAACCCTGTTGGCAGGATATCAAGACAGCAAGTGGTGGTTTTCAGACGGCAGATGATCTCATCCAGGGTCAGTGATGAGAAAAGTGTCAGAAATTATTTTCCTTGCCTTTTCTTTATATCCAGACATCTGTCTAAAAATCAGCCCTTTTTCAGAATATGTAATGATGGCAATTACTGTGGGTGCAGTTGTGGTGGAGGTGGGCTACACCTAAGAAGAATACAACACACTTTAACTAGTTGTTTGTTGTGCAACATCTACCACTGAGATGTGTGTCTAAGCCTTTAGAACCTTTTGAGCAAGTCTACATTTTTTTTTTCTGTTTTTGTCTATTACCACAAATACAAGGAATATAAGGTATACAGTGCTCCTATAACTCTCCATAAATGATGGACAGCAATAATTACTTCTCTAAGATCATTGCTGATGCCTTTCCTCCATGGCTTCGTGCTAACACAACACAAGCTTCTGCTTCATGCAGCTCCTCACTCTTGTTAATGTATTTTTTTTATTTTGATTTAATTTTTCTTTGATTTACTCTGTCTTGATCTGTAAAACCTTTTATTATTTATTATTTCTTTTTCACAAGAGTGTCGAACAGGCCCATATCTGTGCAGCCAAGCTGACCTCGAAGTTGAGTCTTTTGTGGTTCTTTCAGGAACTACACAGGTACATCCACTAGGTGGTAGCCTTGAACTGATGAATATAAAAGATGAACAAACCGACCACTGGAAGTGGGAATAAGACGAGTAATTTCTGAAGCTGCGAAACATAAAATTCTCAGAGCTGCTTAGGACTTAACTAGATTCTTATTATCAATAAGCACTTTTGCAATAAATGACAAAATATTAATCAATGAAAATTGTCTTTTAAAAAGTATTAAAAATAATTTTAAAGGCAAATTGAGTTGTTGAGCCGTAGTTTATTGCTAGTAATTATAAATATCCAAAGTATATAATAAAATACCAATATAATAATATTAACAACAACAACAACAACAATAATAATAATAATAAAGGGGAGTGTAACTGTGTATCTGGTGAACTATTTGTAATTGCAAGCTAAACATTACATTTCTATATATTTTGTTAATTGTGGACAAGGAAATGCCAATTTTATGGATAATGAAGTTCATATTTCTTTTTATTTAGCAAAGACCACATTTTAATAATAATGCTACTTTATTATTCTAATTTATAAGAAAAAACAGGGGCATTTAGTTCAAATGTTCATCTTTCATTTTATGAGTGAATAATTCCCTCCACCATCTAAATAAAAAGATAAAATATTCCTACTTAAAAACAGCAGTATCTCACGTGTTGCACAGTAGGGTACATGCAGTACAGTTGAACTTTGTGCCAGAACGGGAGGGCATTTGACCAATTGTGAAATGTGAAAAGGGGCGTAATTTGATTTTTAATATATATACTGTATCAGTTTTTTTTTTAATTGTATTTCAGCAAATTCAGAAATTGCTCACGGGAGATTATCATCTTATTGTTACCAAATGGAGTACTACAATCACAAAACTGACTATGCAGTTTTAATTAATGAACTGGCACCCTTTTAAACTAATCTGACTTAATTATATAAAGTCAAATGATAAATAGGTTTACAGAAAACTAATTAGATAAAGCACAATCTTGTGCCCTGTGGATGCAGTTTACACCATTCAGAATTAACAGTGTTGTAATCTCTGGATGGGTTATATACTCCCGATTAATCCCGACAAGGCAACTTCATTGATGCAGTCTATGGTTGAAATCTAACATTGTCTGTTACGGGACACCCCGGATTTAAAACCAAGTGCTCCCAACGTGCACCAAAATGTAACGTAGTGACGTAACCTCTTTGTGTTGGCAAATCATACTCCGCGCTGGGCGGGCATTGTGAAGCTGTAGTTGAGAGTTAGCAGGCTAACTAGAGAAAGAAAGCTAACTAATCGTGAGAGTGTAAGTGGAGCTAACGTTAAAGGAAAAGACAACTGTCAAAAGACCAAGGAGAGCATAAATCCTGGAGGAGTACAAATCCTGTTTGGTGATTACGTAATCAGAATTACAGCTAGCTGCTCAGAGACCGTGTTTATCAGATGCCTGAGGAGCATTTTGGATACTACATCGATTGTCCCATTTCCAAACGGAAACCATTTCTGGACAGACAGTTCGTGCTAGCTAGGCTATCTTATTGAAATCCAGAAGGCTCTTTACTGTCACCTACAAACCCATACTGAATGTTTTGTCTGTCATGAGTCCGGCCGGGTGCTCCCATGTGAACGGTTATAAGGTGGATAATTGGAAACAAAACCTTCGAGTCATATACCAATGCTTTGTTTGGAGTGGTACTGCTGAAACCAGAAGACGCAAGGTAAAGACACAGGAACTGCAATGTTAGCTTCTGAAAGAGGGGATGTGATTGTTGATGTGGCTCAGACTCGCATATAACTAGCACGCGAGTAATGTCCCATATGAAGCACCATCACGGAAGGAGTTGAAAAAAAAAACTAGTTTCTGCAGTAAGCACTAGAGTTAGCCAGCTAGGTTGTCACCGGTAAGTCAGCTAGCATCACTGCTGTGTGTTGATGGACTGCGGAGACCGGTTGTTTGTGTGTTCAGAGCAGAATTCTCGATTACTTTATTGATTTAAAGCAACTATAACTAAACATTTTTTTGTCGTCAGTCAGTTGGCATAGTTAGTTGTGTGGCTTTCTGGAGGAATAAACTTTTTTTTTTGTCTTTTTTTTTTTTTTTTTTTTTTTTGGATAGTTGTGGCCATAGGCTATCATCTCTACCAACTGGGATCATTGTGTCTCTTCACACACACGCGCACACACTGGGTCCGCGCATTCACGGCTCTCCCTCGGTCATCCTGTTTTTTCTGCCCTGGTCATTCACTCGCCAGTTTGAATGAGGGGTCTTCAGCTGATTGCCTTACTAACAGTTTCTCTTTGGGATCACCCAATTCCTACTCGGCTTACGCCGTTATGTCACTTTCCCACCCTTTCTCGTCCTTTTTTCGTAAAGTCTTTTTGCTTTCGGTTTCTGCCGTGAAGTGCACATAGAAAAATGCAGCTTTGACTTCACTGCAACAATGTGTTGTTTGCTCATCAGAGCCCTATGTTTTTCTCATTTATGTCGTTGTAACAAATTAGGTGCCTCCGAGTGATGCAGGATGGACAGAGCTGGTGAGTTGATACTTGTCCTCTGATTTTCTCTGATATAACACAGGTAGATCAGATCAATAAGAGCTGCATTGCTTTTTCTCCTCCTGCCTACTCACCTGCTTCAGCGCCTCTCTATGTAATGAGCTCAATATTAGATCAAACCCACTATAAGGGGAGGAATCGGCCCCATCCTTGTGTCAGTGATGCTACTGTTTTAAAGGGAGAGTACAAAGTGATCCTATGATAACAGCAACTTAAAAGCATTATCAGGGTTTAAATTTGTCAAACCAAACCTATTCTTGACTGTACACCACCAGGCCCCTTAAAAAAAAGTCATACTAATATGTTAATAAATAAGCCATTATTATAGTTAAGTCTATAAATGGCACCAATCCAGACTATTTCCAGAAATGACGATGCATCAGATTCACACCCTCCCATTTAAATCACATGTGAACTCAGCTCAAGACAATGGCTGGACTTAATTATACAAATATTATTTAAGGTTCAAAACAGAAAAATGGTAGAAACAGTTGCTGCTTTGGCACAAACACTGTGTCAGTATCTAAAATATACGGTTTATTTCTTCATTTCTCTTGACTCACCAGCTACAGTCATGTCTGTACTTGGTGGTATGCTGCATGAATAAACCGCTCCAAGTCTCAAGCCCTTAAGTTTCCATAGCTCCAAGGAAAGATTAAAAAAAAAAAAAAAAAAAGCATTTGTGTAGTTTAGGTTATGTTATCAAGAATTTTTTATATATGCATTATTAATACCATTATAATATTTAGCCTGTATATGATGTCATATTTTGTGTTTGAGTTTATATATACACACACACACATACTGCTGAAATGTAAGTGAAAAGAGAAGGATAAGCCTCTGTTCTGTTAATGTATACAGAGGCTACATAGAACGTATTTGGGCTGTTGTTTGAAAGCCAATTTTGCTAACAAGTACCATTATACAATTCCTGCTTGTGTGGAAATGGTAGTCTGACATTTGTAATGATGATGATACAGAAAAAAGGATACAGCTGAGAAGTAACGTGTAAGAGAAGTCTAGGATGAATGCCTTCTCAAATCTGTATACTTATAGCTCTCTCACTGAGCATCCGTACTCCCTAACTAATCTGACGTGCAGAGCAGAAGTAATGTCGCTCCAATGCTACATTGGTATTCTTATGAGGCTTTTTTTCCCCCCCATCCTTGGATTCTGAGTTAGCTGGCCAACACTCCTTTAATATCATATTCTGGGATGTTAACATTGTGGAACACATATAGAAACTCTGCTCCTGCCCTTGCTGTGCCAAAAAAAAAAAGAACCTTTAAAAAAAGAGAGAGAAATGGATAATAGCAGCATCAAGTGGTACTCTAAATTTCTGCATGATTGATAAGGTAAGACCTTATCATTGCATTTGTCACTGCTTTTTCAAATTACAACAGTGACACACATGGCAAGCAGTGCATATTTAGAAAGAGACACTCTGCTTAGAGATGTTGAATGACACTGGGCTTTCAAGACTGGGTTCTTTAACGATTGCCTTGCTTCCTAAATTGCTGTTTTTCATCTTTTCTTCATAATTATTTATTTTTTCCTTCTTTCTAGTTTATTCTCAGCAGCTGTCATCTTCTGTCCTTCAGGTTAAAATCAAATCAAATCACAACTGATGTTCAAGAGCATAGGTGGAAAATCCTCTACTTTGCAGAGTCTAAAGCTTTCATGGATAACGTCAGTGTGTTTCATTTTGGGACCATTAGGATAATAATTCTTTTTAGGTTGATGGTTCTAGTTGAAGTGCTCCATTAATCTGAAACGAGCATGTACGTTGACCACGACATGGTGTGAGAGTATGCACCCTCACACTGACTGTACAAGCATCAGCCATAAATCACAGCCTGAACCTGGTGAAAAATATCTTATTTTTGTGGACTTCACCACTCCTGCATTCTGATGGGTTTTTGTGGTTTAAAAAAAAGTTATGAATGATTTAATATGAATTAATATTTCTTTATTCACAACCTGAAATACAGATTATTGTATATGTAAATTAGACAGTAACTCTTAATGGAGGCAGGAGTGCTAGAATGTATCGGTGAGTGGTTTCTTCTTGGCGCTAAGGGAGATTAATCCACTCAGACCTCAGGCTTCATTTAAAAAAAAAAAAAAAACTCTAAAACCTCACTTTATGTTTTGGAGAGAAAATGTAAAACTATCTACTAAATCATTTTATTGTATAGACTCTGAAGTAACTGAAACATATGTAAAAGCATTTGTAAGTTAAATATTTTTTCCCCTATGTAACAGAGAGACAGTGTGACTATGGAGGGAGTGTTTTGTCATCTTGAGAGAATAACTGCATTCAGCAGGATGGTACCGGTTGACTATTCTGCCATTATGTAGGTGCAGTGAAAATCTTTTAATCCAGTTGAGTCAGAGGTATTTCCTTAGGTTGAAGATGAATTGGGTGCCATGGAAGAAGGTTGGGTGGGGTTGGTGGAATAATTACAGTCATAACTGCTTTGAAGCATTTGATGTCCCCTTGATTAAAGTGGAATGGATCATTGATTAGAAAGCTGACTGCATTCAGCTTTCTTCTTTTAGTTTTGAGAAATCATATGTAATCAAAAAAAAAGCTGAACATTTCCCCCTTCCCACACATGCAAACCGAGATGCTTGATATTGAAGGGAATGTTGGAGGTAGGAGAAAAATACATGTTTAAAAATGACACATAATGCTGCTGATTTCCTCCTCAGTTACTTTCAGCTGGAACGCTACACACACACACACACACTCACACACACGCCCATAAGGAAGTACATCCCAACACCCAGAAAGCCGTTGATTTTAATAATATGAGCAGATCTCTTTGTCAGATCCGTTTCCATCACATCACAAGGATGCTTTGTGACTCATCAGCATATATATGCAGCAACGGGATCCATTCCTACAGACTACTCATGTTGCTTGTTTGTTCATCTCCTGTGCCTACTCTCACGCTCCTGTTTCCTCTTAGTCCTTATCAGTTTTTTTTTTGCACTCTCTTTTTTAAAACCTGGCTTGTTCATGATTCATGTTGCTTCTTTAATGTCTCTTCTTGTGTGGTTTATTCTTAAATAATTCACACTGTGTCCGTGATGAAATCTGATTTCTGAAACAGGGATATTTCCCTTTTTGATTTTTGAACCCTGGGAAATTTCATGACCAACTTTCTAATTGTCCCATTGCATAGTATTTCTATCCTACTCTTTTTTTTTTCCCATCATACTTTCCACCTCAAAGACAAAGCTCTGTGTGTTTAATGATGTCACATGTTGGTTTCTGCCCACATTTAGACTTCTATGTCTGTATGCACACTGTCGCTCAAGTCTTGCCTGATGTGGCATTTCAGTTAGTCAGACATCATGGCTGGGCCATAGTGATTAAGGCTTACCAAATGTGAGCTCCTCCCTGGGTGATTGTGGCCCTAATGGGTTACCTCATGCCACCCTTTTTACTTTCCATTTTTTCAGCTACAGTGAATCAAGCATCACGTCTGTGTTCTCTACCTTCTTGTTTGCAAATGGATCATAGTTGAGAACAGCATTGTCATTGTACCGCAAGATGCGCTTGTTTTTGTTTGTTTTTCTGGTCGGATATACTTAGAAAGTGAGGCTTGGTCTATTATTAAGCCCTTTCGAGTCTCCCACAACGAAGCAATTCTGCTGAAGTAGATGCAAAGCTGAGAACTGGCGGTCGTGGGGATAGATGGGATGCTTCTTAAGAGCAGTAGTTTGACAGTGATTTAGAATACCCAGTTAAAGAACTCATCTCTTGCAATGGGCCTTATTATTTGAGTTTGTGACTGTGCAAAAATGTGACTTGGCTTTTTATTTTATTTATTTCTATTTAAGAAAAAAAAAGATCTCTGAAAGGTACTTCTTATTCTCTTCTCACTTTGGCTGATTTCCATCATTTTCTCCCATTGACATTTTCTTTTCTTTTTTCTCCCTTCAACTTCAAATGATGCATCTCATTTGACTGACCAACAGACTTTGGAAAGGATTCACTGCTACAAAACATGCTGGGCATGGCCTGAACCTTCCCAAGGCTTGTGTCCCCCCCAACCCCCTTTAGCACCACCATCTGGCTAATGATCTGCCAATCATTCTTCAGTGCCTGTCCAAATCCAGAACTGAGAGGCAATCAATCTCTTAGAGTGGACACAGTCATTTCTTATTGTTAAAGCCTTTGGGCCCAAGTGACGGCTTTTCTTTGGTCTTTGTGTTGTATCTGAAAACGCTTCTTTGCCCTTGTGAAAATGATGGAGGTTGAGACGGCAAACCATTGCAAGATATTTCATTACGTGGGCCTGCATTGTAAAATCTCAGTTTTAATGTAGCTAACTTTGCCTCCAGTCTGTGGTGCTCACAGATGTTCTTGTATGTAGTATTGAAGGCGTGGTAGATCCTCATTGATGTCGTGGTGATACGAAAAAAATTAAATGTGAAACTAATTATCCAAAGACGCCATTCAGAACCTCGGCACCATGAGTGATGGTCACATAAGCAGTGTTATTTTGGGGGATCACTGTGGGCTGGAAGGTTTGAGCTATGATTCTTCTGTTAACTTGGGCTGTTTACATACTGTGTAGACACAAACACAGTCATGCACACGATATATATTCTTACTTGATGTCTTACAGTATTGTTACTTTTTGAATTAATTTGCAGTCTTATTCAGTCGCCACATGAACTGACTGAAGGTTGGCCAGGTGCTTTTGTGTGATTGGGTTTTCTGCAGTGATTTTCAGTGACCTTTTAAGGCAGACAGTGTGGCTGGTTTCTAAGAATGCATTCCGTGTGTATTTCAAAAGATCATTTATGAATATGAAAATGACAATTGAATCCAGAATGGTGCTATAAACCTTTTTTTGTCCAGTTTACTCTTGAGTGATCAGCAGCTGCTTCTTTTGTTCATCTTTTTTCAGAAATGATCAGATAATGCAGCCTATTAATCTCTTATTGAGTGATCCAAATTAAATTAAAAGATGCACTTTGCTTATTATGCACATAAAACCTTTACATTGGTAAAAACTGTGTGTTCAGAGAGCTGCCATCCATATTTTATTCAGTTTTATTTCTTTTACTGGATGTGGCAGGAATCTACACTGCATAGGCTGAGGCTCAAGGGTTTAGCTATAATGTCTTTAAAACATTGTATGACAGTATGAGGCTAAACTACACACTCCAACAATCCCTCGTGTTTTGCACCACTCAGATTTGTTTGGATGAAGTAAAATGCATTCTCATTCAAAGCCCACACAGCATGTCATTTACAACAGGGGTGACAATGCGTTGATGGAGGACAGACATAAAAAGAGAATAGAAGGAGATTCATATTGTACACGTCTCCAGGGCGGCTTAGTGAGAATGAATATTGCACGCTCGCCACAGTCATCTGGAGATGGTAGGGATGGGGGTGCAACATCATCCTGCCAAGGCACTGACAGGCAACGTCCCCATGGGTCAGTCAGCGGCATCACCATCAGTTTCTCCCCAGTCTCCCCTGTCTTGTTCATATTAAATATAGATTCAGAGGAGATGGTGTATGCTGTTTGTATGCATTTGCATTTCACTATTCATTCCAAATGTTTAACAATGAGCAGCTTTTTTTTTCTCTTTACAGAAAGATTCTGCTAGACGTGCATATATTTCAGCTTTGTATTTTTAATGTTTGTTAAAGTGTGACCCCTGTGTTTGTTGAGAATGTCTTCATGCATATGAATGTTAGGCTGCCTGGTGAGTCACTGTCCTCATAAAACCATGCTCTCTATCCTGTATCGACTTGTTTCCTCCCTCTATTTATTTATAAATTTAACTGCATCACATCACTGGCTATGTGTGACTGTATGATTGCAATGATTTAAATATTGAGGGAGGAATAATGGACGCAGATTTAGAGAATGTTAAAAGAAAATCTGAGTGTGAGGCGGGGGATGATATTTTAAACATTTATTTATGCTGCTGTATCTAGAACGTTGGGTGATTCATAGTTGTTGGACCAGGGAGGATTTTGGTGACAGCCACTCACAGCCTTAGCGTACAATATGAAGCATTAAAAGCAACCTTATGCTCACTTTAATGATGCATTAGGAAGCTATTCATTCAAATAATGCCTGTTTGAATATGTTCTGCCATCAATCAACAGCTTTGAACATTAGCAGGCTCATTTCCCTGCACACATCTCACAGCCCAACTGGCCTCAAAGAAAGCATCCCAGATGGAAGATGCAGCCTTGCGCTACGTGAACATGATCTTGCTACCTGTGCAACACTTGTTTCGGTCATCTGAGCCAGCGGCTGATCAATAGCTGATCTAATAGAACATTAAGGGCCCCGGGCACAGATGGGGGAGGAGGACTGCTGACGCTGAGAAAGAGAGCCTCTGAACCATTGTGGCAAGGGAAATGGGGGATTTTCTGTTCTCTCAAGGTGTGTTGAGGCAGGGAAGGGCGAGAAGGAGGGCAAGGCGTGGCACTGACACGATTTCTTGTTTTTGTCTTGGCCGAGTGATGCATTGGAGGAACAGGGATTAGTATCATCAGGGCTGAGCTACGATGGGTTTACAGAGCCAATCGAAAACATTAATTTAGGATTTCTGTTTAACATGAATATTGCCTTTTTACTTTTCAAAAAAATATCAGATTTTGTGTCCAGCTATCAGTCATTGTGCACCCTTCTTCAAAGAGCTATCTTCTTTCCTTTGGTGCAGCACCATGCAGCCATTCATGATGGGCTGGCTAACAGACCAGTTTGGATAAAAGCAGAGCTTACTGTTCTTGACTCTGAATATCCCCTTAACTGCAGTGTCATCACAATCTGTGCCTCCTATTTCTCAGCCAAAACACTGGCCTGACTGGGTGTTTTTCTGCCATTTTCAGTAACTGTGCATTGCTACTACGCATTGGTGCATCATGTCACACTCACCACTTATATACTGTTTCTCCACGAGCCAATAGTTCTGGATGGGTCTGGATCTAATTAGAGATGCATCAGTTGATTGACTGATCTTTGGAAGTTTGGATGATTTTTGTCCGATTGACTTGTAATGTCGAATATCAGTACTGATACTTGCCTATATCAATACTAATGAACCTGATAGCATGTTGCAGATGGAAGTTAGTTTTCCTGAGCGTATAAAATGGCAAAAAAACAAAACATTTATACTTCATGTAAGGTAGAAACAGCTTACGGAGGAACCACAAGCAGAACATTTGGAATAATAAATGCCATCACCCTGCTGAGCATGCTTAGTTTTGTTAAGCTAAACAAAGGCTAAGATGCTAGACACAAAGGTAGAAGAGCACTTTTGTGTTCATTTGCTCTTACAAAATTTCCATCCATTATTATTGACAAGACATCAGTACAAAATTAGACCTCAGTTAAAATCATGAAATGAGCAGCACTTGTTTCCCCATTTTAATTGCCGCTTAACAATTGGAACTGAATGTGTTGCTGTAATGTTTGAATTATCAGTTTGGTGCTTTTTCAGCTTTTGCAGTGCCGGTCTGACCTTTCAGCATATACTTAACACTTTCAACATTAGCACAAATTTTAAACTGCTTGAGTCATATCAAAGCAGCGGCATGCACAGTAGCAGTGGGTTAATTTGACACGTTCATCAGCTGTTAACAAGAATCTGACCAATCACCTAATTAATTATGGAAATGTGCACACATTCCTCCTACATGGTTTTAATGTTGATTAGCTGCAGCACTCAATTTGAACATAAATTTGTTTATGATGCATCTTAGGTTTGTGCTCTGTCAAATTATTTATATATATATATATATATATATATATATATATGAATGGAATTTGACACAATTACCACACACACTACAGTTTTGTTTAGAAAAATCTGCTTTTTAGTTTCTTATGAATTTTTATGGCAAAGCAACATGACATAAAGACTGTAATCCTCTGAGGACTAAGTGTTTTGTTCTCATCTGAGAAGCAGCACAGCCAGTGGAGATGGAGTCCTCAGGTGAAGTAAAGGATCATGCTTCTCTCCATTTGATCATTGAAATGCATTGACCTTCACAAGTCCAACACTGACTGTTCAATTGGCTTAAACATGTTGAAAGGGGATATGCTTCTGTCCAATGCACCTGCTCTTCACACAACCACTTGGCATGCTGGTATGAGTTATACCAGTATGACGCGAATGAGAGAAGGCTGGGACTCTATGAGAATTTAGCTGATGAACTTTGAGGAATTTACATCCAATCTCATGCAAATGGGAATTGTCATGGACACCGAGTCTGTCACGTTCACAAATCTCTGTATGTAGTGATGAGGAAGATTTAAGCAAGCTTACTTTTGTTTAAATGAATGCCACAGTCTAAACAGATTGATGTAGCCTTTCATTTTTATGTATCTGGTTTTTGAACAGGGCTTTGGTTTGGCAATGAACTGAGAAGGAAGACAATTGTTTTGCTCAGTCTCTTTGAGCTTAAAAATTGGCAAGGAAATAATGTTTTATTTTGTAAAGTATTTAGATGCCTGTTGGAAGACAAAGCATATGTGCAATGCCACATCCAATATCTTAACAGTACCCTCTTTGTAATAGAAAACGGCCTAATTTAGATTCACATCTACTTTCCTTGTATTCTTCTATATAGGAACAATAAATACAAATAAATATATTGCTCATGGAGATTAAGATTCTCACTAAATTTGTGGGTATCAAGAGGGGAAATTATGGCTTTTTCATGACAAGGAAGTTGTATCAAAAATGTCTGGGTAGTGCACCGATGTTGTGTTCTAAATTATGTGTTTAATGACATCCACTGAGAAGGAAATGAAACAGACCAGCACATCCTTTTTTTTTTTTTTTTATGTTCTCTGGTACACAAAGGTTTGTTGTTCAGTGTAATGTTACACTATTGTATTGCAAGACAAAAGTTAGATAATGGTGTACAGGTCTGTTGTGTTCATGACCAATAGGAGAGATTAGGAGTGTCTGTTAGTCTTATAAGCTAGTTAGATACCTTGTACCTGAAATTCTAAATAACTCCAGTCAGTAGTCTTCTTTTTTTCCAGTCTTTTGGATTTATTACAGCAAGTCTATACTTTCTCCAACCTTCTTTATTTATCTTCAAGTTTGCAACCAAAATACTTAAATTTTCTAATGACTTAATTTATTATTTGTGTTGGTTCACATTTTCCACACTGTTTATCTGTTAGGAGTTTTGGAGGCAGTAGGACACAATGATAATTTCCACCCTACATTTTGAAATGCTTTACCAGGGATTACATCTACATCTTGTCATCTTGTCACATATCATTCATCAGTGTTCAGATGCTTGGGGCACAGCAGTCTTGTACTTACTCTGTCCTCAGTGTATAACCTTTATACATATATTTTCAGTACCTTTTTAGAGGTTCTGATGTTGATACAGTGCTTTGGAAGAGTATTAAAGAGTCCTGACTGGGGTACAGGGTGTCCTTTTTTCCCCTTAGTTGTCTTGCTACGTTTCCCCAAATGCAACATTTGTACATATTCGCAGTGGCACCACTAATTGTAACAGGAATTCTTCACGAGGAGGGGACTTGGAGTGGCTTTTTGTGGGAGTGCCAGTGCTGTCAGGCATCCTAATGCACAATTTCTTGGATAAACTCGAAGTGTTGTCAAACCAATCACACAAGGCTACTGCTGATGTTTAATGTGCTTCACACAGATTCTGCATGCCTCCTCCAGTGTGCAAAGCATTAAATAAATCCCATCGTTCCCTGAATGTGTCACAGTGTGAAAGACTGTAAAAAACGTGTGGTTTTTCAAAATGCATTTGATTTGTCAACTGGCCAAGCAATATTTAAACCAGTCTCCTATGAGATTTGGTGAAATACTGTTTCCTCTGAAGTGTATGTCTGACAAGAAGATACAAATCTGTTTCAACTGGCAGAGTGCTCCTCTACATCAGGATTGTGTCCTCTTCTTCCTCACTCTCAATTGCTTTTCTTCTCCCCCCCCCCCTCCAACCCCCTCCCCTCCCTTTGGTCTTTTAATACAGGCCAAGTCGTGTATCTGTCACATGTGCGGCGCCCACCTGAATCGACTCCACTCTTGTCTCTACTGTGTCTTTTTCGGCTGTTTTACGAAGAAACACATCCACGAACACGCAAAAAACAAGAGACACAATCTAGGTAAGCCAGCCGCTGTTTCAGAAATAATTTCATGTTGCGTTGGATTGGAGTGTTGTTTTAGATAAGTCACACACAATGGACTGGCACCTTCTGACAACACTTGAAATTACATTTCAGAATCTTCCTTCTAATTCCTTTGACAACTGGGTGAAAATGTTGCTACTGTATTTTGAAAAAAAAAAAAATGGTGAGGTGAAGGCTTTACTTCTTCAAACCTGAACGTCACCAAACATTCGTGCTCCAGTCCAGATCTTGAGAGAACTACACAGGTCGCCCAGACTTGTTTTTTTTTTTTTTTTTGTATCCTTTTAATTTTTTAAAAAACATTTTGATATAGGATAATTGACAAAACCATTAATACTGCTTATTCAAGAAATATGTCATTTTTAACTTAATGCCTTTTTAAAATAATTTCCTATTTGCAGTGAATAAATATCAAAACCATCGCTTGCCCATGTACAGTCATGGAAAAAATTATTAGACCACCATTTTTTCTTCACTTTCTTGTTCATTTTAATACCTGGTACCACTAAACGTCATCATGTGACTAAAACAGACAGAAAAGAAAACATTGAATGCATAAAAGCAGTGTTTTTGGCAGTACAACGCCATAGCTATTGATGTAAAAACTTAAGTGATTTAGGTTATAATCAAGAAAACCATGGAAAATGGTAAGATATCAGCTCTTAAATAAAACTCTTATGACCAATCTTTGTGGTTATCGTTATGTTTGTCCAAACAAATGTACCTTTATTTGTACCAGGCATTAAAATGAACAAGAAACTGAAGAAAACAAGGGTGGTCTAATAATTTTTTCCATGACTGTATTTTGAAGTAGTTGGCAACTTAAAATTGGTTTCAGACCTTATACCACCCAACACTGGAGATTATCTTATTTCTGATATTTAAACCCTTTCCAATGTTTTTTTTTTTTTCTTTTAAACATTCTTGTCTGGTTATTTGCACCAGGTTCTGGTTGTTTCAAAATCCTAAGCTACAGAGCAGGATGGCAGGGGAAAAACAAAAAACAAAAGAACAATGGTGACATCTGTGAAGGAGGAGGAGAAATTCCACGAGTTATTAAAAGTATCTGCTCTGCGTTTGCGGCAGCTTTCATCTGTACAGGAACCCATTATGGCTGCGTTATAGCGGCTATATTGCTGACCCCTGTAGAGCCAAGATAAATGCAAAGCTTGCTCACTTAAGAATAAAAAGGACCAATTTTCAGCACATTGACCATTAGCACAGCAGGAAGAAAATATGACTAAGAAAAGAAAGAAATAAACATTGCTGATGTGTTTCTAAATCTAGATAAGCAATCAAGTAGTATTGTTTAAAAACCCAGTGACTATTATTTCAAAAAATAATAAAATGTTTTTTTTCTTTTTTTCATGTGATAAAGTGGTTCCACCACCCCAAAGAATATTAAAATGGAGAAAGAGTCTATTTTATTTAACCGTGTTTGTATGTATATATTTACTCTGACACATAAAAGTAAGTATAACTACTTGAGCCTACAAACATAAGCCAATATTCAATGACATATGAAATATAAATGTTGTACAATGTCTGTTCTGGAAAGCATCAGGTTGTTTGATTCAAAAAATAAATCATAGTTTAAAACAAGAGGTGCAGGATATTGGATATTTGCTGATATCTCGTATGCAGATATTTCAGCTTTAATTATGATGCTCTTATCACCATGGTGATGGGACTGATGCAAACACATCATATCACATAACAAAGTAAGAAAACTACTGTATCTTATTGCAACTTACATATAAATACCAGTAGTTTCAGTGATGACTTTTGTCCCAGGGTCATCACCGTCAAACTTTTTGCCTCTGTTAAGAGAGTTGAGAAGTGGCTACTCAGCTTTTATTTTATGTATTTATTGATTAATTTTTACAGGGGTCTCTTTCTCTTGTTTGATCTTTACATGATGCTGTTAGGATGAATTATTAAATTAGTGGTGTTGAAGGAGTGGGCTCTGACTCCCCTAGCATGACTGACGTTGAGTAATCATTGTAAACAGCAACTTTATCACTTTCTGACAGTCCTCACTTTGACAAATCTCCACACAGCAGACATTTTTTTTTCCTTTTTTCCCTCTTTTACACTCATCAAAGTAACCTTGCCACGCTAGCATGCTCATGACTTGATCGGGGGGGAATCAGCATAGGATCATCTGTGTTTTATGCCAATGCAGGCGCTTCATTTTTTTTTTAGTCTTTTATGTGGAATACCAGTGTCGTGCCGCTTATCATCGTACATCCCTACTTAAAACCATAGCTTAGCTTTAGATTTGCTCAATTTAAGACCAATTCACTGACCAGAAAATACATATAGAAGACCAACATCTGTACTCATCCCTCCTTGGTTCTGTTTTAGTTCATATTATGTTTTATGTTCAAAATATGCGTAAGAAACATTTGTAACAAATGCTGAAGGTGCTTTCAAGCCAAAGTTGGTTTGCTCTGATGTAAAGAATTTCATCAAGTTGTAAACCATTTAGATTTTACCACTTCTTAGATTCCTTTTTCATACAGGCAAAAGTTCAAGTGTACCTAAAAGTATTATTTCTAACTACACAAGAATGTTCTGAATACTCGTTGGTCAGATGTACCTGCAGCAGAAAGGGAAAAAAAACAGATGATTTTATGTTGGGGAATATACTGTTGTGTTGCTTAATTTATAATTGGGTGACCTTATGTGGATTGGTTGTCATTCTGGTTAATTCCTTATTCTATATGTATGTATTGCTCTCACTAAATCAAAGTCGGTCCTCTAGGGCTGCTGTCCTGCAGGTTTTGCATGTTTCTCTGCCTTAACACACCTGATCCTAATTAATGGCTACCATTATCTTGTCATCAGGTCTGTTAATGACACAGCCACTTTTAACAGGGTGTGAAGAAGGAGAGAAACATCTAAAACCTGCAGGACAGCGGCCCTCGAGGACCGACTTTGGACACTCCTGCACTAAATAATTCAGTTTGAAAACGAACCACAGCTACAGATGAAGAACAAAATTTTGGTGCAGTGGCATTGCTAAACGCATGTAACAGCCCAGGAGGTTGTTGCATTAGTCACACAGAACTCTGTGGTTTAGTGCCGTATTAAACCTGCAAAAACAAAAGTCTACATGGAATTCAATGCCCCAAATCAGGCCCTTTGGTCCTGTATTCATCATGTTTCCTCATCAGGAGGATTCCACCAGTTGGTTCTCAGTTGATTTGGATCAAGACCGCTTCCCTTTTGGGGTGTCAGTCTGCTTGTTTTGTCCATATCCAAATGTGATTACAGTCTTCACACTGAATGAAATGAACTGGACCAATCAGGAAAATAAACTTGAATTGCTTTTAAATGGTCTAAAGCCTGTAGTTGTTAAAGCACCTCAAATTTTTGGACGCATTTATTACTTCAATTAAAAATGTCATAGCACTCAATGCTCCTTGGTTCTATTTAAATTGTTCCCAGATCTTTGAGGGAAATGGATCGTGAGCTACTTGACTGAATGAGACTCCATTCAGACCTTAAAAAGCATCCTGGGATGTCTCAATCACCATCACAAGTGGCCAAAGCTAATGCAAGGTCTGAACACATCCTGATTCTGATTCAGGTCCGATCAATCAACTCACATTTGAATCTGGACTACATTATCTTTGCAGTCTGAACATAAGAGCATCCTAGGATGAATTCAGGTACCTCGCTAACTAAGAGTGTGAGCTTAGGTCATAGCCCTTTTGATTTTTGTTTCCCTACAATTTAAAGCAATACATTTTTTTTTTTTTTTTTTTTTTTTTGCAAATTACACATAGCTATTCCAAACTGCTACATCTGGAATTTAAAAAATACTAACACATTTGTTTTTCACAATATTTGAATATTGATTGGGAAAGTCAGATCCGATCACTCGAGATGCATTTGGATACACATTCTAATGTAAGTAGTGAACACACTTGCTGAGCGCTGGCCACTTGTGATTGGATTCCTAAGGGCAGATTTTAATGCAAGGCCTAAACAGGGCCTTAGTGAAGACTATTACTTTGGGCCGTCTTTTAAGTTGGGGACTAGAGCCGCACTTTCACTTCAGCATATTACCATTCCAGCGGGACAACCTAAGCCAGTCAAATGTCACGTGTTTAAGTTCCTACAATCTGCTTCATGCAGCAGCAAGGGAGTGGTAGAGTTTACTAACCCACAGCTACCGGGAGCCTGCGCTAGGTATGCCTTACATGCTATTAATCCACAATTAGACAGTCAGAAGCAGGATTAACATGTTACCCTGATGGGGAGAACTAAACATTTGGAGACAGCTGAGTGGTTTAGGAGTTGTCTCGGTGGCTTCAACTGATTTAATGCCATTCAACAGTTGAGTTAGATACGCATACGAACCTCAGAGTTCAGGGCGACGGTGTTAATTAACTTGGAGTTTTCCACAGCAGCTGCTCTGACATTGACACTCCGCTCATCTCTACCTCTGATCAAATTAATCCATACTCCCCTGGCTGCTGGATAGCAACTTCCTGTCTCAGGACTCTTGAGATTTTTTTTTTTAACTTGTTGTTTTTAACAACCTTACTCTTGTGAGTCTTAGGATCTTCACCCCTTTTTCTTTCCACCACATTCTCAATTATTCTTGTTCTTTATATTATTATTCTCGCTCGTCCTCATCCTTTCATTCCTAGCTCAGGTCTCAGCAACCCTGATGCATTCCTGTCCATGTCTTGTGTGCTTGCTAGTCTGTATGCTCTTCCTTTCATCGCCACACGGGCTGCTCTTTTTCTTCTGCCTTTCTTTCCCAACTGGGTGCTGTTGTCCTGTTCTTTTTATTATATGCAAGTTTATTTCCTGTGCAATAACATAAAAAAAAATGTTACTCTGAAGGGTTTCTACGTGATGTTTAAGCTCACTTTCTAAGTGTGGGTAGCGCTTAAAACAGGAAAAAATGCCAATAAAACTAAAAATAGGTTGTCACGGCAACAGAGCCGAGGTATTGTTGCTGTGGACTTTGAGAATGGAAAATGGTGTGATGTGTGTGTGTGTGTTCGTTCGTAAAAAGCAGGGGTGGGAGTGGGAAACAATTACACCTATAGCATCACTGCTCCTGTGGTGAAATAATGTGATGACTGAAACATTGAGAGATAAGAAAACATTTCCCTCAAAGGTGCCTGGGCTGGTAAATTTAAAATAAACTCAAGGTGAATTAATATGCTGTAAAAATCATAATTCTGTCTCTCATTTTTTCTCTGTCTTTCATCTTTCAGCAATCGACTTATTGTATGGTGGAATATATTGTTTTGTGTGTCAAGACTACATATACGACAAAGACATGGAACAGATTGCCAAAGAGGAGCAGAGGAAAGCGTGGAAATTGCAAGGTATAGCTTTCTGCTTTAAATCAGGGGAAAGAAAATCCTGCTTATGAAACTTGCGTTGTCTGATATCTCACTGCTGTCACATTTGTGTTTCTTTGTATCCACAGGCATTGGGGAGAAATACACGACGTGGGAGCCAACCAAGAGGGAGCTAGAATTATTACGACACAATCCAAAGCGAAGGAAAATCACTACAAACTGTACAATAGGTGGGAAATAGAGTCCTCTGTTCAGCTGACGCGTCTTCATCTGCGCAGTTTTGTTGCTGTATATGTGCGTGTTTGCATGTATGTGTGTACATTGTGCAAGTGTACTTGGGGTCACTCATGCATTTAAGTGTGATACGTAAGGTCAACGGCACTGGGCAGCCCTACAGGCAGTGCACAGCAAGAGGCAGAACACAGTGTTCCCTTTGAGATAGATTTCTAACACGAACAGATCATCTCTGCAAAAGAGCTTGTTTCCCTTCTGTTTTTTTTTTTTTTTTTTTGTCAATAATCTTTTGCTTTTTCTCCCACTCTTTTCTCTCTGGTTTTAACATGTGATGATTTTTCCCTTGTATCTGTTTTGTTTCAAACAGCTTGACTGGTCATCCTGACTGGCAATCGACCGTGTTTTTTTTTATGTGTTTTCATGCGAGGACCAATGTAATGTTTTAGGCTCTTGCTTAGTCCTCGTTTCCATCCCCAAACCTTGTTCATTTGGATCACACCCAAAACCTGGCTGTGTTTCACCTGGCCATTAGCAGAGGACTGTAAATGAATTCATTCACAGCTTTGGGGCCTTATCCAGGACACTCGCGGTTCTGTTGGCAGACTTGACAAGACACCATATTGTTAACTCTCCAGTCATGCATACAGTAGATTCCAGAAGTATTTGGAAACTTACTCTGTATACAATCTTTTAACCACCTTCAACCTGGCATTTTTTTCACCATTTCTTAAATCATTAACAGAGTAAAACAAGTTTTTTTTTTTCCAGAATCAAAAATGAAATCTTTGTCCACAAAGCTATTCTCACCCTTTGGTGTATTCCAAATTATGCTTAAGTGCAAAAATCTTTGAGATTTGACTAAAGCTAAATTGACTAAGCTGAAATGGCACAGGAAGCAGTCTGGAAGTAGAACGGAGGCGCCGCAGCAGCCATTTTGAATTGCCGCCATTCAAGTAAATGAGAGTGGTCGTAGTAGAAGCGCCTGTCTGTGCTTCTCCAGCAGAGATGCACGTCGAGTCTGTTTTGATGCTCGGCCGCTGGTAGACCACATAGCACATTGAGTTGCCCGGAAGTTTAAACACGAAAATGGCGAAAGAGAATCCAGCTAAATTTCAAAATAAAACCCCACCAACAATCTCCAACTCCTACATCAATACAGTATGTTAACCTGTGGAGACTGTGTGTAAACAGTTCAGAGGATTTTAGAGATTTGAACCACATATGAGGAAAGGGTCGGTCTGTATGTCGAAAAGCACATTTTATTTGATAGCACTCAGCCTTTTTAAATGTATAATCGAGAAAAAACTCGACATGGCCAGATAAGTTGTAAAACAAGCAGACCCCTGCACAGCAGTCACATGATCTCGAAACCTTTGTGTGAGTTTATCTTTTACAAATGCAGCCGACCGGGCGGCACTTGCTGGCGCTCCGCTCTCAGTGGTTTTCTGTGGGGCTCGAGGTTGCGTTACAGCGGCCTTAAAACTTGAGCACAGTACTTTCCACATCCTGTGGGACTCCCCTGTTAAGGTCCCTCTAATCACATGAAAGACAGAGGGAAAAGAAAAAAAAAAAACACCAACAAAACTCTTCAGAATGTTGGACAATGCCAAGCACAGCGTATCTACTGGCTAACCGAAATGCTCGATGCATGGTGATGGCAGCATCATGGTATGGGGATACTTCTCAGCTGATGGTAGAGGGAAGCTGGTTAGCATAAAGTGATGAATAAGGGACCTAATCACATTTCAGCACCGCAGTATACCAAAGCTTACAAATCAAATTAGCTTACCCTAAACCATTATATTTTATTTTTTTCTGTATTAAAATTTCAGTGCCATGTAAGGTTCCCTTGACCCGACCCTTAAAATTATTTGTGTTAATGATGAGGATGAGATGAGTTGCAGGAAAGAAAATGAGGGTATCGGTCCATGATATTTCCAAACATGGACTGGAGTTCAGGCTGCGCCCCGACAGTTTCTAGTTGTACTTCATTTGGGAGCAGTTTAACAGGCGACTGGGGAGAGAAAGCACCAAGGCTCACAAAACTGGAGACGATTTTTTTGTAGCTGATCATTCTAAAAGAGCATTTTGCTGTGCAAGTATAATACCCTGTCCAAAAATGTAGAGTAGTCCTTACGAGTGATTTTAAAATCCCTGTCAGCAGTAGAGTGTGTCCCGTGTCACTGCTATGATGATCTCACGCGTTTCTAACTGTCCTCTTGTTTTTCAGGTTTACGAGGGCTAATAAACCTGGGCAACACATGCTTCATGAACTGTATAGTTCAGGCACTAACACATACACCACTGCTGCGGGACTTCTTCCTTTCTGACAGACACAAGTGCGAGATGCAATCAAACTCCTGCCTGGTGTGTGAGATGTCACAGCTCTTTCAGGAGGTATGATGCACAGGACTTGTACGCCAACTTGCCGGCATATGTTTGTTTTTTTTTTTTTTAAATCCCACAAAGAAAAGTTAAGCAGATTATTTTGGTTAACGCGCAGCCATAATGATGGATTTTCCTTTTTAAACAACCCTGCAGCAGATTGTTTACTTGGAGTTGAACCCACAGCAGAATGCTGAGTCACTGCTGCGGTCTTTTGTTGAGTCCAGAGATGGAGATGGAGTGGAGGAGGAATCCTGCCTGAAAGCAATTTTGAGAAATGAATGAAAAGAGTAAAATAATTTTACCTTTTATTGTGCTTGATCAGTCATTGCAGTCTTTTTAAATAGCTCAACAAGCAAATGAGTTGCATAATGACCCTTCACTATTAAGAAGATATGCAGACTCGCAGAGTCTCTCAACAAGCTGTACCTTTCAGCTATTTAACCTGTGATGAAGGTAATGGCTCAGCGTTTTCAGCCAGAGAGGCAGATATTGAGTATTGAAGTCTGTGAGAAAGAAAACCCAGGGTCATTCATATGAGACAAATGAATTCAGCCCTCTGTTAATTTAAAATCTAATCTCATTGGCTATTTTCAAATCACTTGCACATCATCACCAGTTATCAGAGTTATCCATGTGGCAACTGGAACTGAGTGTGTAATCACACACATACGCATTTTTAGGTTTGAGAGTGAGAAGTAGAGCTCGCTTTGATTGGCCACACATTTCTGCTATTCTTATACTGTTATTTGTCCAACCACTTTCAAACTGCCAAATCGAATAAAGACTTTAACATTAGAAAAGAAATGGAATAGTTTTCCTTCTTTCAGCTCAGTCAGTCTTCAGAGGTAACTGAGAGAATTAAACATAACGTGTACAGCATCTGCATACTGAAAACCTTCCCTGACAATAAGGAGCTCATGTTGATACCTCCGATGTTCTGCTTCCCTTCTGCTTAGCCGTGTTACTTTCTCACCCACGTCTTGTAACCCTGACCTGGATTGTTATACTCTCTAATTCCCATGGCAACCCAGAGACTCTGCAGTACTTAACAGATGGATTATTTGTGTCAAACCCATCCTTTTTTCCAGCCATCCACTGACTTCGGTGTCTTGCGCCGCAGACGTCCCATCTCTGTGGAGGTGCTGTCATTACAGCCTCTACTGTTAAAGTGGACGTGTGTTGGAATTCATTTATATTTGACAAGACTACTGGAGAATCACCTCTACTGAGGGAACATTGGCCCTAGGGTTCAAACTGATGTTATGGTTAAGCAACCAATTATAGGTCGCAGTAAAAAGACGATGGTATTGGTGATAACACAAAAAGTAACACTTATTAAAAGGGGCTAACTCAATTTCTTTTAGCCCTCATACACATTTTTTTTTTTTTGCTCTCAGTTCTACTCGGGCCACCGGTCACCCCACATTCCCTTCCGCCTCCTGCATCTGGTGTGGACTCATGCACGTCACCTCGCAGGCTACGAGCAGCAAGATGCTCATGAGTTCCTCATCGCGGCATTGGATGTCCTACATAGACACTGCAAAGGGGACACCATCAGTAAGCTTCACAAGAAATCCTTTTGATCAATCACAATAAAAACCAAATGTCATACTAAGTACTGACTAAACTCAATAAGAAAACGACATTTAAAAAGATTATGCTGTTATTGCTCGCATATATATCTGTCTAACGTTGCAGTTTGAAAGGCAGAGGGACACAGTCATAGGAAGGTGCCTGAGACTGAGCCGCCCACTGACTTTGATTCAGTTTGTAGGTCTACCCGCAGAATTTAGTGCCTTACATCATTGAAAACATACTGAAGGAGACTCACAATCACGCGGACCAAGGGGACAGCAAGCAAGCAGTGCAAGGAATGTGAATAGGACATGCTGCACAGCAATGACAGGCTGACGTCCCCGCACACCCAGCAGTAAAGCTTACCCTGACTGGCTGGAGAGAACTAAGACTTGTGAAGTGGCAGAGAGATACTGCTGAGTGGTAAAGTGAGAAAGAGGGCAAGCCAGTTTTTCAAAGGTGCCAAGGAGGCTAATGATGCTGAAGGTGGTAGGTGCATATTTACACTTTCTATTCTTTTGTGGCCTGCAGGAGATGATAATGGGAAGAAGGCCAACAATCCAAACCACTGTAACTGCATCATTGACCAAATCTTCACTGGGGGCCTGCAATCAGATGTTACCTGTCAAGTTTGCCAGTAAGTTTTCGTGACATGACATGACAAAACACAACAAAGTCTCACCTGACCCCACCTAGTCTGTAGATTCATCCAGGCTGAGTATCATATCAGTGCTCCCCTCCTCTCTATTCTGCATTTACTCACCCGTTCATCTCTCTCTGCTGTCCTCTAATGCTTAATTCCTACCACTGAGCTGATCAGTGTGTATGCTACACATCCCCTCATGCTGTGTAAACCATTGCTTGTGTCCTCTCCACTGCTCTTATTCAAAAGCCTGGTCCCTGCAGAGCTACTTTAATGGGGGTTGTCTAGACAGCAGCACGATTCAAGCGTCTCCTGTCTGCCCCCTAGAGCTGTCCTGTCGCATTAACACATGCACGCTGCACTGAACTGCAAAGAACCTCGCCCAGTCTAACAGGCAAGCTGAGCTCAGCTCAATGCAATATTACTTGCATCCACAGTGAAGAGTTATCTATGTGGAGCTTGCAGTTTGTGTACCATTCTGCGTATTAATCAAATCCCTTAATTTTTACAAAGAGTCTCATCAAATACAGATTTTGAGTAGGTGAACAATTAGACAACAGAATACATCAGCCTTTTGAAAAAAAAGGCGAGAGCATAATAGTGCCGTGTCACTGCAGGGTGCCTCTCCCATCATATGAAACGCACCCCTATTTCATTGATTGGCTTACTGTAATGCAAAACCATGACTCATCCAATCAGCATTGATAATGTGCACGATCTCCTCTCTGAGAATTTTGCTTTTATCTATATACTTGGTGTACGAGAAGCCTCCATTTTGCTCAGGCTACAGTCCATTGCTGCCCTTTAGTTGTTGTTATACAAATTCCTTTTGTAGAGCTAATTGTCCCTGATGTTACCCTTTACAGAATTACAAATGGGTTTTTAACAGTGTGGAAATTACACACATGAAAATGTAGGCATGCAGGCTGAATCTAAAAACACCATCCACAGAGGCTATGGGAGTTTTAGTTTCTGTGTTACCATCTATGTCATCATCCTTTCATCATCACTTGTAATAAATGACCCAGACCTACACACACTTTATTAAACATAATTAGAATATTCTCTCTCTCTTTCTCTTTCTTTCTTTCCCTCTCTATAGTGGGGTTTCCACTACGATAGATCCGTTCTGGGACATCAGTTTGGATTTGCCAGGCTCGTCCACGCCTTTCTGGCCCCTCAGCCCTGGCGGGGATGTCAGCACAGTCAACGGAGAGAGCCACCTGTCAGGATCCACCACGCTCACGGACTGCCTGCGCAGGTACAACTTCACTCCTTGATGGCCCAGATACTTTGTCCTTTTTTTTTATGCCTTCCTTTTTAACTTGCGCTCAAAATACCAAAACGGTTCCTCAAAGTTTAACTTGTGGAATATGTTGTAGTGCAAACGCCTCTTAGTGATATCCTACGGTGTTAACGGCAGGAATGCTAATCATATTTATTGATGGGCAGAAATAAATCGCTCTTAATGATTTCAAAAATGTTATCATCCTCTTCCTATTATCTTTTTTTTTTCAGTAGATGCCAAGCAAATGCTGCTGTAGAAAGGGTCACATATGGTGTCTGGCTAGTAATAACAACCCTGTTATGCTTCGATCTTATCTTCTCCAATAACTAGGTTGACAGAGCAGGTGTGATCTCTCAAATCTGCTCCAATGCCTCCTCCTTCTTGCAAAATCTTTTTCACTTTCCTTTATCTCATCTCATTTCATTCCGTTCCCACTCATTTTTCCCTGTGCCCTCAGTTTCTACCTCTCACATTTGCCCCCGCCACCCCCCACTCCCTTTTTCCTCACCTCTTTTCCCGATGACTTTTTTTTTTTTTTTAATACTGCAGCTTCTCACACACCCCTACTTGCTGCAGCAAGTCTCTTAAAGGTACAGAGGATGCTGTTGCTGTTGCCACAGTGATAGAGGCGTTGTCAGTACCAGCAAAGCTTTGAGCTGGAGAATCTGACATGCAACCCAAACCTGCATTCAGTCTTATTATACAAGCCCTCACATGTGTTCAGAACAACTTCCATTGTGAGATTTTTGATGAAACAGGTTTCAATTTTCAGAAGTATTCAGACAAAACAACTGTTTAGTCTCTTTTTCTGATGCAGCAGCTTTCTTTTTTTTTTCTTCTTTTTTTCTTTTTAGCCACAGGTTTTCCACTCTCACACACGCATCTTTCTCTCCACTGGTTTGCAGGTTTACACGGCCCGAGCATCTTGGAAGTAGTGCTAAAATCAAGTGCGGTGGTTGCCATAGTTACCAGGAGTCCACCAAACAGCTGACAATGAAGAAGCTCCCTATCGTAGCATGTTTCCATCTCAAAGTGAGTCTGTAACAGCATGCTGGCAATTAAGACTCATTATATTATCTGCCACTAACAGTTGATTTAGAGGAAAGTATTTGTATTTTCAGCATTTACTTGTCTAACTTTGTCCATCAAAACCCCAAAATAGCAACGTGTTCCATACGGAAACATTATATTGAGGCTGTTCCATGTGACTTTAGTTTATTTTATCTAAGTATCAGATTCTGCTATGGTTGAGAAATGCAGTCTGCTGCTTGTCCATAGGTGTGTTCATAATTCGATTAGTTGCTGCTGTGCCTCCTACCATGTAGTGCTTTCATGTATAGTCCCAGGGCACCCATGATTTTAATGACTCATGCTGTCCTCCACTATCCATATTTTATTTATCATACCGTACTGGAGACCTATAATATATTTATGATATTCATAGGAACGGGCTGAAGGAGGACTGTCTTAGATAAACCTTCGGCTCTTATTGTTTTGTTATGAATGTATAAACACGCATTTCCACCTAATCCTAGTTTTTTTTTTCTTTTTTTTTTTTCAGTGTAATAATGATGACTGTTGACTGCTTCTAAATATGTTTTCTTCTCTCTCTTATTCATTGCAGCGGTTTGAGCACTCCGCTAAACTGCGGAGGAAAATTACGACATACGTTTCCTTCCCTCTAGAATTAGACATGACTCCCTTCATGGCATCCAGGTGAGACTGCTTTGGAAGTCAATATCAGCTTGATTTTATCACAGAGTAAGCTTTGATTTGTCCTTCCCATTTAGTACCAGCACCCTCATTCGCTTGGTAAATTCATCTCCACAGACATTCTCATAATACATGCATGTGCATCCTGGAGCAAACCGTTTTTCTAATTGCTCCCTACAAAGATGTATTGGTGTCAGTAGAGCAAGCAGCAGTCATGCCCCACCCCTGGATGTAGCATCCATTCAGCTCCCTTTACAAACAGAGAGATCACTAGTTATACAGGCCACAAACACCCGCTTCCATGAATAGTATTATTCTGCCACCTAGTGGAAATTTAAATCAGTGTGACATGTTTGTGACATTGAAACGTCTTTCTTGGTCTTCCTTTCCTTCCGCAGTAAAGAGAGCAGAATGAATGGGCAGTATCAACAGTCGGGTGATGTGTTAAACAACGACAATAAGTGAGTACCTGCCGTTTTATGTGCAAGGGGGAAAAAAAAGCTGATTTACAACTCAGTTTTCAGCAGTTGGACAGCAGCAGTTAAACTGCAGTGCAGCAGCACAAGTTAAAGACCTGAGGCATCCTGCTGTGACTTTGTTTAATTAATCAATTTGGAGCCTATTAAAAGCTACTTATTTTTCCTCATGCGTGGCTTTTACAATAGCTTTTCTAGAACACTTAATGGGAATTAACCTTCTTAATAAAACTGTCATTGTCTTTGCCTGAACAAACGGAGATGTGTCAGATGATCCATCTTGACGCCTGTGTTGCGTGAAAAATCACAGTAAAACTAACAATAAAGAATTTTGGAGGATAATGGGGCTTGGGTTAGATAATGATGGCAAACAAAAATTTGCTCTTTTTTACAACTCAGTGATGCTACACAAACATATGAGCTGGTAATCATTTTACTTATTTTCTGCTGTTTTATTATTTTTTTTAAGGTATTCCTTGTTTGCGGTGGTCAACCACCAAGGAACATTAGAGAGTGGCCACTACACCAGCTTTATCCGTCAGCACAAAGACCAGTGGTTCAAATGTGATGATGCCATAATCACCAAGGCCAGCATTAAGGATGTACTTGATAGTGAAGGGTAAGGATTTAAAGAGGACATCGGCAGGAATATCACATTATTTGAAATCTGCATTTAATGTTGGTGGCTTTTTTTTTCCCCTTCCTTTGTCCCTTAGGTATCTCTTATTCTACCATAAACAGTTCCTAGAGTATGAGTAGTCTGTGTGGCCAGTGACCATGAAGAACCACTGCTTTGAAGGGGAGAGTCATGGGACTGTGGGCAGGATGAAATGAAAACACACAAACCTACCTGAAACCTTTGACTACCAGTCTACTCCTCCAGCCTTGGAGGGTAAAAAGAAATACAAAAAGACATGTAAAGTCATGCAATCTTTCAAAAGAAAAAAAAAAAAAAACAAGCACTGAGTTACTTCTTGGCATCTACTTGACAAAACTGAATGAAAAGGTGAGATGGAGGAAGAGTTGGGCATCGTCAGCTCCAGGCTTGGGCAGAGGGAAAAGGCCCTTTACCTTTCTCTCTCTGTCCTTTCCCCTTCCAGCTGCAGGGGCGCAGCGTGAATTTGGGCACATCTGGATTTTACTTACAGTATTCTGACCCCTTCCACCCCCCACACGCCCTCCATTTCTTTCCCATGGTGCTCTCATTTCAACTGACCAAGCATTTAACGTAGTCGTGATGGAGGACAGTATGTTGTCATATGCATATAGGACTGATCGCAAGAATATATATAAATCAGTGTATTATGAACTTTTCCAAGGTATCGTGATGATACTTCTCATTTGTGAATTTAGTTATGGAATTCTGTCTGAATCTAGTAATCATCTATTTTTAAGAGCAACAAAAACGTGGGAGAGCTCAGAGATGCTGCCTTTGCCAGTTGCTGGGGAAGTGCTGCCATGGAAACTAAACAGATTTGGACCTGAGTGTTTTCATGTTCATTTATTTACTGTGTCGTTTGTTTCATTTTTACGTCTGGTTTGGGGCAGGGAATATCTATTTTTTTAGCAACTCATTGAATTTTGAACTTTTGTTTACCATTCTTTACAATGTATAGTGTTTTTTTTTTTTCTTTTTCCTTTTTTTTAAGTTTTCAGTACAGTCACATGTCCCTAGCTGTCCTGGTACTCAAAATGTTTTTTGGACGTATTATGCTTTCATTCTCGTGGAATCGTTGGTATAATGACGGTGTTGATTAATCGGCTCACCTTTGCTGTTTAGAAACTGTATGTTGAATGTGAGCTTTGCGTTTCATATGGCATTGACTTGATACATGAACTCCAGATACGGTCCTACTGTATATGGGAGGATGATGTGTTCTTCCTAAACGAACACTTTTCTCTGCAACAACAAAAAAGGACATAAAAGCCCATTAAACAACACACTGCATGCAACTGGGCTATCATGACTTATGTGGAAAAAAAAAAAAGCCCTCAGCAACGGTTCAAGGCTGGCTCGCCACCATGATTTTTGTTTTGTAGTTTGGAAACGGGAGGGTGAATATGAGATGTATAGAGAATAAAACACATTGCACATATATGGGCACTATGTGACCACAGCCTGACTCTGAATCCATCAGTGTTAATGTTCTCCATGGCAACTGGCTGGTGGCGACCAGTGTGTTCTGCACTGCAGCAAACCGACTCGATTTAGTCAGACTGCTATCAAGCCAGACTGTATAATGCACACATACATGTCAGGGTCTTGTGTCACTTATAGTGTTTGTATGAAAACTACAGAATATATTCCCTTGTGTAAGAAAAAAAAAAGTGAAAATTGTTTAGCTGCTCTGTAATTGAAATCAAACATGCATATCTCTGCAGAGCCTCAGCTAGAGGGCAATAGTGGATTTTCTTTTTCTTTTTTTTTTTTTTTTTTTTTTTTTGAAGAGTAAACTCAAACACTTGTGAAATGGCCACACTATGGTTTTGCATCATGGGGCAGTCGAGGCCACCCAAGGACATTCAGGGAAATAGCTGAAACAAAAAAAGAAGACCAGAGCTTCATTATCTGTTTCAGTGATTAAACTCAGAGCAAAACTGGAATGTGTACATGGTGTGCTGTCTTTTGTTTCATTTTTTTTTCTTCTGCATATAAAAGGACTGGAATTTCCAAGACGAAGCGCTGTAGCGCGTCTGAGCCAAATCTAGTGTTTAAAGCGCTCTGCTGTATGCTTTCTGTATCACTGCTGAGGTGATGAGACGGAAAAGGAAATATAAAGTTAGGTTTTTTTTCAAGAGTTGGTGGACTGAACGCCAGGAAAGCCAGTTGCAAACGTGTTCCATGTTGTGTGTCTTGTCTCTGAGCATCTGCAGTTATGCACGTCACCATGGCGCCACTCTGTGGCCATATTTAGAAGCACAACACAGTCTTAAAAGATTGAAGCCTCCTCTGGGCGGTCCAGGTATGTAAACACATTAAAAACAGGTTTCATATTATTGTTATCAAATGCTGCACATTTCTAAGGTATATAACAGGCATCAATACCTGAATATTATCTCATGTGACTCAAGCTTGTATTATATT
The DNA here is from genome assembly GCA_018398805.1 of Hirundichthys speculiger. NCBI lineage: Eukaryota > Metazoa > Chordata > Actinopteri > Beloniformes > Exocoetidae > Hirundichthys > Hirundichthys speculiger. The sequence continues at coordinate 1,249,262 of JAGFBZ010000958.1, forward strand.
TGTGATTTGTTATATAATTATTTTGGTGAAAACAAATGTGAAGTGGATAAACTTTAATTTGATGTAAACATATCTCACCATTAATTAAAAGATTTTTTAAAGTAACTAAATTGGCTTTTAATTTTAGTGTGCAGTGCCTTTCAGCATATTTTTTCAGCAGATAGAGAGGTAATCCATCACATTCAGACCAAAAGAAAGTCTTACTGATTCTTACTCTTTATTTATTCCAGCACAGCTACACACAACGTTTTCTCATCATACTTGTTTCCGTGTAAACAGAGCAGGATAAGCAGGGATAAATATATAATGCAAACTTTGTACAAAAACAGTTAAACTCACTATGAAAAGAAAGAAAAAAAACACAAAACCGAAACAACAATGGAGCTGTTGTGAGGAGAATTGGCTCTAATCTTCTGAAATGCCTGTGTCTCATAAAAACGGTTCATCTAAAAGCATAGTTGTGAGATGAAGGCATCATAAAACTAATAACACTATATGATCTGGTTTAGAGTGACTCAGATGTTTGGTTTTGTTGCTTTTGTATACTGGTCTTGGTACAGCCTGAAGTCATTCTGATTTTTTTCTTTTTCTTTCCCTTCAGTCATCTTGTTTATAGTCATGTTTATATGCATAATTCATGCCTGGAGTCATCTCTATTATTATCACACAAATGAATGTTTCCGTGCAATCAACACAAACTGGTCACTGTTGCTATAGTAATATAGGACACTTGTCATCTTTCAGTGTTAATAAGAATTTTCAAATGTAAGTAAATTCAGCAACAGCCGACTGCAGAGACATAAATAATATAGAACGAGATAAAGCACAAATGAGACTTCTAATGTGTAAATGTGTGTGTGCACTTCAGTGCATCATATACAACGACAAGATAACGTGCTTACATCAGTATTAACATATTTACATTACGTTTTTACAGGAGATAGCTTGCTGGGATGTTTACACCAATACAACACGCACTTTTAGGATTCTTTGCACATTGATGAGAAGCTTTTAGCAGCTCAGATACATTATGAGGAAACTTACACATGTAGTGTCAATAAATCACAAATGCAGTACTCCTGATAACGGTAAGAGACAGGTAGTCAGAGGTTGCCAAGGTGAAGTGTGGACTCCACCGCAGAGTAGCACTGTAATGATCAGAGAGGAACACGGCAGCCTCTTGAGGACAAGTGTTCTAGCCCTTCACAAATTCACATCCCTCAGTCACCCAGTGTAAGAATACTGGAACTGTTGCCTTCTAAATGCCTGGCATTACAAGAAGGTTGGCAGTCTGAGGCCAAAGGGACCCAGCCCTTTTAAATGTTTAAATATTAAAGAGAAGAGAACAGTGACAATCACAACATATATTTGTTCCTTAAGTTAAAGATCTCCAGCGCTTTACAGATTCTGGATTTCATCCTCTTATTCCTTCGGCCAAATGCATGGAAACTGCTGACTGTTGAGGTGACTTCTGATGCACTTTACAGCCCTGGACAGATGGGTGAGCAGGAAAGGGGAGTAAAATAGTCATTGATGAAATACTAGCTGGTTAGGTTTCAGCCGGATACACAGGCAAAACAGGAAGATAAGTCACAGCTCAGGATTCATACTGAATAGTTCAGTCACACAATCCAACATTTTTCCAAAGAAAAGGTTCAAACATCTGCAAACAATAAGAGCAGCAGTGCTACTTAATGCACATAAGCGCAGTTACAAAACATGATCCTTCAAAAACTCTCTGTTTAATACTCTGCAAGACTTTTTTTTCTTCTTTTTCGTTTTTATATACAATTAGCAGCACTTTTGTGAGAACCTAACATCATATGTTGCAGGACCACCAACATTACTGAGCAACAGCCTAAATGATGTACGGATCTAGAAAGAAGCAGCTGGACAAATGTGACACAACCACAGTGTGGTGACTGACTGGACATTGCCGTTCACATTTCCATTTGATATACTCCTGTTACACGTAAAAATGTTTCCTGGCAGAACACGGAGGGAAGCACAACAGCACGGACACTCATTACATGCTGTGACTGATATTACATGGTGATTATTACGAGGTTCAAAGCAAAACAACACAAGTTAATAATATCTGACTCTCTATACAGCCTCTTTGCTCAGTTTATGTACATTTATTTACAGACAAATTACCTTCTAGTAAACAATAACTTAGAGTTTTAACGACGGCATATGATCACATTCTGTTCTATAGTGATTTTCACGCACAACAACTGTGGACACTTGCTACAGCCTCTCTGGTGAAAACGCAATATATAATCCCCGGTCTCCAGGGAAAATCCATGTCACCCAGGGGATCATTTCCAAGTGGGTGGTGGTTTCTGATTCCTTTCCTCACAATCATTACACTAAGAGCTTGAACGTCAACCACGTTACACCTGCAGCTGACAGAAGAGATTTGTTTCTACCTGTGATTTTGTTGTAATATATTTGTTTATTATGCAGGCAATTTGACAAATAAAAGATAACCATTTGACATCTTGTTCATATTTAATTTCTGTTAGTGTTGGATCTTTCCCATTGAGTTGACATCTAATAATAATGTCCTTTCAGTTGTAACTCTGGGGAGGTCAGTAAATGACTGTATCTGTGTGTATGTGTGTATTATAGTCCGATCACCTTCCTCTTAGATGCTGGTCTGCAGGTCACCATTCAACAGAGTACTCTGGGTCTCAGTGGGGTCATTCATCATGCGGGATTTGTCCTGCCGGCTGTCACTGCGCTCGACCTCATCCAGCCCTCCCACCTTCTGGAGACACAGAACGTTCTGGAAACTCTTCTTGAAGTTTTCCGACAGGAAGGCGTAGAGGATGGGGTTCGCGCAGCTGTTGGCGTACCCCAAAACCACCACAAAGGCAAAGGTACTCCTCAGGATGGGCGTGGTGCTGATGGTGCCCGTCACCGAGGTCACGTTGAAGACGTAGAAGGGCAGCCAGCAGAACACAAACACCGCTACCACGATCGACACCATCCTGGTCACCTTTTTTTCTGAGCGCTTCCTCTTGGAGGAGCCCACCCGGATGCCTGAAGACTTCACCTTGATGATGATGAGCAGGTAGCAGAGGCAGATGACCATGAGGGGTAGGAAGAAGCCCAGAATAAAGGTGTAGAACATGAATGCAGTGTAGTAGGCTTCTTGAGGCTCAGGCCACACAATAGTGCAGAAGCAGCCATCGTGCTTCGTAATCAGACCACTGTAGATGACGATAGGCAGGTTAACTAGCAGCGACACTCCCCACACTGTCAGGTTGATCGTTTTGGCCATGCGGGGCTTCCGCCATTTTGTGGACTTAATGGGATGCACCACTGCTAAGTAGCGGTCTATGCTCATTACCGTCAGGCAGAAGATGGAAGTGAACTGGTTTAGGGAGTCGACAGTCATCACAACCCTGCAGAGCACAGGTCCGAACGGCCAGTGAACCAGCGCCAGCTGGATGGCGATGAACGGCAGGCCCAGCATGAAGAGCACATCTGCCACTGCCAAGTTGAGGATGTAAATGTTGGTAACCGTCTTCATCTTGGCATAGCGCAGGATGACGTAAATGACCAGGGCATTTCCACAGAGGCCCACAGCACAAACCAGAAAGTACATGCAGGTGATGACGACTGTGCTGGTTCTGTTGAAGCTGGGGTCTGTGATGTTCCCGTACAGGTTAGACCCGTTGTCCTGCACCATGCTGTCATTCATGAGGTGCTCCGACAAGTTCGGAGGGGTGGATGGGTCAATCCAGGAGCCCATGATGAGTCAGTTTCTCTCCTTTTCCAATGCTGATTATGACATCCCACCTGCACACATAGAAGAGATTTGTAAAACATGATCAGCCATGATATGGATTTTGATGCAAGCAGAAGAGAGATTTCTATCAGACATTGAATTTAAGCCTCTTCCTTTCTGCACTGAGATCCCTTGTTGACAGGTGCTGAGTTGACCCAGTTGACCTGAATGTAATGACAGGCTACCACATGACATTTTGCAATAATGCTGCATGTTTGAGTGACAAGATACAATCCAATACTGTGTGTTCAGCACATTTCAGTGTTAGAATATGTTTACTTTTTCTAGTCACGCATACAGCAGTTTCAGAAGGGAATTTATTGACTGTATATCTTTCTTGAGAACAGACTGACAGCAAAGGGAGACCTTTCCAGCAATGGCAGACTTCCTTACATGTTTATTTACTCAAACTAATTGCTACTGAGGGAAATAATTCCACACCCGACACAATCAGAAGTTCGGGAGAAGGAGATTATTACATCATATGCTACAAAATGATCAGCACTGGCAGGTTATGTGGAATTCTTTGCTGACATTTTTTCTTTCTTTTCAATTTATTAGGCTCTGGCCATCGATGCAAACGTATTCCAGCCTGAATAATTGAATGAAGGGAATCACAGCACTTCTGGAAGCCTTGCTCAAGTCAGATCGAAGAGCTTGTCATTTTCAATCTAAAGGAGGCAAATGCGATCTGACAACTTAGTTCTGTGCCAATAACATGAGATGTTTAATCATGCCGGTTTGTCATCAGGATAGGGTGGACCGTGGTGGATGTATAGTACACAGATAGTCAGCTGTTAAAGGGACGTTTGAGCACAGTGGCTTTATATCTGTTGTATGAATCAGGTGAAGAGGGATGTTATATAATACATCCACTGCAGTTAAATAGTTTAACAATGATCTGCTGCTACAGGAAAGAGGGGAACGATGAACATATAAAGCCACCTCACACATACGGGTTAGTGAAGCGAGGACTAAATCCATCAAATATCAGTGGACAAAGCTGTGTATTATTTTGTAACCATTGTGAAAAAGACTGTGAAAGGCAGTTGGTAAAATGCTTTGAGACACTGTGCAACAGGTATCATCTTTGAAAAACAAACAAACAAACAAACAGGTTAGACCCATCCTTTACCATCACAGTCAAACATCTTGACATCTTAAGAATATTTTTGAAAATGCTTTCATCAAATGGTCACATTAGGTTTTAAGAGCACATTTAAGACCTAATTTAATACTAACTTTTGTCACACTGATAAAATCCAGATGCCCACCAGATACATTTTTAAAATAGTTTATTCTTGTAAATTAAGCTCCCATGTAATGATGCAATTTCACTGGAGGCAAAGAGGAACGGGGTCATGTCATTCATTGACAATGTTGGGAAACTGTACACACAACAGTTGAGATTTTTGTTTGTTCTGTAGGCTTAGCAATGAAATCACACTTGTGTCAATATGAGAGCACGTCATTGTATCTGTTTGATGAATATAAGGCCCATGGAATATACCCTCAGAGAAAAAAAAACTGCATTAAACTAACTGTTCACATACAATTTCACACATTTTATGTTGATTTTAGATTGGATTTGAATTTTTGTAACTTATATAAAACCAGAAGATTCTTTGTAACCAAAGTAAAGTCGGAAGTGTCTTACCTGTAATCGGGTTTATATTGACAACAGAATGCGCCACTTCTTTATTGATGAGGGTGTTTCAGTGAGTGTGGCGGATTCATCTTCGCTGTCAAATATTCCTTATTTTCCTTATTTTGAGCTGGAAAACCTCTCTGTAGTTTGAGTTTCTCCTCAGAGAAATTCAGTAATATGATGCGTATTACGGGCGAGCGGGGAAGGACGGAGCTCCGATGCGCTCGTGCCGTGGTGCGCGCGGTGACTGTCTCCAGCTGGAGGGCGCAGAGATGTTAAAGGAGGCACATGAGCGGCACCGAGGAGGTGCTGAGGACACTCACCTCTGGACGAGGAGAGAAGCTGTCTCTGCACTTGCAGATATCAACTCACGCGGGCTGAAACGAGCTGATTCACGCGGAGCTCACCCTTTAAAGGCGCCCAAAGCCTCCTGGCGCGCGCGCTGACAGCCTTGACGAAAGAAGCGTTGATCCCAAATGAGCGCTGATAAGAGGATATAGTAGAAAGAAAAACTGCCCCCCCCCCGCCCCCCTCAGGTCTCCTGGGATCGACACCAGGGCACATGGACTTTGATATATCCCGGCGTGCCATACGTCAAGAGCAATCATGGATTTGCGCATAACAATCCCAAAGTTGCGCAAACCAATTAATTGGCGTTAATATGTTAAATGATAATCTGATCTTACGAAATCATCTGTTTGTCTTGCCCAATTGTGTTCACTTTTTTTTTCTTAAAAAAAAAAAACACTTTCTGTTGATAACTGTTTATCAGACAATGGCTGTCATGGACATCACCAGGACATTTCCTTCCTCTGCAATCATTTGAAAGGCCTTTCCTGCAGATGTCCTTACTCGTTTTTGGTTTGAGAATTTCTGTCTTTGGTTTCACTTTATGCTTTTAAAATGTAACTGAGCAGGTCTCTGAATAAACAACCAGCAGGACCATTGCAAAATATTTGACTTCCTAAGTTACAAAACCTCCTGGGTTACCCTTTGCATCATCTCACCATCCTGCAGTATCCCAGAAAAGAAAAGAAAAGAAAACACTGAATGCATAAAAGCAGTGTTTTTGGCAGTACAACGCCATAGCTATTGATGTAAAAACTTAAGTGATTTAGGTTATAATTAAGAAAACCATGGAAAATGGTATCAGCTCTTAAATAAAACTCTTATGAGCAAACTTTGTGGTTATCGTTATGTTTCTCCAAACAAATGTACCTTTAGTTGTACCAGGCATTAAAATGAACAAGAAACTGAAGAAAACAAGGGTGGTTTAATAATTTTTTCCATGACTGTATATATATTAAGGGCTGGGCATCGATTAAAATTTTTAATCGCGATTAATCGCATGATTTCCCTGATTAATCATGATTAATCGCATTGTATACGCAAAATCAAATAATGAATTCAAAAGTAGTGTAAAGGTCACTTTTATTTAAATGTTTTGCTGCCATATGAACTTAGGTGCCATAACATAACACTTTTAACATCAGCACCTGCCAGTAACACATATTTAGTGTTAATCTCATCTTAAAAAAATTTAAAATAAAATAAAGCTTATTGGCACTGCCAGGACATTAATGTCATCCTGTTTTTATATATATAGATTTAAAAAAAAGTCTACAAACAATATCCAACCAAATGATTGTGGCTCAGCACAATCAGAACATTAAAACAGGAAATTTCTGAGGTAACAGCAGAAACTTTTAATGGGGAGTTTCAACTTGGCAGTTGGTTACCAAATAACCTTGTTTCTGTTGAATACTCCATCTAGGAGAACTCTAAAATAAAATGTTCATGTTAAAGTTCAGTGAACTTTACCAATTCGTGTATCATTCATTCTTTCCATTTTCAATTGTCAATCAAAAAGAAAAAAAAAATTGACATTTTATTACATTTTTCGTTTTTTAATCTAACACACACACACAAAAAAAGAAAAAAATGCCAGTTTTTTTTACATTTCAACTTTAGACTTGGATCAAAGATATGAAATTAAAAAACGGGCCACAGAACTGAATTTGTTTTATAATCGAGGACTGGACTTTCTGTTGTCATCTGTGCCACTAGATGGAGCCGCACTGAAGTAACCAGCTAGAGAACAGCAGGACAGTGAACACATGGAGCAGATCTGATGTAACATGGAGGAATGACGCGGAAGTTTTGTTGTAGTCCAGAATTTTTTTTCAGACAGAATTGTTAAAGGAGCCGTATGTAAGAGATCTAATAAAACGAATCATAAAATGACCCCGATATGTCAACAGACATTTAAAAATCATGTTCATTTCAAATACTTATGTCACTGACAACAGCACTCAAGCCAGGATATTCCCGTTTAAAAAGAGGAGTTGCAGCCCTCAACTGATGTTGATGTTGTCATTTTTTGTTTTGGCCTGAAGCGCCACCCTCCACCTATCTCCCAATCACGAAGTCAGTAGTGTTTCTGCATCCGGGTTGCCAGCTCGGCTCTAATTATCGCAGCAGCCGCTACGAACGTGTTGGATGAAAAAATGTCTAGCTTTCCAAAACCTAAAAGACCTCGTTATGAATCCGAGTTACGTCGTGACAAAGTCCGAAATAAAACAAGGATTTGTATAGGAGATGCTTTTGATAGATGGAGACGGCTGAAAGCGGAGAAGAATTTGAAGACAGACGCCAACGTTGCTGATTTTCTCCTGGACAGGTAAGATTCATAGCTAAATGTTTGGCTAACGCTAATTTACTTGGACAAGGTAACAGTGGTACCTCTACTTACGAACGCCTCTACATACGAAACTTTCAGGTTACGAAACGCCTCAACGGGAAAATATTTCCTCTAGTTACGAAAGATCAAAGAAAGAAAAGAACTTTCATAAAGCATTAAATATAATTAACAGAAAATAAACTTACTGTGTAGGACTCGTCGCTTGCTATGGCAGCCTACGTTCCTGCTGCATTCTGCAGCCGACCTGGCAACCTCCGGTCGGGGAGGAGGGGGAGGGTACACGCCGCTCAACAGTAATTTGAAAGCGACTGCAGTACCAGTTTTGGCCATAATCTTACAAACGGCTCCTTTAATATTGCTACCTGAGTTGCTACCTGAACTGTAAAGTACACAAATTTTTACCGTTCTCCATGTCTGTTTTAGCTTTACCGCTTGTTTACCTGTCAATTGTCTTCTGGTTCCGCAGCAACCAGTAACAGACATTTCAAAACAAAAGCATGTGAGCAACATGCGTTAACGCGCGATAAAATAAATGTCGTCATTAATAAATTAATGAGTTAACGCGATGATAACGCATTAACTTGCCCAGCCCTAATATATATATATATAGCTTAGAAAAAAAAAGCATTGTGTTTCTGTCTGAGCCAGTGCTGTATGAGCTGCACAGATAGGGTCAAAGTGTAAATGTAGACGGTCAATGACACTTTGATGTCTATCTGTATGTTGAAGTTCAAACATGCAAGAGAAGTAGCGTTTCAAGTGAGGGAGGTATTGCTATCAAACCTTGTTCAAGGAAAAGATACCGCTAATGCTAATACTGGCCAGAGAATAAAAAAAAGAAAAAAAAACTGTCTGTTGGTAAACTTCTCTATCTATCTATCTATCTATCTATCTATCTATCTATCTATCTATCTATCTATCTATCTATCTATCTATCTCATGTTCTCCCTTCAGGGAGGTAAGCAGAAGCAGGGAACAAAAATGACTGAAAGTCAAGATTAAAGACAACAATGAGCTGTCCAGAAAAAAGCTTGGAGAACAATCTCCAGCAGAACACTGTAGAAGACCTTTGGTCAGGGATAAAGAAGCTCATTGGATCAGACGGATGAAAGTCTGGACAGAGTAAATGAATCTAACAAGTTCTTCAGTAGGTTCAGTTCAGAAACAAGCTCAGCATCCTTCTCTTCTGTCGCCCAGCCAAACGGACCTCCTATGATCCTTTGACTCACTGCTTGCCTTTCACATCCCAGCTATCTCATCTTCCACTTCAGTCATGGACCTTGATGAGTTCATTGTTGTCTCCAACCATATCAGGAGATGGCGGGGCCCCCCCCCCCTCCCACCTGTCTGTCTGTCTCTAACAGTCAGGTGGAGAGGCTGAACCAGAACAAGGCTGGAGGTCCAGATGACGACAGCCTCAGAGCCCTGAAAGCCTGTGCTGATCACCTATGTGGGATTCTACAGCACCTCTTGAACATCAGCCAGACCCAGGAGAAGGTTCCAGTGCTGTGGGAGACATCCTGCTTTGTTCCAGTAACCAAAAATATCTTCTCCTAATTAGCATACTGCTAATGTGCCATTCTGGATGTCTTGGTATTTTGAGCAAGTGTTTTAGATAAAATGTTCATTTTTATTCCACAGTGGTGTCAGATTTCCGTGGTTTGACCTTAGAACTGTGTTGTTCCAACCACACTGCAAACAGCAAGCACAATTACAAATCTGTTAGGTGAAACCAATTTAGGTTTAATCAGGCCAAATCCATAGTGTGTGTCAAGCTCAGTGAAATAGGGAAGTGGAGGCTTTGATTTGTCCTAAAAATGTTTTCTAAACGGGCCTGGATGCAGTTTAAAACCAGACATTGTCTGCAGCTGATGGAAAATGAAATGCACTGTGTTGAGGCTTGTCTTGACTTTATAATTCACTTGAGCGCACTAAACATGACTGATATCACATTACTCTCTAGCCAAATCGAATTCAAGAAAAAGCGAGCACATCTGAACTGTCAGACAGAAACAGTAGAAGTTAGTGATAGTTTCTCCCTGTGTGGAGGACGTGACTGGAGCCGGTGAAAAGTTCATGGAAGAAATTAAACAGCTTCAGAGGGCAAAGCAGTATATTATCTTTCCATATGAAACAATCAATGGACAATTAACTTTATGTGTACAACCTGTATGAGTAAACTGATAATTTTGCACTGACATTTTAACAGTGGCATTTTGAGTAGAACTATTATTAGTATGTCGTGGAAATTGAATTAAAAAAAGTATTTTGATGACAAAGAACAAACTGGACTTCTGGTCCTGGCACTGTTTATAAAGTGCTCTCTCAGAGGCAGAGAAGCATGTCAGGTACATATCAATGCATCAGAATGATGTGTGAGGTTCAATCTCCACTCTTTGGGCAGCTTGGGTCTTTCTTTACTTTCTAATTACTGGGGAATGATCAAGCACCTCTCTGGTTCGGGCTCTAAATTGAAAGCATTGATTATACATCCTGCTAGGGTAAAGTGACAAACAATTAGTAGCCCGAGGAAGCTGTAAAACATTTAATGAATACAACTGAAGCTTTTTGGTATTTATGCCAGAGCTCTGCTTTGAAAGAAACAAATAAATCAGGTGGCTCAGTTAAGTGTGCATGTAATGTGTTGGCAAAGAGAAAAAGGTATTAAATTTCTAAGTGCATTCAAACATCCCCACATTCATCCTGAAAAAGAATTATTTGACTATCAAAATCCATCCATCTATCCATCCATCCATCCATCATCTATGCCTGCTGAACCCCATACAGGGTCACGGGGATCTGCTGGAGCCTATCGCAGCTCTCTTCAGGTGAAAGGCAGGGGTCCACCCTGGGCAGGTCGCCAGTGACTATCAAAAATATTACTGATTACATCTCTGTTTTGATAATTAATATTTTTGACTTATTCTTGGAGTTGCTTAACACCAAATGCACACATCCCCCTAAGAGGTAGCTTTCATCTGTTCAAAATTACTGAAGGATGGATGTTGCTGCTACGCTTACATGCAGTGTCATGTAACTGGTCCGCTCATTTTTGTATTAAAAGCTCATCTGATGTCCAAACTTGAATGTTCAGCGAATCAGAATCCAGCATTTTCTGTGACCAGAGAAACGAGATCTTTCGACTTCATTGTGACTCTTATCAGCAGAAACAGTCTCTGCCATAAACCTAAGCCAATTTGTGTCGTCTGCTGTGTCTGTATTCTGTACACACTGCTGTTTGTTTCCATAAAATGAGTCTGGCCGGTGTGATAACGCTTACTGAGACTGACTCTGACTCCCAGGGGCACAACTGTTGTGACCAGGTGATTCTGGAGGATGCTCAACTCTCCATACTTTGTGTTTTTTTTCCTTTTCAATTAATCCATTGCAAAACTAAACATTAAGAAATGCAAAGATTATCCCTAAACATGTCCGTTGTCATGAATTTGTCCATAAATAGGACCGTCATGAGACAGGTTAGTTTTACCCTACTGATGATGTGTCGTTGCTAATAATAAGCTCTTGCACTTTATCAAACTGCTTTTAACACGCAGTCCATCCAAAGACGATGCATTAGCACAGACTGCAGATGTGCAACCAGTGGTTTACTTGGGTCATGTGTTGCCTGATCTATCTTCATGTCAACAGACCAAATTTGATTCCTATAGTTAAAGACTGTGAGATGCAGTAGAAAGTTTAGATTTGCAGGATGTTTTATTAAGAGTGGCTTATTTCAGGCTTGACCTCAATCCTTTATTAAAACAATTATGACATCACTTTAATGTTTGCTACCATCCCGCTCTTCAAAAATGTCTGGATGAACAAAATTCATTTACTATTCAGAGCAAATCATGGGGTACACAAAATATAATTACAGATCACTTTCAAATGTCTTATAATAGTCATACCAGTGATGTTTGAAAGCATGCAGCCGCATGTATAAATCCAAATTAATTACATATTAACCTGCATGATTGCACTTCTTCATCTGAAATGTAATTATATATCACAACACAAAAATAATCACCAATGACATATAAGTTGTGTGGTACATCCACAAAGCTGTTGCCTTTGCCACATAATATCTGACAGCTGGTCAGGCCCTGGTGTGGCTGGAGTCGTGCTCTGAGAGCCATGGACGCTTGTCAAAGCCTGTCATCTTACACTGAAACGAGCTACTGCTCTGTTTTATGCTGTTGCAAGGAAGCTAAGGAACTATCTGCTTCAGGGTTGTGATGTGTGATTGATTGTGTTTGCTGCAGATTGTGCCACCATTTTCTTAATGTTCAAAATTCTCTTTAAATACGTTTCCTATGACAGGTGGCATAGTATTCATGTTTACAACATCAGAGAGCAAACGGAGCACCTCTGAGGCCAGAAGATTTGAGGACATTATTGGAACATTTTGCTTTATTATGCTGTTTGGTGCTTTGTGGTTTGCTTCTTTGCCTCTGGGCAACACACGGTTTTTCTTTTTTCAGTCGAGTCTTGCAGTTTAATTTATCTTTTTTGTGACTGTGTGTTATTATGCGCATGCTTCTTTTCCAGAGGACCATAAAAATTGATATTATGGTTATAGGAGTTATAGAAGTTTAATAGTTTTAGAGTCATGGCTAGGTGACTTTATCATCCCTCTCTCCTCAAACATTTACTGCAGGGAGGACCCTGGCAATAATACGGATGAAGAGGACAGTCATTGTTTGTAGCTATAAACTGGTACATCTGATCTTCACGTGATTCTGCATGGTTGAAAAAAACATAACTTTTTTTTTGTTCTTGTGTATTTTGCATTTTGAAAAATAGAGCCCCATAAATGCTACCCACTTGAACTTCAACTGCTATGTCATTAGCTATTATTATGTGGTAATGTTTTGTTCTAGAATGCAGCGGCTTTTAACTCTTCATCCTTACAAGAAATTACCAAACATGTGGTCTAAACACGCACATGGTAATCTCAGTTCTTACATACCTATTTTCATTTCTGAATTGATTTTGTCTCTCTTAGCTCGAAGGGAAGATCGATTTTTTTTTTCAAGTGAGCGCTGACACAGACTTCTCTGCCCACAACTGCATGTCCGTCATACAAGCAGGAAGGTGTAGCTCCTGGTCGCTGAATCCAGATTCCTAATCTTATAAAACCAATTGGTTTTCTCTCTTCCTTTCTGAGCTCAGAGATGCTGATAACAAAAAACTGAAAGAGGAAAACAGCCATAGGCTGAGGTCTTTCACTTGGCCTGCACCTGAATGTGCTGTCGGAGGCGCTGACCACCGTCTCTGACTCATGTGTCTGGAAACATTCGCCCTTCAACCTTAGAATCTTAAGATTGGAGATAAATACTGCCTCCTGGTTGGCTTTTTTTTTCTTTTCTGTTTCAGTGATTACCTGCTTCCTTTAAAAAGACTTCAAACTGCAAGAGATTGGAAAAGCTATTTGTTAAGATCAATCCAGACTGTCATTAAGAGTGGGTAACCTGCAGAGTTTCACAAGAGCTTAATGTGAAATCCTCAAAGAGTTGGGGGGGGGGGGGGGGGGGGGGGGGGACTGTATATGTAATAATGGAAACATACAATGGTGTTAATGGAAGGCAACTTTCAAACAAAAAAAACAAAACAATGTGCTTCATTTCTGTGGTAATGTTAGAAGAACACGAGGAAAAAGTGAAACAATTTGGCTAAAGTTCACATTTTGCACCATTTTTGGAAGTAACATTGCATTGCAAACCAAGGTTATAACTTCATCTTTACTGCGAGCTGTGGCTCAGGCAGCATCATGGTTTGGGGTTGTTTTAATGCCTGGAATATGTGTAGTTATTTAGGTGGAAATTTTTTTTCCAAGAAATTGCACAGGAGAATGTCAAGGCATCCTGACATGATGTTTTTGTGAGGCTTAGTGACACAACAACAACAACAACAACAAAATGATACCCAAATCACGTGAGCAAGTGAAAAACTGAAGATTTGAGAGATAAAAAGTAAGTGTCCTGAGTCCTGACCTCAACCTTGTTGAGTTGCTTTAGTTATAAAAAGAAGAGTGACATTAAAAGATGAAGATTGACTGAGGATTGTTCAGTCATTTCTTCTTCTGACAAGATGTCCACTGTAGCTTAATGATGACACACAAAAACCAAAGCTGGTTTCATCACTGAGTTGATACACTGTTGTTGGAAAAGAGGACAGGAGTCCAAAGTTACTTTGGGTGTATTTTTCTTCTTCTTCTTTTTTTTTTTTCAATATAAAAGGGACAGGAGATCACCAAAGCTAGACAGCACTTCCTACAAATAACCCAAAATTCTTTGAAAGGAAATTGAAAGTGATATTTTGACAAGAAAGAACTCATTTGTGTTGCTTTAAAGCAACAGCGGCTGGAAATGTGGCTTTTTCATATCAAACTTTAATGATCTCACAAAGTCCTTTTCCTGATACCTTTTGGGCTTAATGTTCAAAATGAGTTTTTTTTCTGTGCTTTGTCTACTTGTCAGATGAACTTACAAATCCTCTCCTATTAAATAACTGATAGCCCTCAAATAAACTTACATCCGACTGACCTTATTGTGGTTCATAATGCTCTTAGTGATTCTCATCACACCATTTAGTTCCATCTGTTGTTGTCATCCTTCCAAAATGCAGCTGTTGTGATGTGGTCTGAACGTACAATGATAAACAATCCAGCCTTTAGTCCTTTAAATCACAGCGACAGACAACTTAATTAAAAACTTCTGTGTGGAGCTCAGATAGATTTACATAGACAGCAGAAGCTTGAACTTTGAGAATTAGTTTCTTCACAGAGCTCATTTTATTGGTGTGCTGTGTGGACTTAATATATTACTGTATATTTCAGGAGAGGTGGAAGCAGGGAAAGCAGATCTGCCTGCTGGATCACTGAAAACAAAAAGTGCAGCCATCTGCACGAGACAGACCTTTCCTCTACTGACTGCTCATACACGGATTTCTTATAAAACTAAATTATGCTTCAAAGTCACCTGATCTCTCATTATACAATATGACTCTGTGAGCACTTGATTTCAATTTCTTTTTACAATCCCTGAGGATAAATACATTTGCATTTAGAGTTTAGCGGCACACTAATAAGTTCAGTAAATATATACTCTCATCTCACTCTCTGTTGTCTTTATTTGAATTATGATGTTGGCAGACAAAGTGCCTCGAACCTCCTTCTGCTTTTCAAAAGAAGGGTTGTTCAATCTCCGTTGAGCTTCCATCCAACTAAACTGTCTGGGTCAGAGTGTAATCAAAGTAATAATTACATAATATTCTCTGCCAAAGGGCTTCTGAGTCAAATGTATTTTAAATGGCATTTTAAAAGCTAATAAACACCCTTGGAGCAAATTAAATCAGGCAATGAAAGCGCAACAATTTTTTTTTTTTTCATTTTTAGAGTATGTCCCACTAAAACCGCATCATAGCCTCACTATTGTAGCCTCTGTAGACCTGCAATACACTGAAATAAAGAACATAAATCTAAATATAGCGCATTGATAGATTATGTCTTTGTTGTAACAATGCGTCTTGGCAATAAAGCTTATACTGTTATAAAGGCTGTTAATTTCCACTTTAAATGGTGCCACATATAACTTTTATGGGTGATTGTACCTGCTTGCTCAAATTACATTGTCCCAGAGCAGATGAGAACGCAGATTGTACCATCAAACCAAGATCACTGCTCTTGTTCCAAGGAAAAACAATCGTAAAATTAATATCATGGAAAGAATGACGATAATATTTCATATTGGAGTGCCCTTAGCCTGACATTGTTATAACTACTTCTTCTGCCATTTAGGAAGAGAGCAAGCTTGTCTCACGCAAAAGGTTAAAATGAGAACACCCACTAAACATGGCATGGTATGGTTGAGAGACAGATGTGGTGACAGCATCATCAGCTCTTCCAAACACTCAGACATTCTTATTACAAGTTGTACTGTCATGCAAATATAGAGAGACCTTCATCTTTTATCAGGAACTGAAGAGATTCAGTGCATTTCTTTTGAAGCCTTTTGTCTGATGTGAAGTCAAGAGGCAAGGACAAACCTCTTGTTCCGTTAAATTAAATGTTGTCAGAGTGAAGTTTTACTGCTCTGCATCTTTCAGTGCACCACCTCTTTATGTTTGACGATGGTCTTTTAAATAAACAAACAAAAATACGTGTGTTAATTTATTTGTTGGCATCACCTTTGATCTAGAACAATCCATATCCCTCCCAGTGCATAAGATCATGGACACATCGGCCTTCCAGGAGGAAGAAGTGATAGGATTATGATTGTCCAGTCTAATCAGGTAGTTTCATAATAGTTTCCATTTTTGTCTAGAATTTCCTTTGAGTAGATCTTGGTTTCGAAATAACTCCATCACACATGGCTGCTCAATCAGAATAGTAATTTTTGATACCGGAGGCATGCGGCATGACATTATTGGTTGTATGAGGGTAAAGGGAATTAGCGAAGGGAGGAGAAGAGGTCAGCTTTCACTGGATGTGAAGCCTGCAGGACGTCTGACTGCAGAGAGGAAAGCCACAGTTTCAGGTTGAGAACAAAGTTGGTAGCTAGACGATAAATTAATTCAATATCTAAGGATGATTGGTTTTAAAAACTTTCAATCTGTTATGGTCAGGAAAAAAAAAATTGCAAAATGGTTTCAAACAAAATTGACACAAGAACACAGGATTGCAGCGTTTGGACTTTTTAAGATGGATCCCAGGTATTTGGCCACGCTGCAAAAGCCATCCTTTTATGTTCTTTTTAAAATTTAAAATAAAACAAAAAACAACAAAAAAATCTTTAAAAAAAAAAAAAAAAAAAAGAAAATTCTTTATATGTAATTTGCCCTTGCAGCAGATCAACATTTTTGTGCATATGTGAGAGTGAGAGTGAACGAGTCCTTCAGCAGATCTCTTTAGAGGCTGATCTATTATATTTTATTGGGACCTGAGACTAATTCTGTCAGAGGACTAAAGTCACCAGTGAACGCCAATCAACAGTGAAGCACAAAAACACAGACAAAGACATAAGACAGTGATGGATGTGGTGTGAATGAAAAAATACCATCTGCTGCAGATTATGCTGCATATATATCCAGGTTTTGCCAGATGTTTGGCACAAACCATTAATATTTATCCAGACATTTGTAAAAAAAAAAAAAAAAGAAAAAAAAGAAAAAGAAACTCTCATATACTGGCTGCGACTTGCTCCTTAAAATGATTTACTGGCATTTAACTGAAGCTCATATATTTAAAGTAATCTGGACCATTATACTGTATTTGCTTTCCAAATTTGAGGCCCTTCATGCTGCCTCATTGAGATGAGGGTTTTCATTTCTCCAACCCAGACTGAGAATTTGTGAGACAAAGCTGCTCATTGGCATTTTTCTACGGCATATTTTAGTGTGTGTTAAATATGTTTTGCTCAGTTCACATACTATGGGGCAGCAATAAATATTTCAAGTTAAGAATTTCCTTGTCGTGAGATTTGAAGCCCTGAAGTATAGAACCAGTATCACAGGGAGGGAGAGGTTTTTGCTACTTTTCTTTCCCCATCCATCATCATGTGGTGTGTGAGATCCCTGAGATGTGCCTGCAGGAGCTTGTTCTGGACTCTGTCATCTCTCTGCCTGGATTTTGGATGGTACATTCAACATTCATTCGGATAGACTGTCAGAAGTAGGGTAGGAGTGATTGCAAGGCTTGTCAACAGCAGATGGTGGACTCCTGGAGAGGTGATGATGAGGGAGCACCTCTGCATCCCAGATGTTGAATTCTATTTCAACATCCGGGGAACTTTATTTTATCTTCCAAAACTTACTGTCTTCCTTTCACCAGTGAGAGATAGCTGTTAAGATTAATGTTCAACCAAGCATGACTGCAAGGAAATAAATGGTTCCCATGGAAACACGTAAAAACTCTAATGATGCAGCAAGTCTTTTAACAGTTTCCCCTTGACAAAAGGTGCAGCAGAGTTTAGAAGAAAATTAAGCCTTTTGTGGGTTTGAGGTTTTTTTTTTTCCATTTTATGAAGTCACAGTCTGTTGTTCTGTTGTCTTTATGTTTTTTTTTGTGTTTGTTTGTTTGTTCTTGCTGTCCTGCAGAAGCAGTGCTTTTAATAAAATGTTTCACACTTAAGCTGGATCTGGACAGTTGACATTGGAGAGATGCACTTTTCATGAAATTCATTTCTGTCTTGATTGGCTTCTTTTTTTTGTTTTATTTTTTTTTTATTTCATTAACAATCGTCCCTGAAGGTATTTGTTGACTTTCAGAACTCAACTTGGTCTTGACCATTCCTTTTGATTTACTCTGTAATAACTTTATAAAATAAGGGGAGTTGGGTTTCTCCTTGAAACCCTCTCCTGCTTCTTTGGACTCATTTATTTCAGTTTTCAGAGTTGTAGCTGTCCGCTTCGAGAAATGGATGGTTGATCATTGTTGGGAAAAGGTCTGAAAATTTAAAATCATCCAGTCTTTCAAAAAAAAAAAAAATAAAAAAAAACTTTAGATGTAGAACTCCTGTAAAAGTAATGTATGGAAAAAAAATATTTTGGGTTGGTCAAGTTTTACTTGTTCCTGTTTTCATTTGTAATT
Organism: Hirundichthys speculiger; assembly: GCA_018398805.1. Lineage (NCBI taxonomy): Eukaryota > Metazoa > Chordata > Actinopteri > Beloniformes > Exocoetidae > Hirundichthys > Hirundichthys speculiger. The sequence continues at coordinate 1,267,998 of JAGFBZ010000958.1, forward strand.
TCTAAAATTATACAAAACCAAATTAATATACTGTAATGTATAAATTTGGGTATAACTTATTTATAAGTATATACACTATAATGTGTATGAGTCCGTAATGGAAGTCACGGACTCATGAATCAGCATTATACAATAAGGCCCCAAAATGCAGTTTTAATATAACATATACACATTTTGTTAAAGGTGTTTTAAAAGAATTTATCTTTGCCTTTAGGAGATCAGATCAACTTCTATACAGTTATCTTTGCATATCTTTTGTGTTCCACTAAAGTTGCCTCATGTTGGGGTCTCTGGTGGGAGTGTAATTTTCATGCATTATTTACTGGAAAACTGTTGCAACCAAGTCAGAAAGTCACCTTAATCAGTCAGGTTGTTAATCAGGCCCAAACACATTGAGTCTATGTTTTTATTTACTTACATGACTTATTCATTGGACTAGCAGAACAAGCAATCTTTACGCTGAAAGTACCACCTGAAAGATGCCGTTAAAATCGTAGCGCTCTTGGCCGATGGATTACAGCTCTGAAGGTTCTGTCCAAGCGCCCAGTTTAAGATTTACTCTCCAACATAGAGCACAGAGCACACAAGCTCAGGGACAGATGGCTGTGTATGGACAAACACTGCAAATGGCAAACTGAGGGGGCAGTTTTGCCGTGGCAGCAGCAGTGTGTCGCCGCGCACAACCTGGTACACGGGGACAGAAATGGACGAGAGTTTACTGTTTCTGCCTCTGGGTGAAACAGTAAACTCTGTTCCCATACAGCCTTCCCCAGCAGTTGATGGATGCTCAATACCCAACAAAGCAGAGGTGTTTCTAATATTGAAACCTGCCACGTGTTTTGCGTTGTGACTGAGCAGGATATTTGTAATGTGTGAATGACAATAAGATCTAGACATATGAAATATGAACTACCTGGAATTTTATGAAACAAAACAGATAATAATAATAAACAGTGCTCTGTTGCCTTTATACTCAGTGTTCAGCCTTTAGTGTTTCCTGCTGTCATATGAATGGTGACGCATTAAATTATACTATATTGCAATATCTGTGTAGAGTCAGAAGTATATGTGACTAACAGCTTTGTGTGAATGTCAGCAAATGGTGAAGAAGCAATAAGGGAAACTGAGACGAGTGGAATCTTACTCTTTTTTAAAAACAACCCCTGAAAAAATTCTGCCCACTCTTTTCACACCAAATGTTACCGCAGAAGACTCTTTTTAAATTACCGTTGCATTACTCAAGGAAATGACCAAAGGTTGTTGCTTCTGTTCATATAATTCTTGGTGATGGTTCTGGACGCTTGGCTCTGCTGAAATGGACTGATCTGGACGGATCAGTCTTGAGGAAGAATGGACTGAGAGAAGAAGAAAACAACAGATTCATATTCTAACTAGGCACTTTCATATTCTAACTAGGGCTGGGCAAGTTAACACGTTATTATCGCGTTAACGCATTAATTTATTAACGCCGACATTTATTTTATCGCGCGTTAACGCATGTTGCTCACATGCTTTTGTTTTGAAAAGTCTGTTACTGGCTGCTGCGGAACAGGAAAACTGTAAACATAAGGAAAAGCTAAAACAGACATGGAGAACGGTAAAAATCCGTGTACTTTACAGTTCGGGTAGCAACACAGGTAGCAATATTAACAATTCTGTCTAAAATAAAGAATTCTGGACTGTAACAAAACCTTTCGCGTCATTCCTCCATGTTACATCAGATCTGCTCCATGTGTTCACTGTCCTGCTGTTCTCTAGCTGGTTACTTCAGTGCGGCTCCATCTAGTGGCACAGATGTGTAATGACAACAGAAAGTCCAGTCCTCGATTATAAAACAAATTCAGTTCTGTGGCCCGTTTTTTAATTTCGTATTTTTGATCCAAGTCTAAAATTGATATATAAAAAAACAGGTTTTTTTCTCGTTTTTTTTTTGTTAGATTAAAAACCTAAACAACATAATAAAATGTCACTTTTTAATTTTTTTAAATTTTTGATTGACAATAGAAAATGAAAAGAATGAATGATACACAGATTGGTAAAGTTACTGAACTTTAACATGGACATTTTCGTTTTAAAGTTCTCCCAGACGGAGGATTTGATAGAAACAACTGCCAAGTTGTTACTAATATAAACAAATATAACAGCAGAAATGTTTAAAAGTTTAAAACTGTTAAACGTTTCTGCTGTTACCTCAGAAATTTCCTGTTTTAATTGTTCTGATTGTGCTGAGCCACAATCATTTTCTTGGATTTTGTTTGTAGACTTTTTTTTTTTTTTTTTTATAAAAACAGGATGACATTAATCCCCTGGCAGTGGCAATAAACTTTTATTGTATTTTACATTTTTTAAGATGAGATTTACACTAAATATGTGTTACTGGCAAGTACTGATTTTAAAAGTGTTTGAACAACAAATGTTATGGCACTTTAGTTCATATGGCAGCAGAACATTTCAATAAAAGTGCACTTTTCACTACTTTTGAATTCATTATTTGATTTTGCGTATACAATGTGATTAATCATGATTAATCAGGGAAATCATGCGATTAATTGCGATTAAAGTTTTTTTATCGTTGCCCAGTCCCTAATTCTAACGTCTAATACTAATGTCCACCGGTGTCAGTTGGGATTTCCTCTTAGGTGGTCGTCAAACTGTAGATATTAAAGATAAGAAGGAGATGATGACATTTTAACACATGTCTTTCTGATATTTAAGTTCACTCTGTAGTGGAAGCTTGTAATTATTAGCTCTTATAAGGCAAGACGATATAAATAGTCTACAAAGGAAACTTTTCTTGTATTCCAGCCTGACTCGTTCCTCAGGATTACAGCAGTCAAGGCTCTCTTTAACTTTCTTTGGTACAGCCTCCATCTTCTGTATTTAATCTTTCGTATGTTTGCTCCTCTGTGATTGTGCATGGATTACATGAAACTGAGCAACAAAAGCAGCTGAGATTCAGAACTCTCTGAATAAATGGGTAAGGGATTTATTTCTATAAATATAAAATCATCTGAATGCTTTTTTTTTTTTTTTGGATGCAACCTTCAACTTTTATTTTCCTTTTTTAATCCTCTCCACAGTTATGGCCACTTATCTGTTTTTAAACTCATCCTCAGATGATAGCTAATAAGCTATTTGACAGTAAGGGAGATATTTTAAGGCATATTTTAAAGATGTAGAACAAGCTACACTATGAGTTTAGAGTTCATAAAGCGAACTGCAACATTTAACTGTGTCAGTGTGGATCTGAATTCAGCACAAAGAGCTCCTAAGCCATGACCCAGCTAATCCTAGCAGGTTTCTAGAGGCGTAAAAGGAGATGTTAAAAAAAAAATTAAAAAGAATAAATGGATGTGTTTGAGCTCAGATATTAGATATCAGTTTAAAATTTTCAACCCAGCACAATTCTGACACACAATTGTCCAGCCACATGCAAAAGCAGAAAATTGAAGAAAACATCTCTGAAAGCATTCAAGAGAAGAGAGAGTCTTCAGTGAATGAGATGTGCGTTGTAATCTATTGCACTGCAATAGTAGATGACTGGTCATTGCTGCTGTCTTGGACTAAACAGAATCGACAGACTTTACAGGATTTGGGTTTCACTAGAAAACAGTCAGTGTAAGCTGGGTGCAGGAGAATAGTTCACATGGCAGAGATACAAGTAAAATCCACAGAGGAGAAACTATACTCTATCCTGGTATTTTGAAGGGTTTTAGATGGCAGAGAAAGCGCAGCTTCATCCCCACCGGCATGGAGAGGGAATTGAAACAGCTTTATTGCCTGGGATCAGGACAGACAGGGTTTTGTGAAGAAGTGTGACTTTAGTAAGGAGTTTAAGCAGGAAGAGCAAGAAATAAGGAATTAAGAGCAGTGATACCAGAGAACAGGAGATGCAACGTTTCTGACCTTCTTTCCTTCCTCTTTCTTCAAGAGTCAGTTCAGTTTGAAGTTTTTCCTTCATAGCAATATTGAGACATTTCTGAAAAAAATATAAATTCTTGTCAGCTGTAGTTAACCACTTTAATTTGGCAGTGTAATTGCATAAACTGATTAAGACGTGACTTTAATGAGAATTCCAGAGTCACATTAGCAAACTGTTTTTGTGAATAAAAGATTTTGTATACTTTAAGGTTATATAACAGAATGTCTGCTTTAATTGATCTAGTTATTTCATCATGGCACTGCATGCATGTTTCTAAAGGCTTCACACTGGTCACCTAATGCGAAGCGAAGTGGCAAGGGATCACTGTAGAGCAGTGATTCCCAAAGTGTGGGCCGCGGCCCCCCTCTGGACCGTCGAGGTACTACAGGTGGGTCGTGAGAGGTCATTAAAGTTAAACAAATGTGTTTTAAATCCTAAATATTTTTTAAATATGTTTTTAATTACTGTAAAATATTCATGACATGATTAAAAAAACATTAAGAAGTAATAAAACAAACCAGTTAAGTGATATTCTATTGTCATCTTAACTTAAAATGACAAGTGTCACCTTATTTGTTGACCCCTTACATTAATATCGGATCATGGTTCCTTGTCCTGTATGTTTATCACAGTTGTGATTAAAGGTTTCAGTGGGCTGCGGAGATTTTTCACATTTCAAATTGGGCCTTGGTGTTCTGAAGTTTGGGAATGGCTGCTGTAGAGAGAAGCTGAAACGGAAATTACAGTTTTACATGGGCTGTCCCTTCAACGCTAATGTGATCCCTGGTTGGTTAAGGACTCCAAATTGGACCAATAGTTTTCGACAGATAAAACGGATAAAATAATTGCAGTTTGTGGTGGTGTAGTATATGGGCAGTGGCGATCATTTTGACAAATAATTGCACGCAGAAACAGTAAAAAAGAATTAAAGAAAAATTAACTAAAAATGAACTATTTAGTTCTTTTTTCGAAATGGTGAACTGAACTAGTTCATTTTTATTTCTATGAACTATGAACTTAACTAGTTCGTGTAGAAAGTGAACTTGCCCAACACTGCCCCCCCCCCCCCCCCCCCCACACACCACACACACACACTTTTTCTTGGTTAACAAACTGATACAATCCTTTCCTGTTGCCATTCGTAGTGTGCTCGCCCTGAAGGCTCTGAGAGCTGCAACATACACGGAGCTGGAGTTATGATCAGCAACAACCATTAACTCCAAGGGAACGAGCCTGTAAGCCAAAATATTACAGAGGGATGTGATTATGCTGTAACATTTTTTTTTCCTTTGTACTGGGCTGCAGACATCCAGTCCCACAGAGCAGGACTGAGAATGAGCCACTTGCTGTCTTGCAGGAAGGGAAAGGTCGGCCATTGTTGTTTATTTTTGTCCTCGAGCTGTTGAAGAATTCGTGTAACCTTGTGATCTGGTCAGTAACAGTGGGTCTATTTAAAGAAAAAGTAAGCTACCTTCAACGTTGCAGCATCAGGCTCAGAGTTCTCTCTGAAAGATTAGCATGTGGACCCTGGAGTTACCTTCCCATCTGTGATGATGACTGTAGCCATTGGATGTGGTGCTAAATAACGATTCATGTTTTTGACCAGTGTAAAAAAGGGCTTTTAGAAATTAGCAGTATATCCTCACCTGCCACACTGGGGCCGTGGAGGGACGGCGAGCCCCTCTGCTGCCAGATTTGGATAAAAAAAAGTAATCTTGAGGACAGAGGTGTTGCTCTCTTGGTCATTTATTTTCCTCTACCTATCTCTGCTCATTAAAATACAATCTTTGTGTTTCCAAACAAACGTTTTCTTGAGTCAAGAGTTTACCTGCATTCAGTTCAGGATTCGAATCGTGCATAATGCCTTGGGGGCTAATGAATTGTAGCTGAAAATTGCCACTGATGACTCACCATAAAGGTGACAAGCGTAATCAAATATAGCCACTGGCTATTACTGGTTGTTGTTTATCCAAATGTTACTGAGAGCATAGAAACAAACAGAAATCTCCTGCTTTTCTAAGAGCATTAGTTACTGGATGCTTGTTTAACATTTCTGTGTTTTCATCCATCTGTTATGTATACCTGCTTCTGCCTATTCGGGGTCACTGACTTCATACTTGATGGCTTCTTGGAAAGTGAGACACATGAGGATTTATACACAAAATACTTTGCATTTGCGAGTGAATTATTACCATATGAAAGAAAGAGAATCTGACTGATCATTTTCACAACCCGGAACACACAAACCCCTGAGTTGTTATTATTTATACCAAATAAATGATTTGTAAACATTAATTACACTATTTATCATGTTAATTTGTCATCTATTCTGCATCTTTTATGTTAGATGTCTATTTTGTGTCTATTTTGTGGCTGATTTCTTAACAAAACATGCAGTGAATACATAATATGTGCCCTGATATTACATGAGGATGCAGCGTAATTGAAAAGCACGTTTTAACCACTGGAATCTGCCATATCTGCCTCTGTGTTCTGGTTCTGGTGTTCTGGTTTTAAAACAAGTTTGATTTGATGTCCTTTAATTCCTTGTTTTTACCCTGTGAAGAAGCTCTCGTCCTGTGACCTTACATCACTTCTGATTCCAATTAGATGCCAAAAGCAGCAAGTAACATTAGTTATCCGTTTGTTCATTCGACTGCAATTTCTTTGCCCTTGGAATCATGGGCAGTTGATTGGTTTTACTTTATTTTATTTTATTTTTAATGAACACAATGACCTGCACAGATATGTTAGAAATGAGGCCAAATTTCGTTCATCCATCATCTACCTGCTCTGATCTCACTGAGGGTCACAGAGGCGCTGGAGTTAGCCATCTGTCATCAGTAAGAGGTGCGGTGCTGAAGCAGTCTCAGAAGTTTGGGTCTCAATCCAAAGAAATTCACAGTAAATTCTCTGAATGTCATTTGGCAGCACACATGTTTGAAAATTGTACAATTTCATTCTAAGTCTAGAAACGTAAAAAAACACTTATTTTCAAAGCACGTGTATTTTTCAAAGCACTAGAGTCTCACTGAAACATGATAAAAACCATAATCTCCCAATCTGCTCTAAGAATCAAAGAGACTGGAGGCAAATGCTCCATTTTTCCCTTCCTTGCAGAATATTAAATTCTGTAGGTGATCTGCTTCGTGGCATGTCTTGACAGCCCTCAAACATGTTATCTACATTTGGGTTTCTCCTGCTGGGAGGAAAAACTCGCTGTGCCGTCCTATTTATATACCAATATGTGTTTGTGTGAGCATGTCTCCATCCTTTTTTTTTTATTTTTAGTTTTATTGAGGTGGCGGGTAAAATAGGTTCACATTCCTAAGAGAGAAATCTGTTGATAATTATTTACATTATCAATATATTTTTTTTAAATAATACATTTTATAAAAGGTATACAATGTAGTCTTTATTTTTACAGAGATGCAGAATTTTAACCATTGAAGGATCCAATTTATTTACAAAAACAAGTAAAAAAAAACTTAAAAATATTTTTCCAAATCATAAACTGGGCCCATCAACAAAAAGGTTAACATAACGTAACTAAATTAGAAACAGAAAAGAAGCAAACCAACCATAAACTGAATCACTCTAGATGACACACAAGAGAAACATTTATAGTGGGCGATCAGTCCACAAACACAGATGCATGGGGGAAGACAAACAAACAAACTAAACTACAAAAGTTACAAGACTAAGTCACTTCATCCTTCAAATAAGGGTCATTTTAATTAAGCAAATACAAAAAAAAAAAAAAACTACAAAAGGTAATGAAAATCCTTAATCTATACAGTTTAAGTAAAACTTCCACTCTCCAAACTCTGGAAGGAGAATGGTACAGTCCAGGGTCTCCAAGCCATTATGAGAAGCAGGTGTGGTTCTCTGATGGCCCTCCAGAACCCCCTCAGCACCAGCAACACTCAGAAAAAAAAATAATAATTCCCAAAAACCACTGAAAAGCAATATTGACTGGACTAAATAAATGTGTGCACCCATTATAAATAATCCGTGTCAAAGTGACCATGTGGTTAAATTATAACTTGTGCCTTGGAATTTTGGAGCGACAAGTGTCATTTGTAATTTGATGAAAATTAAAAATTAACACAAAGTGTTTCAGTAGCTCACAGAACCACTACCTTCAACTATAATTTTCTGCATGAAGTGATTTTACGTAGTTGGCCAAATTTAGGCCTCATGGTGACTTGATGGTTGATGCTGTTGCCTCACAGCAAGAAGGTTTCTGGTATGAAATCCAACACGAGCCTTTCTATGTGTAGATTGAACATTCTCGCCAAGCTTATGTGGCTTTTCCTGTCTGTATGTGGCCCTGCGATGGACTGGAAACCTGAAGATGGCTGGAATAGGCTCCAGCTGACCTCCATGGCTCCAAACCAGCTCACTGAAACTGGCTTTTACAGCTTTTCAGTCGAGATGAGGTCTGGACAGGTGAACTTTTGATTTAAATTGATTGTTCAGCAGTTCTGTTGCAGATTTTTCTACTACTCTTAACATCATTGTCCTGTTAAGATATAATTTAATGGTCCATACTTATTACATATTTTGAACCCTCTTTTAACCCTATATGGGTCCACAAAGTGCTTTAAAATGTGTTGGGAACAAGGCTTCTCATTGGTTGAGGTGACTGTAGCACAAGGAAGACAACGGGACTCTGTCACACTAGTAATCAGCTCTATTTTAAGCCTTCATCAGACATCCTGCACGTTGCAAAATATAATTACAGACTTCATGGTTTACTAGTTGCTTTATTTCAAATCACCATTTTGATTTGAATTTGATGAATTTCACAGCCCAAATACCACCTGAGCACTGATCTAGTTTGGCCAAGCTTCAGCTTTCAGGCAGGTGGCCTCTCATTTGACCACTGGTAAACAGGATTTTGTCGGTCAGCTCAGTGACAGTAAGATGTTCTGGTCCCATGGGTGCAACCCCTCCACGAGCACGGCAGATGAAATGTTGCTCTTTTTAAATACTGCTTGTATGAGGATCTCTGCCCTTTGGACTCTGCATTATTTTTTGCATTGTGAGCTCAGTTAGAGTTGATCACAACCAATAGATAAATAACTACACGGAACAAAAACAACTGTGCTACGGCACAAATGGAGGCCTGTCGGGTCACTGTGGCAACTGTCCGGGTTCCTCTCACATAATAAAGAGAAATCTACATTTGCTTGCGTGGTATATTCTGCATACTTAGTGTGGTTTAGTATGGGGTTACTAAAAAGGCTAATGTCTTCAGCTAAACCATTTTCAATCAAAAAAAGAAGGGAAAAAAAAGAAAGCATATTTGCTTTGTATACAGGGTAGACTGCCATGGCTCTGGGATTTTGGGTTCATTAAAAATGTTTTGTCCTGTCCTGTTAAGCTTCGGCACTGTTTTTGTGCTTTTCTTCTTTGGACTTTTGTTTTGTATCTTACGTCGTGACTAACTAACACAGTAACTCACCGATGACTCTCCAGTCCAACATGCACAGCTCTGCTGCTTTAATTTGCAACTTTCTGATGTGAAATAGAAGGATTGAAGCTGAATTTGGAGGCACAAAACACTCTTCACCAGAGCCCATTATTATTTTCATTACCATTTTTCTAATGGTCTGATAAATGAAACATTATATGCAGATTTTTTTATTTTTTTATTTTTCCCTGCTGGGCTCTGTGTGACCAAATTCAATATCTGCAGATACCCTGGTCATAATTTAGTTGAAAATGAGAGGCAGAGAGCTTGTTCAGAGCATACCTGTTGAGAAAGATAATCTGTGTATTGGGGTCAACCTGTATCGTTTTACTGCACTCTGTGCTGTGCAGCATCTGTGACGCACTCAGATGCAGTGATTGTTCCGTCATAGATCTTTAAGTCCTGCTGGTTGGAGGCATTTCACTGTTATCTGTTTCACCCCAAACCCAAATAATTTAGTTAAGCCGTTCCTCTGAGATTATGTATCCAATTTACATACCAACAATCCATCATTATTACGTATTTACCATCTGATTTACCAAATACCAAAAAAACAACAACAGCAACAACAACAACAACAAATAAATAGATGCAGCTCTCACTGTTGTTAGTGAAACTGTCTCTCTCCACCCTTTCGTGGGTGATAATGGCATTGGTGCATTAGTTGGGGATAATAAAATGAGTTTTCCTCTTTCCTGTTAATGGTTTTGGGCTGTTTTTTGATCTATGAAGCTCTCAGGGGGACTGGCATTAATGCTTTCACATAAAAGCATAACTGCTTTATAGGTGTGTGTTTCAAGCTGGCAATTTGTACCTCTTGATTTTTTTTTCTGCATTTCATTAGCCACAGAGTTTCATATTTTCATAATTTACCATATACACTCATCACATAATGAATTATCAGAAAGACTGTGTATTCAGGCAAAGCCACAATTTAACTTTATAATGGATGTTTTACTTCATTCTAAAACATGTTGGGTTTTTTTTTGTCTTTTTTATAAGACTACAAATTGTGTCTAACTGGGTTTACGGCATTAATTGTGACCTGTAGTTTATCAAGAAAACCAAAGCCACCATTTCGTACCCAAAGCATCCCCAAACAGTCCATTAACTTGCTGACCAGGACAGAAGTTAATCTGCATAAAAACTGTGAACTTTTTTTTTTTGTTGTTCCTCTGTGAAGCGTTAGGAGTTAACAGTGTGTTTCTCAGCACCCATTATGGAAGCGGATGGAAGGCTTAATGAGAATTACTTTCATTAGAGCTTCCAGTCAGCTGTGTCCCAAATAATCAACGTATGAGAAAGCCAATCAGCGATAGAAAAACATGCGCTCGGCCAGAAGTGTGCCAGTAGGCTGGGATTCATAGGTTTCTGAAGATAAATGATTGTACCATTTCAGTTTTGTTTTATTTTACTCATAATTACTTCTCCTTTGTTCCAAATCATTCACTGCTTCATTCATTTCTCTCAGCTGTAAATACTGTCATCATTTTCCTCCAAAAGAAACACAATTAGCACAGTTTCCCTTTGTATTTTAATATAGCCTATTTGATTTAATAATGTGGACATAATTGAATATCAATCAATTTGTAGGCTGCAATTTTATTTGAATTGCAATTAAGCATTGTGACCCTTGTTTTGACTCATGCATGTCCAAGGGTGTTGTTCACTGCAGTCACTGCGCAGCAGTCGCAACCACAAACAAATGTTGGATGTGCTGCTTCACACAACTGTTTCCTTAATAGCTGCCTCACCGACGTGCATGCAATAAAATTACATCTTTATAAGCTTTAAGTGCACCCAGCAACAAGATGCAGAATGAAATCAGTTTTTATGCTCTAATTATTCTCATCATAAACCGAATACCTTTGGAAAATAACATAATTTTTCTGATTAATTTTGTTCAGCTGAAAAAACATCCTCATCACTCCTTCAGGTTGCTCTCTCAGAAAGTTTATTTGCTTTGTTGCCAGAAAGATTCAGAGTCTGATTTGAATTTAAAGCCGATGATAACCATGCATGAGCTGTTCAGAGGATGCTCAGCATCCATTACATGTTTTGATGAAGTGCGATAGGAAGAAGGGCGATGGAGAATTAAGAAAATAAACAAAGGAACAGAAAAAGAAATTAAGGAAGCAGTGATGCAGCTCTATGAGCTCACCGATATATTGTTGACAATTTAGAAAGTCTGTTGCCTGAAACAGGCTCTTGAGTTTCCGATTTATTAAGAAAGACTCAGGTTTGAACAAGTATTAATGTGCTCTTGTGTTTATTTGGAAGAAAATTGCTGAAATTATAATTTCTGATCTTTTTTTTGTATCAATCAGACACATTTAAACCATTCCATATGGTCTCTTTTCAGTATCTAAGGCTATAGTTAATGGAGTATTTCTTCACTCTGTCCTCCTCGCATCTCGTGAAACTGAAGCACAGATTTCATTAGCACATTAAAAAAGGTGTCACATTGAAAGCTTCATCCTCTTGAGAAATAAATCTGCAAATCTATAAGCTAAAATGAAACAAAACAATGACAGCATTTCCCAAAGACACGTTCAAGCATGCTCTGAATTTTGTATGCACTGTATGTCACTTACGAATCAGTCTTTAACACTTTACCAGCACAATTTATTCCTGCTATCACATACCCCTTAAAACACAATTGTGTTAATAAATAGATAAATAAATAACAGTTGTGTTAAAGGCAGATGTCAGCAAAGGTGAGAGATTTTCTGATCAGGTGCTGGCAGATTAAAAATGATATATCTGTAGGGATAATCAGAGCAAGCTTGATATTGGTCTGCAATTTCCTGCTAATATCCTGTGATATCTGATGTGCTCTCAACAAGAATTAATTACTGTATGATACTACAAAAAACGATTTAATCTAGCTTTTTTCTCCTGACAGGATATATAAGTTTATGTGTTAATTAGAATATTACTGCCTCTAGATTCTATAAATAATTTGAACATAATAAAAGCTTATATTATATGCTGCTCAAGCTCTTTGTTTAATTTTTCCTACCTTTAACTTTTTTTTGCTCAGACTAGAAATGATTTCTAACCTGTGCTGCAATGACAAATATGAAGCTATGGACCTGACAGGCAGTCTGAGTGACCCATCCATCAGTCTTTATGGCCAATAAAATCCCGGGACACGGATCTCACACTGCATTAGTCAACAGTCACTCTGACTGAAAGACAGTTTGACACAAAGAAAGTCATCCCATCAGATAACAGCAGAGAACAAACGATATTTACAGCAAGTGAGTCACAACTCTTCTCTGGAATCTGTTTCACAATAAAGAAATTCTGTGTGAGAATATATATATATATATATATATATATATATCTATATATATCTATATATATATATATATATATATATATATATATATATATATATATATATACATTAGGGCTGAGCCACGATAAAAGTTTTTAATTGTGATTAATCGCATGATTTCCCTGATTAATCGTGATTAATTGTATTGTATATGCAAAATCAAATAATGAATAATGAATTCAAAAGTAGTGTAAAGTAGAGGTGGGCGGATCGATCCAAATATCGATAATATCGATACCAACTCTGGTATTGATATCGAATGATACTTGTGTAAAAAGATCGATACTGAAGCTTTTTTTTTTTCTCTTCCACAACACTAAGAATTCATTGAAGTCTGTTTCTGACACACTGTCACTGTGTCCCCCCCCCCCCCCCCCCCCCCGTCTCGTCTTTTGATGTTGATGTTGCATCATCACGTGGCTAAGCGGCACCAGCCAAAACAAGCATGCAGGTAGACTCAGTCTGGCCCCTCCCCCCCCCCCAGGCCCGCCCACTTAGAAAAGACATTAAGGAAACGTAAAGGACAAAAAAAAGAAAAAAAGAAAAAAAAAAAAAAGAAAAACCCCAAAAAAAAAAAAAAAGGAAAAAAAAAAAAAAGGAGAAAAAAAAGGAAAAAAAGAAAAGAAAAAAGGAAAAAATAAAAAAAGGAAAAAAATAAAAAAAGGAAAAAAGAAAAAAGAAAAGAAAGAAAAAGGAAAAAAAGGAAAAAAAAAAAGAAAACAAAAAGAAAAAAAAAAGAAAAGAAAAAAGAAAAAAAGGAAAAAAAAAAAGAAAAAAGAAAAGAAAAAAAGAAAAAAACAAAACATTAAGAACAGAACAATTTAACTCCAATCAATGTTTACACAAAAATGTTAATTGTGATAATAAAGTATTTTGCTGTCACCTATAAAGTTTGACCTATAAAGGTCAGCAGTTTCATGATAGATTAAGCTTAAGATGAAAAAGTATCGGTATTGGTATCCGTATCAGCGAAACTGGCCCTGTATTTATATACTGGTTTTAACGGCTGTTAACCGTTTTGAACGGCTGTTAACTGGAGTTAGCACTCGGACCATGGGATCGGGCATGAAAAGGAGCGCTGGAAGCCGGCAGCTCCTCAAGTACACCAGACTGGTGTACTGAAACCTGAATTTCCCCCTTGGGGGATTAATAAAGTATATCTGAATTGAATTGAATTGAATTGACCGTCAGCGCCAGCAGCAGCTGATCTGCTGATATTAGGGATCCAGGTGGGCAGTAAGGATGAAGTAGATCAGCTAGATATGCTGGAGCAAGGTTGTTCAAATGTTTAAAAACAAGTAATAAAAGCTTAATGCATGATGATGTACCATTTCAGCCCTGGTGATAGCAGTAAATACCATGCTTTTCCAACTCCTTGTAGGAAATGTTCATAATGTTCATCTCCTGCACTTTGATCCTGGATTGAAGCAACTCAGTGCATTTATTCATGTAGACATGGTCAAGAATCTGCTGCAGTTCAAACCAGCATCAAAATGGGGAAGAAAGGTGATTTAAGTGACTTTAAACGTGGCATGGTTGTTGGTGCCAGACGGGCTGGTCTGAGTGTTTCAGAAACTGCTGATCTACTGGGATTTTCACCACAACCATCTCTAGGGTTTACTAAGAATGGTCTGAAAAAGAGAAAAGGTGCAGTTCTGTGGGCGCAAATGCCTTGTTGATGTCAGAGGTCAGAGGAGAATGGCCAGACTGTTACAGCTGATAGAAAGGCAACTGTAAGTCAAATAACCACTCGTTACAGCCGAGGTCTGCAGAAGAGCATCTCTGAACGCACAACACATCGAACCTTGAGGTGGATGGACTACAGCAGCAGGAGACCACACCGGGTGTCACTCCTGTCAGCTAAGAACAGGAAACTGAGGTTTCAATTCGAAAAAGCTCACCAAAATTGGTGAGCTTCTGAGCCAAAACATTGCCTGGTCAAATAAGTCTCGATCTGTGATATTCTGTTGGTAGGGTCAGAGTTTGGGGTCAACAACATGAAAGCATGGATTCATTCAGGAACCTTTCCTGAACTGTAAATCCCATATTTGTGAAACGTTTTACTGGCTCTGATGTCATTTTCTTAGTTCTCCATGGTGTTTGGCTCTACGTCTAGCAGAAGTCCAGTGAAGGTTTCAACCAAGCTGAGCTGAAAATAAAAGCTAATCTTTATTTTTTTTTCTCCAAAAATCAAGTTTAAACAAATATAGCACGTCATCTTCTTTTGCTGGTGACACCAGGGCCCACCGACCGTGAATCCAGCTTCCTTTTCTAGCTACTTTAGTCCATCATACACTTGTGCACATTGGACTTAAAAAGACTAAAACATTAGAAAACATTAGAAAAAACTGCACAACCAACTGTGAAGTTAGCATTCATGCTAATGTAGCTTAGCAGCTAACAAGCACTGGAACACAGTCACAATAAGCTGCTATTTTCTCCTCGTTCATTTATACCCTTTCAGACATATTTACTCACATTAAACACATCTTTTGCCCCTAACAAGCCAGGCCAGGCTGACACTTAAACATGCTAATCATCCCGAGCCTCGATTCACCTGCAGTGGTCCTGCTGCCAGGCTGACAACCCTACTGACCCGCCTACAACGTCGTGGGTCAAAGGTCACATTGCCTATTTTCTGAGTCCTTCATGCGTGGGTCACAAATGACTAAAAAAATAAAAATCTTTTGGGTGAATGAACTGAACGCAATCATTCATCGGGAGCTCATGCCAGGTAATAACACTCAGATAAAAACCTTCAGGTTCTCTGTAATTTTATCAGACTTTATCACTTAACACAAAATCTAATAGTTGGCCTGTGATCTAAGGGAGCCAACAGAGCCGGTTCAGCTGCAAGTGACCCTCCATGTCAGAAGCACCGTAACTAAGTTTTACATTCACAGCATAATCTTAAAGTTAGAGAGGGCATAACAAGAGAAAGGGAACGCAACGTTGTAAATTGTATTTTTCAAATCCAAAAACTGAGAACACAGTTTACAGTTTAAAAATGGTCTTCATTTCTGAACTTGTAAAAAAACAAAAAAGAAGTTGTGCCAGTGCCATTCAAAAGTATAGTGAGATTAAGGTCAGTGTTTGGACTCTGAGGCTTGTATTTCAAATATTACAAGTCGCAGAACTTTTGTAGGCATGCTGTCTAGAAAAGGAAACATTTTCCTGGGTTTTGATGTATGAATTGTGCCTGAAGTCTGAGTATTGAGGGAGTAAAACAAGCTGAAAGCAGAAAAAATTGTGAAATGTGAGAAAATGCTCACGCAGTTGGTCACATAACCTCCGCTCCTAATACCCAGGAAATATGTTTTATGACAGAAAAGATATATAAAAAAAAACAAAAACTAAACTGCCATATTGACATATGGGAATAGTCCAATCGTTTGTGAACATTTTGAAATTTGAATGATGTTTCTAGCTAAAAGTATGCTGAAGTAGTAAGCTCTAAAAGAGCACAAAGATTTAACAAGATTCGAAGAGCTTTCCATTCATTTTCAAAGGCACAAAATTG
Source organism: Hirundichthys speculiger (assembly GCA_018398805.1). Classification (NCBI taxonomy): domain Eukaryota; kingdom Metazoa; phylum Chordata; class Actinopteri; order Beloniformes; family Exocoetidae; genus Hirundichthys; species Hirundichthys speculiger. The sequence continues at coordinate 1,284,262 of JAGFBZ010000958.1, forward strand.
TTTTAACCATATCTGCAGTGACCAGGACTCACTGCAGATATTCAACAGCGGATCTTTCTGTCCAACGAAGTATTCAAGAGGTGAAGTGAAATGACTCTGGATGAAGAAAGAAAGCTTTTCTCTTTCTCAGTAAAATTCTCTGCTGCAGACGACTGCAACGTTTCTGTTATCTGAGAAACCTCTGAGGAATCCGCCACAGCTTCACAACATCGTTGGTGTGCTCTATATTGTTGAATTTCCCTTTCTGGGATGAATATAGTATTTTTCATTTCATTTCACTGGAGTGCTGTGCAGCAATGACATTTAAACTTCCACCATCCACCATAAACAATACAATGAGTATTAAAATGTAATATAAGGCTGGGATCAGAAGAGGAAACACACCCCGGGAGCCGTCTGCACCAAGAGCAGTAGGCCGCCCATGGGAACCAGGACTCCTGCACAGGACACCCAGAGGAGACGTGGGAGTGACCTCCAAAACCTCCACCAGGAACCTACAGCACAGCAACCCGACAGCAACAGGCGAACCCTGCTCCCGATGCAGAGGGATTCCTCAGAGGAAACACTGGAATAAGCTAAAAATAATAATAGTAAATAAAAACATTAGACCCATAAAAAGCTAAGACAAAAGGCTAAATGAGGCTAAAATATAGCATTATGAAATATAAATAGGACAGTGAATTAAATACAACATGAATAAGATAAATAAAACAGATAAATGACTAACAAAGGATTGTTAAGTCAAAACTAAACTAAAAATAAATATCAGTTAAAAGCTAGAACAAAAGGTGGGTCTTGAGCTTGCTCTTAAAAATGTGAATATTCTCTGCATCCCTGAGGTCCTGCAGCAAGTTGTTTCAGAGTTTAGGACCATAGAATTTAAAAGATATCTCACCCTGAGTGTTTAAATTGACATCAGGTATATGGAGGAGACACCTGCCACGGGACCCCAGGGTCCGCGAAGAAGGCCTAAGACCATGAAGACACTTAAAAAGCATTAAAAGAACCTTCAAATCGATCCTGAAAGATACGGGGAGCCAATGCAGAGATTTTAAAAGTGGTGTAATGTGGGCCCGCTTTCTGGTCTTCGTCAGGACACGAGCAGCTGAATTTTGTAAAAGTTGTAGACCTTTAATACTCTGCTTTGGAAGACCAGAAAGCAGGCTATTGCAATCGTCAATGCGACTGGTGATAAAAGCATGCATTAGCTGGCTGTGTTTTTTAAGTAATAAAAACCAACTTTGGTGATGTTCTTGATGTTTTGGATAAAATTCAGCTCAGAGTCAAAGATTACACCCAGGTTTTTCACTTGTGGTGATGGATTAAAAGAAAATTCTTGTAGTTTAGGTAAAATATTCTCTCTCAGGGCCTCCGGACCAATGACTAAAACCTCAGTTTTGTTATGGTAAAGCTGGAGAAAGTTTTCTGCCATCCAGGATGTGATATCTAAAATACAGTTGAAAAGTGCATCCATTGGCTTTGTGTCATCAGGAGACACTGAGATGTACAACTGTGTGTCATCAGCATAACTGTGAAAGTTGACTCCGTGTCTCCTGATGACACCGCCCGCCAAGAGGGATAAGCATAACTATCTGAAGGATGTGTTTTTGATGAGAGGGAAGGGGGCTACCGTCCTGTTAGAGAAGCCAAAACACGGCTAAGATGCAGTCAGGTTGTACGTTTAGATTGTATTGGAAAGAAAATCAAGTGAACATGTCATGCCAAAAATGAATAGACATTATCAGAATAAATTAACACAATTAATTAACTAATTGATATATATTAACAAAAGGGAGACACAATGTTCAAGATTTGACTCTGATTTTGGAGTACTGTCGTCTATGTATAACTTTGAATTGAATGAACTTATATCTAGAATTTATAGATGAAGTGTGAACACTGGACAGGCTCCCCTCCCATCAGTCATTTCTTAGCCAAAAATACCATCCTGAGACGCCCGGCGTCAGCTGGTACCGGAAAAGAATGGAGCACCTTTGAGTTTGGCCCATGTGACCTCATGTTTGAACAACAAACTACCAGCTGTTTTTCTGTCAAACCAGCGCTCTCTGAAGAATGAAGGTGCTGGATTAAAACACAGTCTTCTCAAATTGTCTTCAATTAATAATAACGTATGGATCTGTAGCTGATGCTATGTAAGTTTTTGGAATGAGGAAATTAAATTGTCTATTATTTCGTTAGTGTACTAGTGGGGGGGGGGGGGGTAACATGTTAAATGTATGTTAAATGACTAAGTTGGTGCTTCCACATGTGCCATATTTAATATCTTTAGATCCTTGGAGGAGGAGGGGCGGGGCTTTGAGGTTCAGATTTGGTGAGAATGATACAACCATGGTTGCTATGGTGAGGGTTCCGTGTCACACAGGATTGGCGCTCTTATGACATCAGAACCCCAGAATTCTTTACTAGATCTGATCTGGTCCCGTGAACACGCGCATTACGCTTCTCTGTGAAAACCGACATCTGTCAACAGAAATCAACAGAAATCATTTCTGCTACTTTCTGATTACGCCCGTATCACGTCTCGGACTGTTTATTGCTGTGATGGAACACCGACGATATCCAGGAAAGAGACCCGGATTTGTGAGCATCTGGAACACGGAAGCTCAATCCGACATGCTGGACGATCCCAGCCATCTCCGAAGGGTGGTTGAAGAATGCAGAGCTCAAATAGCTCACCTCGATCACTCCAACAGCTGTCTGAGACTGAAAGTTTCAGACCTTCAGAAGAAAGTCAAGACACCACCGTTGACTGACCAGCGCTCAGACCCTGAAGTCTGGGACCTGAAGGAACGACTCGAACGGCTGGAGGAGGAAAACCAAACCCTTCGAGAGAAAAACAACGAATTGGAAAAGTCGAAATTGGAACTGGAGCGTCAGCACCATCACCAACAGGGTGGGTCAAGGCTCACACTGGAGGAGACGCTGCCAGAAACAAAAACTGAGAAGAAAATCTTCACGGAAAAAGAGCAAGATTTTGAAGAACAGCTGCGACAATTTGAAGAAACAAAGCAGAAAGACATGGAAATGCTGCAGGCAGCAACAACTGACTTGGAGGAGAAAAGAAAAGAATTGGAAACCATGAGGCAGAAACTGAACCTGGAGAAAGCTGAGATGGAGGAAAAGAAAATCCAGATGACCAGCCAAGAAAAGAAACTCCAGAAAGAGAAGCAGGAGGTAAAAGACAAGATCAAGATTCTAGCAGGACTAGATGAGTTTGAGGAGACTTTGTTGAGGGAAAAAAACTGACAAATGGCTGAACTTAGAATGGAGTTAGAAAAAGAAAGTAAAGAACTAGAAGAGATGAAGCAAAGTCTGGAAAAGGAGAAAAGTCTCATCGATCAATCCAGGGTCAAAGTGGAGGAGAAGGAAAAGAATGGATTGGATCGAGAGAAAAGAGAAATCCAGGAGGACAGAGTCGCAGAACAGGACAGGAGACGCTTCTTTTCAAAGAACATTAAAGACAGAAAGACTGAGGAGAAGAGAGGAGAAGAAAAACGAGAAGAGAATAAAAGCAGGGAGGTAAAGAAAGACAACGAGAAGAAAGATGAGAGACATCTGAAATATGAGGGAAAGAAGAGACGAGACAGAAGAACAAGGTGGTGATCGCTCCTCATCTCCCCTCATCTCTTGATCTCATCTCCCTTTACTGCATCATCAATTTACTGTAAATTGGAAAATTTGAAATTGTAAATTGGTAAATTGGAAATATTTCTTGTGTGTTTTCATGATGACTTTTTTGTTGTATAAATGTTAATAAATCTCTGAGGTGTTTCAATGTAAAATGTCTATGACTGTTTTTCACATCTATGATTTTAATTAATCAATCTTCTGTTTTCTGTAGCTTGTATGAACTTTTATGTTGTTGCTCTTTCAGGGTATTGAAAACAAAGTGACTTATCTTCATTTTTTTCACAGTTGTCCTTTAATTTCTTGCCTGCCAGTTTTCTGATATGCAGATAGATTTTGTGTTTAACTCATTTACGTTTGTACATATTCTATGAACTGAAAAAATGTAGATACGTTCCAACAATTATTTTTCATTGCATCATCTGATAAGCTACAAGCAGCGTGCCGTGCACTGATGCACTGGACTCTACATGCACTGAAGTGCTGTGCAGCAAGGATATTTAAACTCTTAGAAAGAATCAATCAATCAATCAATTTTATTTATAGAGGACGTTTTAAAAACCACAGGGGTAGCCAAAGTGCTGCACATTAAAACAGAAATGGGTTAAGAGAATAAGTTAGAGATAAAAACATACAAACGTACATACCAGGTTCACAGCTGGCAAACTTAAAGTGCCATAAAAAACTAGATCACAGTGTATTAAAAGCCAAAGAGTATAAATGTTTTTAAAAGAGATTTAAAAACAGGAAGAGAAGAGTTCTGTCTGACACTCAGGGGTAACTTATTCCAGAGTTTGGGAGCAGCAACAGAGAAAACTCTGTCACCTCTGAGCTTCAGCCTGGTTTAGGGACGACGCCTGGCATGGAGGCTACTCGCTGCTGCTCCGGGACTTATCCCTGCGACGCTGGACGCTGGACGCTGGACGCTCCAGTTTGTGCCCGGTTTGTGGTGATTTGTGGTCGGATGTCTACATACTGTCTGCGGGGGGCGGATCGGTCCTCATGCGGCTGGTGGAGACCTGCCGCCGCGGACATGGACGGTGTTGCTGGAGGCCGGTTCGGGAAAGCTAAGTAGTCCTGAACTGCTACCCGCGGCAACCACCGCCACTGGATCCGGGCTGCAGCGTCACTGAGCTGGGACGGGAGCCCCCGACGTAGCAGCGGCGGCGTGGCCGTGACCGGCAAACAGCTGCTGCCTCTGTCCAGCAGTCTGCACGCCGGATGGGTCAGCTGACCTGGCAGGGGCCGTCTGGTGACCTGGTGGGGCCCAGCACCGCCGGGGGAGACGACAACGGCCTGGTCCGGTCCGCGTGATGAACCGGGCTCTGGGACGGTCGGCTCCGTTGCTCGCCAGACTGAAGGAGCTCAGTCTTCCCAGAGGAGACGGTTTGGTTCATCGGTGTTTCCTCCTCTGACCTGGAAATGTCTCACTTGTAATCGTTATGGAGATTAGCGGTGGGCGGATCGATCCAAATATCGATAATATCGATACCAACTCTGGTATTGATATTGAATGATACTTGTGTAAAAAGATCGATACTGAAGCTTTTTTTTTCTCTTCCACAACACTAAGAATTCATTGAAGTCTGTTTCTGACACACTGTCACTGTCCCCCCCCCCCCCCCCGTCCCCCCGTCGTCCCCCGTCTCGTCTTTTGATGTTGCATCATCACGTGGCTAAGCGGCACCGGCCAAACAAGCATGCAGGTAGACTCAGTCTGGCCCCTCCCCCCAGGCCCGCCCACTTAGAAAAGACATTAAGGAAACGTAAAGGAAAGAAAAAAGGGAAAAAAAGAAAAAGAAAGACAAAGAAAAAAAGAAAAAAAAGAAAGACAAAAAAAGACAAAAGAAAAAAACAAAGAAAAAAAGGAATAAAAAAAAGGAAAAAAGAAAAAAAGAAAAGAAAAAAAAAAAAAAAAAAAAAACCCCAAGGAAAAAAAAAGAAAAAGAAAAAAAGGAAAAAAGGAAAAAAAAAAGAAAAAGAAAAAACAAAGAAAAGAAAAAAGAAAAAAGGAAACAAGAAAAAAAAAAAGAAAAGAAAACAAAAAAAAAAGAACCCATTAAGAACAGAACAATTTAACTCCAATCAATGTTTACACAAAAATGTTAATTGTGATAATAAGTATTTTGCTGTCACCTATAAAGTTTGACCTATAAAGGTCAGCAGTTTCATGATAGATTAAGCTTAAGATGAAAAAGTATCGGTATTGGTATCCGTATCAGCGATACTGGCCCTGTATTTACTTAGTATCGGATCGATTCCAAAATTCCCAGTATCGCCCAGCTCTAGTGTAAAGTGCACTTTTATTTAAATGTTCTGCTGCCATATAAACTAAACTGTCATAACATTTGTTGTTCAAACTTTTTAACATCAGCACTTGTCAGTAACACACATTTAGTGTAAATTTCATCTTAAAAAATGTCAAATAAAATAAAGCTTATTGCCACTGCCAGGGCATTAATGTCATCCTGTTTTTTATGAAAAATAAAAAGTCTACCAACAAAATCCTGAGCTACATTAAAACAGGATGACATATATATATTTAAATTCTAGACTTAAATCAAAAATACAAAATGAAAAACCGGGCCACAGGACTGAATTTGTTTTTAATATTTAATTGTCCGGTTTACGTGACCCAGAAATGGCTTTTCGGCAGTTCAGGTAGCATGGCGGCGCTGGAATCACATACTTTGCAGTATTGTGAAAATCTGAATGAAAACTTAGCTCATATATAGATGAACCAAAGCGCTCTCCAGCTCTGCGTCTCCTCAGAACATGAGGAGCACAGAATTTTCTTTTTTTTTTGTTAAATCACGTAATTTTCTCAAAACCTATAGCAGGTCCACTGGGCCGAAACAAGATCATGATATGGCAACTGCAATACAAATGCCAGCATATCTTAATTACTTTACTTTCCTGATTGGTGTTCATATAACATCATACAAGGTGGACAGAGAAAACAATACAACACTCAACACACGGCGTTTAAACTCAGTTTAGGTATCAGTTTAATTACCAGGCTGCACTCTTGTAATCGGCAACCTGACCTCCACACATGGTTTCAATAAAGCTTTGCGCCGTAAACAAGTGTGCTAAAATCCCTGAGGCGGTATTGTGGCTGTACAGGGTCATTGCCATGGTTACTGAATACCAGACACAAACTTTCTTCATCTTTTACAAGGACATCAGACCAGTTGGTGAGCGACAGGAACTTCTCACCTCCCTCTATCCCTGTCAAGCCAGCTGTCCCTCAGTAGACGTACTGTACACTCTGTTACACAGATCACACATATACAGACAAGGTTACACAAACTTTCACAGAGCTCAAACATTTAAATGATTAGTTGCATTCATATTAGATTGTGTAATATTATATAATATTATATCTTGGTGGAAAAAAGTTTCCTACTTTTTGTTCTGGATTTCTACATTTATCTGTCATATATTTCAAACTAATCTAATCTTTAACTTTTGAAACATGCATTCTCACATAATTTTATCTGCATACTTTTTCTTTTTGAATAACACTATCTGCGTAACACAAACTTGTCATTTTGCCACATAAGGCTGGAAATTGTCATTTATAGTAAGTTTTTTAGATTTGCAGTGTATTGTGACATCGCTGACCCAAGTCAGAGGAATCTAGCCTCTCTATCATTCTTGCCACCCATTTTCACATCTTGTGGCAATATGCTATAATTTGGAAGTGGGGAGCACAAAGCTGAGACACCTTACAGAGGTGCAGCCTGCAGAAGATGGTGCAGTTCAGCAGGTGACACTGAACCAGCTGCTATGAACAGAGCAGTTGAAAATAAAGATGTTATAGCTTCTGCATCTCTGGTTATTTCAGAAGATTGTTTTATAGACATTTCATTAAAACATTTCAGTTAATGCCATTAACTTTTAAAAGAAAAAAAAAATGTTTGTGTTAGGTAGCCTGTTGTTGTTAAAGCTCAAATGCATTTCAACGAAACACAGATTCTTTAATTTATTATAGCAAACAACAAAAAAAATGTTTCATTTTTTATGTTTCCAGTCTAAAATGATATCCACTATGCCCTTCCTCACTTCTTCCAGTGAACATTATGCAGTCGCACGTAGGAAAGATGATTGCAAGATGATCAATTTTCCACAACTCTGTGATATAACATAAATACATTTCTGGTGATGCATTGCACCTGAAATGAGAGCATTCACTTCTTTTTACAGTCATAATTGTGACTGTCTTTTGATTCTGTGAGTAAAACATTTTATTTATAAATTATGAAACGTTCCTTCACGAGCTTTCATCTTTTGGCAACGACTGAAAATTGCACAAACAAATCGCTTTTTCCATCATTCAGTAAAACATTGGTGGCTTTCAGGTCTGTATTTCTAAGCAGCATTTTCTCACCTTCCACTCTCATAAAGGCAGAGAGGGGAGAAGATGGAACATGTTGCCTCTAAAACTGATTCTTTGAAATTATTTTTTTTTTTTTTTTCAGGATCATCTTTTAGGTTGTAACTCTCTCAGTCTTAATGTGAGAGAATTAATTTTCTTGAGATACATTCCTGTGGGATGTAACCTTTACGTTCATCCAGATGATCTTTAAGTCAGTGTGAACATTTCAGAAACAGAAGACAAAGGGAAAGACTGAGACTTTCAGCTATGTCTACCACCGTCTTTATTTTGCCATGTGGGTATTTAAAAACTTGGTAATTACTGAACTGACTTTAAACTCAAATGCCAAGCAAGAACACAGGCTTTACAAAGACTGAATCGGTCCTCATTAGCTTCTGCTGAATACCACAGGGCTGACCTGTTGATCCATATTCTTCTTTCGGGTGAATTAAGAGCAGAGCTCAGATCTGTGAAGAAATGCTTTGAAGTAAATAACAATGTCAGGTTAGTAACATATGGGGAGTCACTGTTAACAAAATAATGCCAGTGTAAAATAATCTTACACTGTTTAAATCTTGCAGCTGGATCCGTCTACGTTTTGAAGGACTACCTGCTTTTCATTCACAAGACTGAGAAGAGTCAGAAGCTCCTCAGTAGCAGGTCCAAGGTTTCTCTCTGACATGCATGAGTAAAGATCTGATCTGGAGTTTTGGGGTTTGGAGTGGATCAAATGAGAGGTTCAGGGATCCTTTCACAGGAAATTCTGAGCATTAAACACGTTTCTCTGTGTCAGTTTACACACATTAACTATGACATAATTGTCTTTGGAAATCTTCACCCAGAGGCTCTTTTTTATTTGATTTTATTTGAATTTGTTGAATGAATTCATTTATTTTTCAGAGGATCTTGCAAAAGATACAGCAAAATTCTGTTCGAACACATGATCTTTATCCAGGTGGGTGGTGGTGGTGAAAAACAAACAAAGAATAAAAAAAACAACAGATCCCTGTTGGCACTCATTCCACTGTACAATGTCAACCCAATCTTCTCCCAAACTGTTTGGAATAAAGATATCTGTATCGTTTGTGTGTTGCCTCTGGCTGCAGTTCTGACTTTCACTGAATCAGTTGCAGAGTTTTTATCAATAAAGGCTCGACAATGAACAATGAACATGGAATAATTTGACAGAACTGGCAGCTAGAAAAATCAGCGCAGCTCTTTTGATGTTCCTGGCTTAATTTGGCAAAATCAATGAAGCAAAATTAAAGAAAAGAAAAAAAAATTGGACTGTAAAAAGGCAGATGGTGGTTTTGGCTGAGAGGCAGTCAGCAGGAGCAATCCTCAGAGCTCAGCAGTGACTCTAATGGCTCAGGCGCGCCTCAGTTCAGCTGTTTGAAAGCAGCCTCCCTTTGAGGTCTAACCCTTGGCTCCAGTTAGCATAGATTCAGTATCAGTAGAGTGTAGATTCAGTATAGATGGAGTCAGTATAGATCAGGGATCATGCAACTTTCTGTTGTCAGAATGGCAACGCGTTTATGCAAAAGGCAATGATTGCAATTTGATGAGTTCAGTGCATCATTTGGACTCTGACAGACAAGGACTCCTCGCTGTATTTGCCATTTAAACGGGTCCTCGTCCATTTTTCCCTCTCAGATATTTGACACTTACATTGCAGAGTGAATTTAATGTGCCCAGTAATGATGGGCACATCAGTAAGATTTTGTTGCAGATGCAGGGATGCGTGACTTGGTACCCACGCAACTTTTCCATTAAAATGATTCTATCTGCATGTGTTTGGTAACTGATCATCCGGTGCTTAAATTGAGTTTAGTCTGTATACTGCAAGCACAACTCATGAGTGGTAGAATTCCCCAGTCACATGTAGATGTGGCATTATTTATGATCATAATAAAAGATTTACAAGTAGCTCTTTTTCAGTCCATTTCAGCTGTGCTGTTTTCTTCTGGCAGGCATTTTTGAGAGATTTTGCTCCATCTGGGCTTGCATATTTAACAGAGAGATTTATGAGATTATAGGCAAACTCGTTACCCTTTCTGTATTTTTAACATTAGACTCTGAACGTCTTTGCAGGACTGATGGGATGTCTCAGATCTCCCGCTGATCTAAGGAACCCCCTGAATGCGGGGACATCTCTCTCCGTGCAGCTAAAGAGAGATTTCTGGTTTGTGCATCCTTCCCACATTTGTTTGAAGTTAAATACCGTTTCCTGTGCTGATGAAGGGCTCGACAGAAATACAGCAGCAAGGTTACTGAGCTATTTGAGAATTCTGTGATCAGGAAGTGTGTTTCCAAAAGTCACAGATGGCTGCTGGTGGTGGAGCTGTTTTACCCGGCGTCTGTGGTGCTGGTGCAGAGGTGGAGGGTGTCAGAGCAGAAGATGGTGCGATAAGAGAGAGAACTGACCGCCTGTGCTAGGGTGATATTCATTTCACTTGGGCTGAAGCTGATAAACTGATTAGGTCTGAGATGCCACATTAGTAAATAAGATGTAAAGCAAGAAAGCAGTTCTTACATTTTGCAGATATTAGTGAACTGACGGTGCATTCATTATCACTGCAGCCTGTGTCACATATCTTCATCTTTCACTTAGTCCTCAATTCTTAGTTATTGAGAAATATCTTTCTATTCGTTGCTCTTTCCTTCTCTGCTCCTCATATTTGTTGTGTGTCATATTGTAAAGCTTTAAACGATGGTGAGGATCCAGATCTTGCTCTTTCCAATGTGATCTGTGAGAGCACGATTGACTATGATGATGAGAAACGACTGGATCTCTGTTCAAGAAAGAGACAGGAAAACTCTAAAAAGAGATATTGCACTATAGAAGATTAACACATATGAAATATTCAACAACAACAACCCTACTGACACTTCTCAAGTATTCTCATATATATGCAAACTCTACTTGGTCTCTCTCTCTCTCTGCTGTGTGGTGTTGCCACCTACTGGATTAGATGGGATTTTACACTATTTTCTGAGCAGAACAACATCCATCACCAGGACTATAAACTGGAAAAAAAAAGCTCCTGTATGCACTGGATTAGCTGATATTTTGTCAGAGAGAGTTTTCTTTAACTTTCCCTTCTGCAGCTGCCTCAAAATTTTCAAAACACTGTCTAAAATATGAAATCATTTGTACTCAGGCTGGATTCCATTCACTTAACTGAAGCTGTTAGACTTAAACAGGCAAACTGACACCACGCGCGCGCCTAACTGGTGCTGGGTGTCACCCGCAGATCCATGCACCTGCATGTGCCTCAAATCCCCACTGAAGCCTTTGCCATGAAGTTCAGCAGCATCTGTGTTCAGTCTTGGCTGTGCTCTGTTTTTAAAAAAGAAAACCAAACAGCACGGGAACAAAGGGTGCAGTGTCTTCTGGAGATATTCGTCACCTGTGGTAACACTATGATGTAGTGGAGCTGGGATTACACGGATCTAGGAATGTGGAGGGTGACAGCCTGGACAAGATGGCTATTGTTAAGGGTAACACCTGAACTGGTAGCAGAAGCATAAACTGATCAAGCTGAGATGGAAAATGGCTCATCTCTGGTCAAGTGACAAATCTGGCAACAGTGCATCAGTATTTGATTCCACGCTCTTGAAAGATTACATAGTTACTGTGTACATCATAGTGCTTTTTCGGTGCACTTTAACAGGAAACATTTGCCTTTTATGTTGTGACATTTATGAGCAGTTGTAATGTGGAGCCCAAATATGATTGGTTGAAAGTAGTCAACTAAAGGGCAAAAGAATACTTTACAGAAAAAAGATCAAAACACTTAACCTAACACTAAAACACTAAAGCAGCTGTGCAGGACTTTAACGATCCCAAAATTAAACCATAAATGAACCAAAATATAAAAACAGGCAGAGCAGACTCAGGAAACAAACATGTGAATCAAGTAAAAGACTGTGATATGAGATGGAGCAGCCAACAAAGAAACCAATGACATATGCATGTATACTGAGGGAGGGGATGTCTAACATGACACAGGTGCAGCCATCTGGAGAAATGACTGACATGTGAAACAAACACAGGACAGGAAAGTGGTGATACAGTATCCTCATAAACCTTCATATTACAGTATGAGAAAGCTCCCATTTGACATCCATAAGTTACAACCAGCTCAGATGTGAGAGTTTTTTGTGAACAGAGAGCTGTTGTAAAGATCACTGGAGGGTCATATATTTCAAACTACTTTAAAAACTTCACTTTCACAGCTGTTCCATCAGAATCAGCTGTAACAGATCTGGGCAGGAACCTAAAGAGAGTGAATAGGACTACTTTATTCCATGTCCAGATGGGATGCATTAGTAGGTCGCCTTCTGGCAGCAGGTTTGTGCTCCGTGCATTAAGTGGCTGGCAGCTGGGAGTTCAGATATTCCTATTCAAAAATGGGAAAAAGAAAAAAAAAAAAGTGGCATAACATTTAATGGATTGAGTTTTTTTTTTCTTTTTCTTTTTTCTTTTCGCACATGTAAGGTGCGCATAGTGTAGAGTGCTGGAGGGTTGTGACCTGAGAAAAGCACAGGACAAACAAACAAACAAACAAACAAACATTGACAGAACTGAAAAGATTTCACTGGTCTGAATGTTGCTACACCAAGACCAGTGCAATAAAAAAGGTGTTATTTGATAAGTATTGTCAAAACAAAGCAGTTAAAACATATTTATTTCATGAAAGACAGAGTCATAAAGTACCAACACCAAAACTACAACATAACACACCAGTGCCACTTTGTTTGGGCCTTTTAGTTGTGAAACACTTCATTCAGTTAGCAGGTCAGATTTGTAGGTTTTGTATGCAAACGTAAAATAAATTTGGACACAAATTATATGATGATATTTTATGATACATGTTATAATGAATGTAGAGAGCCCATACAGTAGTGTTAGAGCACATAATATTTGTTGTGCTGTTATTTAGTTCTTTCTCAAGTAAAGTTTCTAACCTACTATTGTTATCAAAACAAAAAATAAAGAGCAATGGACTTTTAACTTTCCACCTCTGAGACAGGACTGCACCGTGATTTCAGGTGATGGGTGGAGACAACTGTTTGAAGATACAGAGGAAAAGGCCAGTTTTAAGATGGTTCTGTCATGTCACATAACCTCCACTGAAACTACGATCACAAATAAGCCACACCCTGCAGATGAGAAGGGTGGGGGGGAGTGGAGTGGTTCATTTCACTCCTTAAATTCCAGCTGCTATAAATACAGGTATGAACGGGGCTCGACACAGAGCTTGGTTGTGTTGTAACTGTGTGGTATTTAGACTTAAGCATCTCACAGACATATCATTAAGACATGGCAATACGTTAAAGTGGACTCAAACCACCATGTCACCGAGGTGATAAACGATGGTTTTGACAGTGTCTGGTCTGATCTCCGAGACAAAATTCCTCTGAATTATATCTCCGCCACCAGAGCAGTCCAATTGAGTTTATAGCAGGCGTAGATTAGTGAGTAGAGTGGGTCATTTAACAGGGAGATGGATGGTTTGGTCCTCAGTCTCTCTATCCTCCCAAATGTACAAGAAACTGAACCTGCACATAAACTCTGATACTCTCATCCCTGTGCTACTATAGACACTAAAGTGCCACCACTGCGTATTGAGTGCATAGGTTATGTGATAAAAAGTGCAGAGAACCTAAACAATGTCACTTAACACTTATTTTAGTTTGAAGAATACAAGCAAAAGATTCTTAAAAGTTCTTTGAAACATGTGGACCAGGTTTTTAACCTTGATCGTTTCTTCTTACTGAAACTGCTTTGCTCTGCATGAAACCAGCAGAACAAGGCAACCACTAGTTTATATACTGTATTAAAACTACAGTTTCATGTGTAGTTTTAATAATACAAATTGCAGTTTTATTGATAACGTCTGGTTTTCTGGTCAGACATAGCTTGCTTATGCGTATTTAGCCTGTGCACGTTTGAGCCAAAGAGTCCTTTGAAGCATCAGTAACGGCTGCTTTGAGTTTGTTTAACAGGCCATTTTCTCTGAACGACCTAACATGATCAGATAGTCTGGTGGTTCAACTGTCCAAATGATAACCTTCCCAACTCACTGAACTGTAGTGTTTCGTTATGAGTGGACTTTAAGCTGTTGCTCATCCCTGGTTCTTCTGTCTACTCAAGTTATAGACAGACACAGGTAGTAAAGCCTCACATATACAAGAAATATTGCATTGTAAAGGCAGCGCAGCAATCCATCGGTTAATATGAGAGTATGTTTCCACTCAACATTACATGAACAGCTTCTTTTTTGTATGTGTGAGTGCATGGGTGTGGGATTATGGATTTATCCATGTTTTGGATAACAAGTGATTACTTGTGTGGCTCCATGGTGCATTATTGTTATTAAAGTCAGTAAGAAAGAAGTCTTTGTCAGATCCATCATCTTAGCCCAGTCACACGGTCCATCTTGTGCCAGAGAGCCAAACTCATTTTTACCAGTGCATTCCTGGGCTGTTTGGTAAGTCCATAGGGGTCCTTTTCCTCCTCTCCACTTCCCTCCACCTCCGCATGTCTGGATTCCTCATCCCGTCTTTTATTTAGATCTTAATGCGAGCATTATTTTTACTCACACAAACACATTTGCTTCATTTTAGAAGCCATTTACTTAAACAATCTCCTTGACACTGAGGACCACTAGTTGAGTGAAAATACATTTTTAAAATATAGCTGTATATTTAAGCAGCGAGAAATAATACGTGAGAATTTCACCATTTTTTGTAGTGTGATTTTCTTAAATGACAATAAAAACCAAATAAAAACCTTTGAAGTTGTAAGTTGTTAAATTAGAAAAAAACATATCACATTATAGAATATAATTATATTCATAGAGGAGTGTGGATTCAGAAGTCTTGCACTGAGGAAAGAGAGGAAAGAAATCTGGTGGTTGAGCAGCTGATGCCTCTGTATCGCTTGCCAGATGGCTGCAGGGTGAAAAGGCCGTGGCTGGGGGCGGCGTTTGCCTTTTAGTATGCTTTAGGCTCTGCCTTTCAGATATCTGTCCTCATTGGCATTACTTCTCTTGGACGCTGAGTAAATAAGTACTAATGATGCTTTAGGCAGAGTTAGTCGCTCGTCCTTAGAGGTGCTCTGTCCATCGCCAATTTATACCCCACATGAAATGATGATGTTTCCAGTTCACAAGCAGTGGTTATTGTATATTTGTATAAGTTAGAGACTGCCCTCCTCCCAAAAAAAGATCCCATCCATTATCTATACAGGCTTATTCCTGTGCAGGATCACTGGGGCCTACCCCAGTTCTCTTTGGGATGCAGGAAATTATGACCAGCAATTACATTTCAAAGATGTGTGACCTCTGGTAGTCATGAGAGTAATTACATGTGAAGCATCAAAATGGTGTGCAATAGCCAGCCTGGTCAGCCATTCCTAATTCTTTTCATTTTCAGTACACAAGAATTAGCCTGGTTCGCCTTGGTTTGACTTTGATTTCCGGGGGATGGTAACAACAAGTGCAGAAGAAACTCCCTCTGGACAACACGCATATGAGAGGCAGAGTCCCGTCCAGACCAGTATCAACAAACAACATCAAATATAGTGTGCGATGGGTTAGAAACAACAGTGAATGCAGTAAAAACTGGTCAGTCCAAGGTATTATTAGCAATTCTGGAGCCATCCTGGCTACTTTGAGCAGTGGCTCTTGAATGCTCCAGCATGAAGCCCGTCCTGGTTCTGTACTGGTGGAAAATGGCTGTGAATGGGAGGGCTACCAAGCCCATTTCATGAGAGAGAATATTTTTCACAAAGTGAATGGATATGGCTGGGAAGGCTACTTAATAATGATGATGGCACTGTAAAAATAGAAATAAGCTGTCACAGAAGTGTTTTAGTAAAGTGTTGTTTCCTGAGCATCATCTGGGAGTGAAAAGACAATTCTTATATGGTTTTATGGATTTGAGGACCAGTGGAGGAGTTTTTCCTGAATTTGACTTTGTTTCCTCAGAATGGATTCAAGATGATCAGCAGATTATCTGTTATACTAATAGTCAGCTAAAGCTCCTTGCTTGCTCCACTTTACTGAGTATCTTGCTTCCTTTTCTCCTAATTCAGAGGGTTTTATTGACACTGAGCAGTTAGTGGTGTGAAAAAACACCACTGACTGCTTTGTCCTTATATGAGATCTCAGTTTTCAGCAAACTTGGCAACACTGTTCCTCCAGTGTCCCTGGTCTTTCCAGTAAGTGATCAGCCAAAATGTCCCCACGTTCCAAAAACAAGGGCCTGCCAGTCGAGGCCTTTCAGATAGATGTGAAATGTCCTCAAAGAAGTTCAGTTACCATCCATGCATCTTTTTTTTTTTTTTAAAGATGACCACAACCTGGATGACTGAGAATCTAAACTACATTATTCCAAAAATAACATTCTTCAAATCTGCGTAACAGTTCCCATCTAAGCTGTCCTGATTACCTCAGTTTGCCCATTTCAGCAGTGATGACTAATATTTCCCATTCCATTATTCACAGTTATATTTACCGTCAGTGCCACTTGCATCGGTTCCTGATTCCTCTCAGCTGCCTCTCTTTGTCTCAGGAGTACAGACACCATGTAGTACATTAAGTTACTCATTCAGGAATGTGGTTTTCCTCAGAATTTGTCTTGCAGAAGAGCCAAGATCAGGGAGAGAAGTTAAAGTTTTATTTTTACCATCTCACCAGCTGAGTTATGGTTTACTCCTCAGACTGGTTTTGTGGGTTTTAAACAAACAGAGTTCCCAAGAAATTCCCCCATATACCTTTAGGGAAAGAGCCTGTTTGTGGTTGTGTTGTTCCATTTCTCCATCATTCATATTAAGTTGTTGTCTGTCTAAAATATTTTCCAGTTTTTCTTCCTCCTATTTCTTTCCCTTCAGTAAACCTTCTCTGTCCTTTAGTGGTATTAGATCAAATGTCCATGGATTTGAACTTCAGCCAAAGGTAAGCAGGAAAAAAAGAAGGAATTGAAACATTTCAATGTACAACTGATAGGTATTTGAATTGTTGTAAATAAATAATGGAAGCAGAGTAACCAGCTGCAGAAATAATGATTGCAATTACTATGACTGATGATCATCTTATTCAAAGCTAGAAATGGAAGCTCATTTATATTGAGTCAGTTAAATAAATAGTTTTGTTACTTGACATCTTTTTTCTTTTTGTCTTTTTTCTTCAGCATAATTATGATTTACTTTGTTGAGGATCCATTGCTTTTTTCCAGCTCTTTTGGTTTCTTAGTTACATTCTCAAGCTCTTCCCCAGGGGAAAACAGAGTTCTTTCTCCCGATGAGTTGAAGAGGAGAGTAGAGGTCGAGGATGTAGAGCAGGAGGAAAAAAATGGAGCGCATAAAGGAAGCGGTTTTGACTATTTTTCTCCACAACCATCATGGAAGAGAGTCCTCTTCTGGACTCTAACATCTCTCTATGTAGTTGGACCTCTTGATCTGATGAGACAAAGGACAAACAATGGCAGGAGGCAACAGATAGCTGAACTGGTTGAGAGGGCACCCATGTACGGGTTTTCAAGTTCATAGCCAACCCAGGTTTGAGATAAAATGGGGGCTTTTCCCCAAATCTCCATTCTGTTATCGGTCCATATGAGTGGCTGGGTGGCTGTAGCTCAGTTGGTAGAGCAGGTCGTCCAGTCACTGTAAGGTTGGCGGTTCAATCCCGGCTCCACATGTCAAAGTGTCCCTGGTGCCCCCGGTGGGCCTGGCAGCACCCTGCATGGCAGCAGCCACCCACTGGTGTATGAATGGGTGAATGAGAGGCCATTGTAAACCGCTTTGGGGGCACCATGATGTCCAGAAAGCACTATATAAGTGCAGTCCATTTACCATATGAGTATTTCATACTCCCGGAAGAAAAAGACCCCAGGCTGCATAGTTTCCATATCCAGAGACCTGAGAGGGGCTACATATATTGGCCCGTCCAGGAATCAGAACCTGTCTCCCAACCTGGAGGCACAGGAAAGCTTTTCTCTCAACCACCTGTGGAACAAAATATCACCAAAAATGCAAGGCTCTGTGCCTCTCACTCAGGGTAACCTTAGAAAGAAAAGAAAATTCAGGACTCATGTTTTCTGTCAAGGTTTAACTGGTTCTGTCTAGTACTTCCCAATTTTTCTATGAGCTCAGTTTCCTTTACCGCCAATGAAGGGAAGTTCCATGACCTTATAGATACTTTTAAAAGCCACAGATCAGACACAGCCCATCAACAATGCACCACACCCTTACGCCACCTCCTGCTGGTAGAGATCCAGGAAGGATTTTTAATTTATTTATTTTTTTATGTCAATGAGCCTAAATAAATGTATTAAACACACTACATCTTGTGAAAGACAATGGAATTTCACTCAGATGAAGAGGTGATGCAATTCTACCCACAGTCAGATAGGACGCTTGGTAGAAGTAAAAACAAACTCATGTTAGTCTTCACATTAGGGATTGTTGTAGTAGTATATGCAATGTCTATCCTGTCTAATGATATGTATCAGTTAATTCTGTGAGTTTTTGATTTACCTCCCGCTTTCTGGAACTCCTGCTCTCCGATCAGTTTTGTCTTCTTTCGAGATAAATCTAATCAGTGGATTTAATTTAATCTATGGGGCTTAACTCCTGTCTCAGCACGCCAGTGCCAGCAGCAGAACCAGACGTTAGGCTTCGACATATATGGCATGCAAGCTTTTTACTTCCTGGCTCACCTCTTATGTTTATCTTGGCAGAGTATCTCTCTCTGTATGATCTGTTTTGCCACCTTTCCCTTTTCTATCACACCTTGTCAGCCATGCATGTTCAGTTCTATCCCACTCTTTCGCTAACTACTAAATAATAGTGATTATTTCAGATGACTATGTCATATTCATGTCTGTTGTCTGTGTTGTCTGCATTGTTTGGATGTAGACAGGGACACAAAGAGCGTGCCTGCATTTTTATCTCACTTTGTCATAACCATGAATTATATTTAAGTATTCAAACTGTTATTGATTGCATCTTTAGAGCATGTCTCAGCTTAGTGTAAATGACCTTGGAGCTTAAAGGAGGGGACAGAATTACATGTTACTAACTTGAGTGCTTTTAAATAAGAACTCACATAACTGCAGAATCTTTTTCATGCAACAGTTTAAGCCTTGTGTAAAAATATATGAATAATATCTCAAATCCTGTCACATGTCATTGCAGTGCATTTTCTACATTGCATTTATATGTAAATTTTCTGTCCATGTCACATCCAACATAAATATATGTAAATGGGTGTATGCGCAGTGTAAAATACTTAGAGTCGTTAGCAAAGCTACAATAGGACTACACAGATGCAGTTTAATTTTTTTTCTGTATATATATAATGCTCATGTAATCTAAAGCATGTGTTCGGAATACTTTTTTTTTTTCTCACAGGAGTAAAATTGTTCTCTTGAGAAAATATGTTTACACGAACTATAAATACATTTTTCCTCACGGGATACTCCTTGGATACCAGTTTCTTAATTCTTCAAAGGAAACATTTCTCCTAACTTCTAAATCTGCCAAGGCACATTCTGTACTACAGTAAGTCATGTGTTGTACTTCTTTGACTTCAGAGCTGTGGAAACACAGAGTGATTCAGTTCCCTCGACTCTGCAGGTGCTGCTAGTTCATTTCATAAACACCTGCTGGGAGTTTAGAGTTGTGTTCAACTCTGTGGGTGATTAGCACAGGAATGCGTTCATCACTGTTCGAGCTAATGACAGACTGGGTACACGGCTGGAAACCATTAAGGTCACATGAAGATTAAGACACTCGCAGCGTATTTAAAAACGTCACCTAAATTTTTCTTTTTTTTTTTTCTGAAAATATTTAACATTTTCTTGTTTCCTTGTTCACCCATGGGATGCTTGAAGTGTTTTAGTGCAGCCTCGCTTTATCTGTTGGAGCTCCTGGATCATCTGCTGCCCTAGCCCCCAGCTCTAACCTCAGCATCAGCCCCACAATAATTTAGCGGGCAGGACGACAGAGCGGGCTGACCCAAACTTCCCAGGATGAGAAAACTTTAAATCTAAATGTTATTCTTCTGGGTCCTCAAAGGATACATTGTGTGGGGATCCAGAAGGACATACCAGGCTGTGAAAGAGGCTCTTTCTTGTTTTCTGCCCATTGGCCCCCTCCCAGTCTCTCCGGGGCGGCCTGTCTCTCTCTGACAACAGCTGCTTGCTGCCTGTGGAGGCCGGGGGTGAGCGGCGCAGCTCCAGACATCTGTAGGCCCTGAGCCTGGGCCGCCTAGGTCTCTCTTTCTTTTTCGCACACACATACATTGGAGCCCACAGTCTGCCCAGCACAAAGGACTACATTCATCCCACTCATACAGTCTCTACTGGTGAAGAGGGTGTCTGAAGTTCCCAAGCTCTCACTCTATTCTGCCCTCTTCCCTTCCTTCTATATCTCTTATCATTCCCTAAGATATTTCTCCGTTCTTAAACACGCTAACTCTTCACTGAAATTAATATTTCTCTATTCAGGTCCATTAAGTACACATACTAATTAAATATGAGTTGTGGGGAGCTGCAGGTCTCAATCAGATAAGTCACATTCGCAGTTTTTGACTTTGGCTTCCAGCCATGTGTAAATGTGGTTTTCTTTGAGAAATACGTGGGAAAGTGTATGCGTACAACTTGGTGCATCCCTCTGTGTGCGTTTTACCTCCTAACCCTGAGAACAGGCATTCCAATGCTGAGGGCTTGCTGACTAAGTTCACAAAGGGATACTGAGAGAGGCCAGAGCGAACAGAGATCCTTTGTACAGAATGAATGTGGCCATGAGAAGTTTGGGAGCAGCATGGTTTGTGAAACATCACAAACCATGCAATTTTAAGAGCAACATTCCATCTTATTCCAACACTGGAGCTCAAGGTTGGCCACATGTCTAATTCACAGCCTTTGACATAGCCAATTAACCCATGCTACGAACACATAGCGGTAGTGTGAGAACCTGAACCAAAACATATGATTTGGGTAATGCTTGTAGCTCAGCTTTTTCTGACACCTCTCGCTAAAAAATATGTGTGACAGCTCAAAAGCAATCAAAAGGGAAAAATGTTTGGCATTTACCATTTAGGAATTACAGCCATTTGAATCAAAGAACCTCCATTTTAAATGGTTCAATGATATCTTGACAACTTGACAGGAAAAGGCATCTGTTGACTAGGTGCAGTCCATTCCCTCGTTACTTCAAGACAAATGAAGAAGATTAAAGATCTGGAATTGACATCAGGTATTAAGTTAGCAGTTGGCATTTGATGGGAGCTGCTGATATGAAGTCCAAGAAGATCTTCATGTAAGGGAAGGAGGTCATAATTAGGCTGAAAAAAAGAGTGGTTGCAACAACTTTAGGTGTGGACAAATCAACAGTTTGGTACATTCATTCAAGATAAAGGAAGTGCTGTTGTTTTGGATGCTCTGGAATGTTCTGGAATCAGATTGTTTAGACACCAAGATAAACCTGTTTCATCAAAATGGGAAGATAAAAGCATTGAGAGAGAAAAGAACAGCTCACGGTCCAAAGCGTACAACATCATGTGTCAGACATGGTGGCGGAAGTGTTATGGTATGGGGAAGTATGGCTGCCATTGGGACAGCCTTATTGGTGTTTATTGCAAGCTGAGTTGGAACATGTGTAAGGATAAGTGTTATGCTCACATTCCAAACAACTCAACTCTTTTTAAACACAAAAAAATGGCAATATTCTTCACTGGCCAAATGAGTTGTCTGATCTCAGCCTAATGGAGCGTGGAACATACTTATCAGTTACTGATGACCAATCTGAGGGGAGAAAGGCCCACAAAAAAAGAAGATAGCTGCCGTGATGGTCTGGCAAAGCATTCTCCAGGGAAGAAACCCAGGATCTCTTGATGTCCAGACGTCAGGCAGTCATTGGATGCAAAGGATTTTCTTTCAAGTATTGAAGAGTGTAATTATATTTACAACCGTGTCACTCTTTCTAAATACTTTTGAACACCTGAAAATGGAGACACGTTGCTTAGAAAACTCTGCCACTGTCCAGTTACTTCCGTACCTAACTGTATACAAGCATTGTACTCAAGACATAAGAAACAATGTTTTAAACAGAAAATAATTTAAATAGTCATTGGATTTTAAGTCTGGATCTCAAAACTTTGAACATTGGTGTTTAACCAATTGACCAATAAGTGAAAGAGTTCCTCTTAACTTCTGTGTTTTGAGTGTAAAAAATCTGTTAAAGCCTTCCTGTAGCTGTATACTTCATACTTTGTACTATTTCATATCCTTTACTGTACATCATGAATGTTTCTTTTAGATTCAGCAGATCAGTTGACATTAGAGCTTTGCTAGAAATAACAGGAGATGAACAGGATAACAGTGTTATCACTGTGGTGATTCACTTTGCAGCTGGTACTCTCACACTATTCCTCATCAGTATCCCAGAAGAACACAGAAGTTTGTTGTTGTTCCTCAAATGACCCATGGGGGGCAGATGGCTATAGTGTGTCAGAACAGCTCATCTTTAGCTATTTTAGCTTGATAACATCCGAGGCCTGCACATCTACAGTTCTGAACCTTCACCTTTATCAGTTTTGAGGACAAACCAATTCCGTCCTAGCATCTCCAAGGTGAGCATTTTCTTTTTTCACATTGTCTGTGCTTTAAAGGGTTTTCTCACTCTGTTATAACTGTTAATTTTATGTTAGGATACCTACTTTACTCAAGGAGCCACTGCTGTCCAAGGATAGTAGCAGGGTTAAAGCACGTAAAATTACTCCTCCAAAGATAAAAGTCACAGTTTGGCTGTTCAAAACAGAAATAATGAGAACATCACATCACTTATGTTTGAACTGCTAACTGTGCTCACAAAACATGATACAGACCAGGGTGCATGAGTTCAGATTGGCATGTTCTGATTTCAACATGAACTGGGTTTTTAACCTCAGTCATGTCCGCCTCCGTACACTCACGCATGCACGCAGCGAGTCTTAAACAGTCACTGGAAAGCGTAACTTGTCTGCTCATCTGCTTCTGATTAGTGACGACATGAGCAATGCCAAATGGGAGATATGGATCTCATTCCTCCACAGACAAAGCCTCATTCATTGGCAAAAAGCTCAGATGTGGGAAGATGATTTCTGTAACTTGGATTTGAGCCTGTCCACTCCTTCAGGGTTTCATGTTGTCCTGTGAGCAGGGGTGGGGGTCTTGTAACATATGCCTTTGGATAGATGGAAGGATGTTGACTCAGAGAGAATATGGACATTTATACAGTGTTCTGTGAAAGCATTAAAAAAAAATTCAGCATGTTGATGTAAATCATGCGCCCTGGTCCGTAGCATGTCTTCTGAACACAATTAACAACACAAAATGAACAACACATTTTACCCGGAACAAGTGGTCTGTTTTATCTGATGTGCTTACAATGATTCATTTCTTTTAGCATGCCATACAGATGTGTGTGTTTTGCATTACTTGCAGGATATTAATACCTTTATTCATCTTTATGTTTGCTTAAGTTGTGCTTGGCAAGCCAGGTTGTGCTTCACCCACATGCTGATGGCAAGCAAACATATCCTTGTCAGTCGCAAGGAGATGGCAATCCTTGACGCAGGCCACCTGCTGATGACAGCTTCACCTAGTTGTAGCCTTTACCGTGTGATTCACAGGATTTTGGATTAAATTCTTGGCTCTTCCAATTATGACTAATATTTCAAACACTGAAGTAAAAAAAAAAAAAAAAAAAAAAAGAAAACGATCAGATATCTCTGCAAAGCATACAATTAGATAAAACCATATGTGCTTTTTTCCTTAAAGATCATAAACATGACAGTATCTCACATGAGGTGCATGACTCATGGCATAGACGTGCACCATGCCACAGTGCACGTCCACTGAAGGTGATATTCTGCCGTTCCAACTGCGGCTTATCACCTCTCAAGAACAATAGCTATAAAGCCCTTTACTGCACCCTCCTCTGGTTTATGGTGTCCAATCTGACTCTTGATACAGTAGCAAAATATGACATTTATAATACAAAAAAAAGTATTTAAAAAATACGACTTTATTTTCTCTTCTAATCTTATTTCTCCACTGTTGCTAATATTCACTGTTCTCAGATTTGAGTTAGCTAACTTGAGAATACATTTATCAGGTTCAGAGGTTGTTGACCTGAAGTTCAGCAAAATGCTGACAGGAAGCATCATCATGTGTGATATCGTTCGATGTTCTCAGAGCTGTGGGATGTCACCGCTTTCATAAATCTCCAAAGTAACATCGTCTCCACAGATACATTGTTTTTCTCCTTTTATTTCTCACTTCGTCAGTTTTTAGCAATCCAGTGAATATTATCAATCCAGTCATCAGCCTGTTTAAGTGTCAAATCAAATCAAACTTTCTGCCATTCCTGTGATTAAGTCTGTATTTGTTCATATGGCTTGGGTTTGTGTTTAGTGCATGTTTTAACAGGCTTGTTAGGTCCTGAACCAATAAACTTGTGTTTTCATGTCAGTAATAAGTATAGTTTAAATCTCATTTCTCAGTGCTGTATCTTCTAAAATGCAGTGCATTACTGTGTTATGATTGCTGAGATATTTACAAAAATGGAAAGCACAAAAGGTATTTTTTCTTACGTAAAAGTATTTTCACATATAGAAACATTGTTGAAATCTTTATAAAAATGAATATTTGGTGTGAGCACCATTTTTCTTCAAACAGCCCAACTGAATTTTCAGTCGACTGCTGTGCACTTATCTTAATAATTGTATGTTTTCTGTTATATAATTCAGCATGTCATTAACATGTTATAAAAGTTTGATATACCTTTCTGACCTCGGTGGGTTTTATTTCACTCTCTTTTATCTTCTTGGTGAAGTCACATTCAAGTGTCCATAAAGCCGTAAAGTATATTTATAATTGTTATCATATATAGTATACATTAATACACAAGTAGAAATTTATTTATTTTTGCTGTCTGAGGACTGCTTTCATTTAGTAAATGTTTTCTTCATTTGTTTGTTTTTTGTGCTACGTTTGTGTTACTGAAAAAAAAAACAGTGTAAAAAAGGAAACTGTGTACTTGGATCATTCAACTTTCAAAGTTAAATAAAGTCAAAGAAGTTACCTCATCTGTTATTTAATGAGCCAGCTCTGTCCCTTGCATTTATAGATTAAAGCCCTAGATGATAGAGGCTAAATGCTGCAGCCGAGGCATCTAAACAGCACTCCACAAATCTCTAACCAGCGTCACTCTGTAGCTTTCTTTTTTCCTATTTTTTTTTTTTTAAATATACTGTCAACAATGTCAGAGTGCCAATACCAAAGGGCATACTGTGTATATCACTGAGACGTACAGGGGTCCTGCCAAAATAAAATGTTTTTTTTACGACTGTGTTGAGAGCTCATACTAAAAATATTACAGCTCAAATACTGACCTGGCAAATTGTTGAAACTGTCCCAAAAGAAATAGCTGGCGGATTCAGTGCTAGACAGCCATGCAATTAAAACTTGTTACAGTATCTGGCATGTCTTTCATTATTTCTGTTTTTCCAATAATGCTGCAGTGACAGTTCATAATCTCAGATGTTTCGTACGTAGCAGACATTGGCAGTTTAACAACTTAAAACCATGGGAGATAGAGGATATTTTTTTTTGACTCATTTTGAAATCCGAATTTCTAAATATACTGAATGTGAAAATATTAAATTAACTTCACAAGCTACTTTTTGATGCGGTTGGAAATGGAGACAGTCATCAATGAAGAGCAGTTTTGTTTTTTGTGAGTTTTTTTTTTCAGATTTTGCTTTAAGTTACTGAGAGGAAAATGTTCAGCTGGAGACTGTGGGTCTCCATCAGCACTGACTTCTGTCTTCTTCCATCATCATATCAGTGGTTACTGTTTGGCTCGAGCAGGAACCTCACAGCGTAGCAACTCATCAGATACAAATCCAGCAATCCTCAGGTTTTTCTGTAATCTGTGAAAACAAGTGAATGTTTCGAGCTTTTCTCTCGACGGTGCCCCCCCCCCCCCTTCCGCACTGCATGGAGCAGGGTTCATTTGAAAGGCACTGTTTGTTAAGGCTTTAGCGGTTAGTAAGTGCTTCCTTTGTTTGGTGGGAGCATGGAGACGGGGGTTAATATCTCCCAGGGAGCACATACAAAGAGGGCCTTCAGCTCCCCTGGCTGGAGAAGGGTGGCTGGATGAATGAGGCCAGGCCGTGGGGCAAAGGTGCCAGGGAGGGCACAGGAGGCTGGGGAAGCACAGAGAGCAGAAGGCAGGAAAGAGTTCGGCAGGTCGTGATGGTTTTAGAGCGGTGGAGGAGGATGATGACTCTGCAGGGGGTAGAGTGAGTGGAAGAGGTAATGTTTGCATCAAACGGCAAGGGATGCAAGCGTGACATGAGGGTGGGGTCACCCATCAGTGTACATTTGTGTTAAAACAACCATTAACAAGGCAGGAATTGGGCAATTATAACCTTTAGGCATTCCTCTTGTGTGTTTAACGAGCAGAATAGCTTGAAGCCCAGTGGTGGGGGTTTGAGGATATTAAGCATTAGCTGTGTTTGGAGTAGCTCCCTCAGGACCCTGCGGTCTCTGCGGTTCCTCGGGCCAGGTGCCACAGGTGGCAGTACAGTGGATAAAGTGGAACGCAGCAATGCAGCTACACCACCTTAACAGAGGGACTATTCATGACATCTGATAACAATCAAAATAGTGTGTAAAAGCAATTCTCGGATCTCCCTGAGAGACAGGGGAAGAGGAAGATGAGACCAATGAGGAAGCTGGTGACAAGGTTTACTATACAGAGCAAAGTAGCATGTGGTCACCAATCATGAATAGCATCTGAGTGTCCAGTACCTCGTGAATGTGATCTCCTAAAGCTCAACTGATCTACAAAAACAGGCACAGGACATGAATTCTAATTGTGACCATGGCACCTTAACAGGAGCAGCAGGGTTTAGGGTTAGGGGTTATCATCAGCTACTGCCACAAACTGCCTGTTCAAAATAAATGTAAAAATATATATATTAATAGAATTAAGATTACAGTGTTTCCTCATGGAGGCCCTCCACGCTGGGAGGTCATGTGTCCTGCTCTCTTTGGATCACATTTGTATACATTTTACCGTGGGGGCTTTTAGTTTTTAGCTCCAGTCCTCATGGAGGTCCTCCATGGGAGTTGTGTCTGGTCTTCAGGGACTGGGGGGCTCTGCACAACGTATAGATCCTACCCTGGTCTATCAGGGTTGAGGTGGTCTCTGGGACGGCGCCCCCTGTGGTCGCGGGCTGTGGCGCCTCTCGGTGTGGATGGCCTCCCAAAGGTGGTTCTTCCTCACCTGGATCCTCAGTGCCCTGCCATGTTACTAAACTGTTTACCTCGTGCTGTGAGGGTGTGTGTCCATGTTTTTGGACTGTGGGAGGAAGCCGGAGTACCCGGAGGAAACCCACGCAAGCACGGGGAGAACATGCAAACTCCACACAGAAAGACCCCTGCATAAATTAAATGATACAAAACGTTTATCTGCAGAAGATGTTGTCCTTTCAAGTTACAAAGTCCAGGCTGCAATATGTTTCCTCCAGTCAATTAAGGATAACCAGGGTTGGCAGTCAATATGTTCTGCAACATTTTCTTCAAGGACTCCAAATACATTTACATAATTAAATCCTTTCCTGCACACACTCACACTCCACTAGTGCTGCATGACATCTGCGTGTCCCTCACGCAGCAACAACAACAGCTGCATCAAGGGCAAAATTTAAGACGTTCTTTTTCATGGTGGTAAATGATGTCATAGCTGACAGTAAATGTATTTCTCAAAGCTTAGAAAATCAGAGTGTGAATCATTTTACTTTTTTTTTTTTTTTTTGGTGTTTTGTATTTTTTTTGTTTTGCTCCTGATAAAATAGATGGAGAATATGGACAAGGGGACTAATGTCTGTTAGACATGGCAAAGATGACCTTTTTGTTTAACTTCCCTTTGTCACTTTTATCTCTTTAGGCTCATCTGTAATAAACCAAAAGAGAAGATATAAAGATGTTTACACAAGGATAAGTCACGGTAAATTCAGTTTATGCCGCAGCTCCCAACCTATCAGCGCTCAACCATTTGCTGCCTTATTGACTAAACCCAACTTGTCTCCATAGGCTTATATTACTTATCTGCACCCCAACACAACTATCTTACTATCCTGACAACATTTACTGCTCAAAGCAAAACTGGGAAGTTGTTCAGCTCTGTAGCTTCTGTGGGCCTTTCAATTATAATATTATTGTTCATATTTGTGATATGAACAATAATATATAGCAGGTCCACACATACATTATTACACTGCCAACAGATCCAACTCAGGTTTAGGTATTTTCTGTTTCTGTGAATGCTTTCTTACAGTCCACTGATGTCTCTATAATGTCTACGTTGTGCTCAAGATGGAATATAGTCAGTTCTTCCAGTGCTGGCCCTGTCCATCTCTCCCGATTTCCACTGCAAGTAAACATTTATGAGTAATTTCCATCCATCCATCAATCGTATATGCCCACTTAATCCTATGCGGGTCACGGGGATCTGCTGGAGCCTATCCCAGCTCTCAAGAG
This sequence comes from Hirundichthys speculiger, assembly GCA_018398805.1. Taxonomy (NCBI): domain Eukaryota; kingdom Metazoa; phylum Chordata; class Actinopteri; order Beloniformes; family Exocoetidae; genus Hirundichthys; species Hirundichthys speculiger. The sequence continues at coordinate 1,312,898 of JAGFBZ010000958.1, forward strand.
GCAGGGCTACATCCTGGACAGGTCGCCAGTCTTATGAGTACTTTCTTTTATAAAATATTGTATAAATCATGGTCCTCGTGTTGACTCCCTCTAAAGAAATGCACTTGTTTTCTGTGATTTACATAACAGTACGTTTTACTAAGCAGTTGTCGGCCTCATTGGTTTCTAATTCATATGCATTCCTATTCATCAGAGGGCAGCAAACAAAGCCTTCTCATAAAACAGCCCCAGTTTAAGAAGTAGCCTGACTGGCATTATATTTTGCATTTCATTTTTCTGTCTAAATTATTGTTCCAGTCCAGCTCTGCCATTATGTGTTCAGGGATGTTAAAAATCCCCCAACAAACTTTGAACTGATGAAGACTGAAAGCCTGAACTGTTTCATGTGAGATTCAGCGTGATCCTCCAGTCTGTTTTTCAGGTGTCGTCCCGCCTCCTCACCAAGGATGTAGTCAGGGATGACTTCTCCAAGCTTGACATCCTAATGACCGCTGGCAAGAACCAAATCTATGAGCAACTTCCCGCTAAGTCTGCAAAAAATGTTGTACTGCATTCCACAACTGTCATGTCAAATCACAAATCATTGTGTAGAACCTTCGAGTTGTGATTACACAAGTGGCTAAAACCGTCAGTTTGTGTCAACATGTACCACAGTCACGGAAACGTAAGTAATTTAGCCCATTGCAGATGGGATGGTCATCACATTTACAAAAAAAAAAAAAAAAAAATCATAAGAGCAGAGCAGATAAAATAAAGAATCACAAATAAAATCAGGTTTGAGCACAAAACATGAATAAAAATAGCTTCAGAACATAAAACCTTCACTTAAAAACATAAAAAAGCAGAGAAATAAAATGAAAATAAAAGCACTGGTCAGAAATGGGTCTAAATAAATAGATTTTAAGACTTGATCCGGTGGCAGCGTGCATGTCAAGAGGTTGGTTGTGTCATAACTTGGGACCAGCAGCAGCAGAAGCATGTCGCCCCGGTCGCCCCGGTGCTGGTAGCCTGACCTCTGTACCTCTAAAACAAGATGCATGGAGGATGGTAAAGCCCTCGTCTGGTCGCGGAGGGACAGCAGCTCAGAGAGACGGGGTGGAGCAAGGCCGTCCAGAGCCTTAAAGACAAAGATTAAAACTTTAAAATCAATTCTGAACTTGTCTGGTGGTTATTGGAGGGACTGAAGTATCGGGGAAATGTGTTCATGTCCATGAGTATTAGTTAGGAAGTGAGCTGCAGAGTTTTACACCACTTTACAGAGTGCAAGTGAAGACTGGTTAAATCCAACAAGCACAGCAGTCCAGACGGGAAATTGCGTCTTATTATTCTATTAGATATGCAGAAGTTGCTTCTTTCCTATTTTAAAATACAGGATAAATATTCTGCTAAAATGGATCTCTTTAAAAATAATTAGGTGATGAAATCTAAGGTATTTTCCTTGAGATGCTCTTTTATTGACATCATAAATGATGACCTCACAAAATAATTTGATCTTGTAGGATTTATGATTTTGCGTCTTGACAAAAAAAAAAAAAGAAAAGAAAAGAAAGAAATCAAAGACAACAACATAAATCTGTCAAAGCGGTACCTTCAGAAGGGACTGAATGGTCATGTTGCCCTTGCAGTCACCCAGAAGAAACGTTCACTGAAGTCATGTTCCATTCCTTATTCGCCTTCTTGTTGTGTCGTTTTACTGCTGACCCTTTTTCTCGACTTTCCGGTTACTTCTGACTATTTTCATGGCAGCATCATCCCAGAAGTGATCTCATCCAACCCTAACAGGTTTAAATTTGGTGCTCAGTTCCAATTCAAAGCAGTTCTGTGAAAGAATAATATTTACTCTCTTTAATCCCCTTCTCCACCTTTACACATTCCCTAGCCTACAGAACTGTAGGAGCGTGCCAGCAGCAGCGCCCCTCCCTTTTTTATTCTCCCCTTTTCCCCCCACCACCTAATCTGCTCGCTCCCTGGTAATGTCGGCAGAATGGGTGGCAGGTGTTTGGGTAAAACACTGGGATGTGGAGCATATGCAGGGCTGGGTTTAAAGAGTATTGGATACATTACTGGGGTTGTCTCTGTAGACAAGAACACTGTTGTGCAGTTAAGGATAACCTGAGATCTCCGAGGCCTAATTCAGACGCTTTACAGCTGTGAATGGTGTATAGCGCCTGTCAGATAAAATGCTGCTGAAAGGTGCCATTGGGTTTGACTGTTTTACTTGGCTAAATTTATTTCCTCCAGGTGCAGCAGTGGAATCCAGTGAGTCATGTGTCATTGATTTCTTAGTTTCGAAGGTTGGTCAAACTGCACCCCTCAACTTTTACATGTTGCAGATAGAAAAGTCAGCTTTTTACATTTAAAATTCTGAAAAACCAACGAACACAAACAAAACACAAGCAACAAATCAAAGGACACCTCCCGCTACCCGCTGTCCCTTAACAGCGGCTTTAGGAGGTTTGGCGGAACGTATACGTTGGTTATTCCCGTCTCCTTAAACCATTCGTTCAGTTCATGATGAAGACATTCTCTGTAGGGAAAAATTATTTTACAGAATGAGATCGCTTTCCCTCTTGTGGTCACGGTTGCCTGACACATGAAAATGTAACATGTCATTCATTTTAGTGTGATAATCTCGCCAGAATGAAGTAAAGAACTTTGGAAACCAGACACGTGTGTCCTCACCCTCTCTCTCAGTTTGGGGACCTTTTTTTTTTTTTTTTTTTTTGTCTCAAACAGCAAAGTTTGCCCAGAACTACTTTTCATCCGATCCATAGACTGAGTTTGTCGTGGACTCCAAAGAGGGTGAGATCATCAGCTCTGTGGTCAGAGAGCGAAAAAGAAATGAGGAGAGTGAGTTCAGCATGACCCGTGACTGTCCCACAGCCCAGGGTTTTGGTCTGGGGTTTTGAGCTGGAAGACAGGGAGATAGATCAGCCAGGGTGCCATTGCTCCACGTCACTTTTTTTTTTTTTTTTTTTGAATTTCCCAGCATGTTCTTTCTCATTAAAGAAATACTTTCTTTTTTACAAGATAAAAACGCTCCAAGAATCTGCAGCACTTCTTCTGCCCTCTTTACACTAATATGAATGTGTGTATGGAGGTTTTTGTTTCTATTGCCAGTGACAGCATTGTCGCTCTCGGTCAACAAAGAACTACAGACACATTCAGAGAACTGGAGCCTTTTCTACAGTATTTCTGTCAAGGGACCAACCTTGTCAGCTGCCACAACAAGAAGGGATGCACCCTACATACTGACTAGACCAGCAATTCTGATAAGATTTTTCTTTTGCTCTGAGTCATCCCTGCACCGCAGGAGTGAGAGTGAAGCCATATTTAAGTGTGAAATAGAACAATATGGCAACCTCAAAATAAGATGTGAAACTTTTTGGGGGAAAATGCAGCCAGTATTCCATTCACTCTGATTTTTGTTTCTTTGACAGCAGTAGGTACCCAAAATACTGCAGAGTTTCAGTTGCTATCCTTTTTCCCTACACATCTATCCATCCACCCACGTTTTTTTTTTTTAATTCTTCCTGTAAACACATGTTACGGCGTACCACAGCACAGAGACATTGTTGGGGCGTTTTCATTGGAAAATTCTCTACTCAGTCTATTGGAGATGAGTTAGGACTGCAAGGAGTTCAGTCCAGAGCCTGCACTCTCTGATTCGTCAGTCATGTCTTTGCAGTGTGTGCAGAATGTGGTTTGGCATAATCTTACTGAAAAATGGATGGGCCTCCATGGAAAAAGACAAAACAAAACAGAGGGTCAAGGGTGCTGATGCCATACCATCATACCATCACAGACACCACACACATACTTTTGGACTTGTTGCTGATTATAGTCTGGATGGTTCTTTTCATATTTGGACTGGAGCACATGGTGCCCACAGATCTGCTCTCCTATTTTGAGTCTTGGTCTTGGGTCTTTTATTATTGGACTTCTGTTGTGCGTGTAGATTAAAAAAAAAAAAAAAGATGATAAAGACGAAGGGGAAGAAAGAGGAGCTAGAATGAGGGGATCAGCATCAAAGGGACTGAGATGGTTGCTGCATTTCATTGATAGTGATGAACGATAAGAGATTAGGATGTTGAAGATCATCATCTGCTGAAAAGCGTATCCGTATCTAACGTGTATCCAGTCAGCATCAAGTCAAGACCACCTACATCCCAGCAGTTCTTCGGGGCTGCTCTGAGTACCTAACCCACAGCAGGGACATGTTTTGGCCTGTAAAGGTTCACAAGATTTCTTGTTGAGGGGCTGTTCCTGGTAATTAAGCTGTTTCAGTGATTTAGGCCTTGTAAAACCACCCCAAACACCCGCTACTGGAAACAGGCCTGGTCTTTCTCTGCTTGTCCATTGCGTCCTGCTACTGGTCATGGTCCCCATGTTTTTCCTTGTAATATTCTCCTGTTCACCTGTTTGTTTGATTCACGCCCCCGTGCTTCGGAGTGTCTGGATTTTGGATTTATTTTCAATTAATTAATTAATTAATTAATTTAAAATGTGTATGTTCTATATATGCCTGAGATTTAATGACAAGAAAAAAAACTGGCCAACATGGACATACCATACTGTGTTCAAGCGTCATTACAGGACAGGGAATAGATGCAACGTCTAGACATTAACTAAACAAAACCTTCGTAATTGGCTACAACCCCCCCTCCATCCACACAACACAATTCGCCAAGGATGTTAAGCACACTGCACAGGGCTCAGTCACAGCTGGAGGGGAAGGGTGAGGTTTCAGGCTTCAGCAGTCAGGAGCCAGAGCTGATATGAGGACATGAGCTGGATTAGAGTAGATGGGCTTTTGTCCAGTCTCTACATTCACTATGTTTTTACAACTATTATGGAGATTTATCTGGATTATACTAATCTGCCTAATCCCTTCTTATATTGCACTGTTGTTTGGTGCACACCCAGACACAAACACTTACGGAGTCACACAGCTTTCACTCGCACCGACAGCTCCAACACCGCTGCCCTTTACTTTTGTTTGACTCCTTCCCTTCTGTCCTCTCCCTCTCTCCTCGTCTCCTTCGCTCTCCGAGGCTGTAAAGCCTTTCCGTGACTAGCTGTCATTAATCTTCCCTCTCTAGGGGCAGGATCTTGACTGCGTGCCAGGAAGCGCTCATACAAAGCCAAGACAGCCATCCAAAAAAACAGAGCCGCTTTTCTTGTTTCCAGAGTACCACGTTGCCTACCCTCAGGGCAATGCTACTGCACACAACAAAGGAATGACTCCCTACACCCCTCGCACATCATACCTAACGTCCATGCGTGCACTCATTTGAATACTTTTTCATGTGCATGCATGCATGCAAACTGACACGTATAAGGTCAAATACCTCACAATGAGTAAACCTTTGCCCTTGTGACGTATGCTTTGGACGCATATTGTCAAGGTGATTTTGATGTTGCATTTTTCTATCCAAATCATCACATCTGAAAGTTTTATCACTGATTCAATTTAATTGTCAGTGTCTTATTTCACTCATCAGTCCATGCAACTGAACCGCCATTCACCGGTAGCTACCAGGAAGAAAAAAAAAAAACAAAGTACATGAGTCAGTTAACCACAATTGACATTTGCGTGTGATATGATCAAACTATAAACACCTTTGTAGCATAAGAGTACTGTCAGGAAGGAACACTGAAAAACACTGAACACTGAATTTCTTCCTCAGGATGCACATATTATCGTGTGTTTTGATGTTTTCTCCCGTCTTTGTCAGTGGCCAGGATGACCCGTCAGGCAGGTGAGTCAGAATTCACCTGCCTACCCAGAGTTCAGTAGGTGAACCGTGCCTCTGCGTCATCCTCGGTGTGCTGGAAGCAGACTCTGGACTTTGCGTTGCACACAGCAGGTTGGAGGAGAAGAATGAGTGGTACTTCCAGCATTTGCCCCTAATAAAAACACGAGCCCTTCGCCATCATAAAGAACTTCTGTGAGGTTTACAGTCCATTGTTGGTGCAATAAATGTCAGGAAACATGAGAGGCAAAGGAGAGGAAATTCAGCTGTGGACTAATACCTTTTGTTTGCAGAGTTCGCCTTCATGTGCATGTTGTTATCTTATTGTACCCCCTCCTGCCCCCTTTTTTTAACCTGTACCCTCTGATTTTACCCTTCCTGTTAAAGGAGATATTGTCGTCTGCTAAAAAAAAAAATAAATAAATAATAGAATGAGGGCCCACCAGCAGTGGGTGTACTGCAGTATCTCTTCCCAACAACAAGTGCTCCATTCATCAACCACATCAAAACACACACGCTTTGCTCCCTTAAAACACACCATCCAGCCTCTACAAACCACCACCAGATACTACTTAACTTACCCTCAGATCCTTTTATAGCGTCTTCTCTTCAGTCTAGTCAGACCACCAAGCTTCTCTTCAAGCATCCACCCCCACCCCCACCTTCAGTGATCCAAAAACAGGAACTTTACACACAGTTTGAACGTCTGACCCAGCAATCATAAAATGCAGCAAATTCTTCTCTTGATGGTTTTTACTTTTTTGCTCAAACCCACATAGTCTCCGTATACGTGTGCACTGTAATGATCAGTGGGCGAAAAATCGCTGCAAAGTTACAGCTGCCTGTTGCCTTACAGACTGTAGGCAACAGGACTGTAGAATGGCTGTAGAATTATTTTTTTAAAGGGCATGACATGTTTTCTGATTTATCTAAAGTGTTGCTGCAATGAATTCTTGGTTTAGATGTTAAGCTAAGAAAAAAAAAAGAGTACAATTTTTCTTTTATGCAAAATAAAGTATCTAAGTCTTGTGGACTTCACAGTGTAAGACTTTATTTTGGGATTTCAACTCACTGTGTGATGACGTGGGGGCTGCTTTGATTGGTCAGCCTTCTGGGCTCATGAGGAAAACAACTTTTAGGTGTGCATCATAATGCCATTGGCCCAGCCAATGGGAGACAGCGATATAGCTGGTATAGTGCTAAGATATATGTAGACACTGTGTTCATTTTAAAACCAAATGTTTTTAACAGTGCATCTTACAAATGTTTGTTAGCAGCAATAGGTGTTATTCACATTCGCCAGGCGCCCTCTCCCATCACGAGTACATGGAAAAAATTGGACCAGATCCAAAAAAACGCTTAAAACTACAACTTCTCCTTTTAAGACAGTTACATACTGTGATATGTTTCTTTATTGTGTCAGAGTAACTAGAAACTGTAAAGCAGAAGCAACCTTGAAAAGACAAAAATGGCTGGAAACTGTCATCTGATGTCCACTTGAGAAAAGATACTTACTTGAAGTGCAACACTTCAAGCTTGTGAAATTCTCTATTTGGAAATTCTCTGTTTATCTGAAAAACAATGAATCAATTTCATCTTGTTTTATCTCTTTTTTTAGCTTCTAAAAATGCTCACAATGAAAGAGCTGGAACATGGAGACAGTCTGAAAAAAAAAGACTGTTTATAATAATACAGAAATGTGGCAAATTCTCCAAAAATGATGATATAATTGTATGTGAGGTTTTTTCTTGAATTTTAATGTCATGTTTATTATTATTACCAACACAGTGAAGAATCTAGCATATTTTAACAAACAGCTGCTATTGGTCCAATTCAAAACATTTGTGCTCGATGCAACTTAAATGACAGTCACGGGGTTACAAAACACAACTCAAGGATCACCGTATCTCCCAAACAGCAGGATGTTTTGTTTGTTTTTTTCTCTTACTATGTGAATGATTGTCATGAGTATCACACCGTATTAGTGTAAAGTGGTATATCACAGTAATTCTTGGTTGACTTTTTAAATAAAGGCGTGTTAAGTCCCAATAATTATGTTTCAAACTGACTTGTAGATAAAAGCATTTAAAGTGTTTACACTGAACTATGTTTCTGGCTACAGGCAACAATCAGTGGTTCATGTTTCTCGGTGTTTGCCTGCAGGTAGAGCACATTAACCTGCCTCAGCTGTCACGCTCATGGTTTAGTGAGTCAGCGTGAGCAACAGAAGTTGGACCTCAGCATGCCACTCTTAAACATCAAAAGTGAAGGCGAAAGTGATTCCATACGACTGGCCTTTAAAGCGTGGCGTGCAGAGACTCTAAAGAACCCGTCTGGGGACAAAATACAAACAAAATGTTTTCAAGCGTGACTTCATTCTGTTGCCAGGTACCCTAAAAAGCAATAATGACAATAAAGGAGTTAAGGCTAATTATACTGGATCAGCCAGTCAGAGAAACTGTTTATTGTTTAAACCACTTTGAAGTGGTTGTTGAATATGTTACACAAGAGTGTTTCTTCATAGCGCAGAGTTCAAAACAAATGCCTTTGCTCCTTTTAGACTCTCTGCAACTCTGCAATAGAAACTCAAGTTAGCATTTGGTGCATATAAAAATGCAATAGATTGCTTCACCACATAATTTATGTTACATGAAGAAAAACCCCAAACAGACCTTGCGGTTGGAAGAGGTTTTCTTTTATTACTTTTGGTGGTAAATAATGACCTGTGTTGGTTTATTATGTACCTACGTGCTTTTAGGGACTTTTCAGCATTCAGGCTTTATGATCGTGACTAACTTTTTCTCCTAGAAATGTACCGGATTTAATGATACACGCATAAAATCAGACAGCCATGTAGAGGGGAGCAATCATAAATGCAAAGCTGATTATGGAAACAATTAGCTCAGATAAAGTGAGTTCATGAGGAACGTGCAGAAGTATAAAATGCTGACCGGAGCTGCGCTTGTGATGATCTACACTTCTCCATCAAAATGGACTGGAATTTAATTCAAAAAAACAACACATAAATAGGTTTTTTTTTTTTTTTAATCTTCTTTTTTTCTGTTGTTGATAAATTGATTCAAGTCAAAGCTGCTTTGTCGATGCTGTTCTTTTTTCTGCCTGTGCGTGCCACCCAGCAGCAGCTCAACCCTGTCATTAACTGACAGGGATGTTTCAAGTGCACTTTACAAACCGCTGTCTGACATGACCAGGGAGAAAGTGATACAACTGCTGTACACTATGTTTCAAGACAGAGGTAATAATGTGAATTACACTGGCTAGAGAAAAAAAAAAAGAAACAAAACAGCATCCCACATGAATCCCCTACGGAGCCCTGGAGGCTCTGTACTACGGAGCCCTGGAGGTGACATGGATATTTTTTTTTTTTTTTTTTTTTGTGCATGACTTATTTTCTTGCGCGTACGACTTACTGTAACTAGCGCACATTTTCATACACATCTCCTTCACTCACTCAAAGGCTTGAAATAAGTGCCACCGTAGAAGGTAAAATGAAGGCATTTTAACCGATAACCATTATGTCTCCCAGGGCCTCTCACTTATAAAACCAATGTCATCCTGCAAGTCCGAAAACTGTCGACGGCTGAATTTTTGTTCTCCAAGGATTCTGATAAGATGTCTCCAGCTCAAAATACAGCTATATAGCTAAGCTTCTAAAGGTACATTTGTTTGGACTAAGATAAACTTGCTCATAGAGGTTTATTAAGCTTCCATTTTCCTGGTTTTCTTGAATAAAATCTTAAGTTTTTAAATCTAGCTATGGCGTTGTATGCCAAAACCACTGCTTTTAATTCAGTCTTTTTTTTGTCTGTTTTAGATGAAAGTGGAACCAGTAAAAATGAACAAGTGAGAGAATGGGGTCTAATATTTTTTTCCATGACTAAAGCCATTAAGGCTATATCTCTTTAAATTCCTAAATTAAAGAATAAAATGATGAGACATCTCGATCCATTAAATTGACAAGTGTTCTGTTGTCACTGACCCTAAGATAGTAACACTTGCACGTGTGGAACTCATAAAAAAAATAATAAAATAAAAAAAAAAAAAACAACGAGATAATTCAGATTTCGCACGTGTCACCTCCAGGGCTCCGTATAAATCAGTTGGAACTATGAAAATTTACATCTCTGCAGTCTTAAATATTTGTATAAGCATGCTATCTGACTTTAAAAAAAAAAAGACGCCAGCTGTATAATTATCTGTACAATAAAAAGAAACAATAGCTTCTTTAACAGTCATGTGTTACAAATTTACAGAGAAGATCATGCAGCCGTGTCGTTGGTCACGTCCAGGCACACCTTGGGGTGTGAGGGAGGACAATCTGCTCTTTCACAGCTCTGACCCAACCGTCACACCTTAAATTCAGGGCATCCGCTGGCTTCAGAGGAAAAAGGCAGGTGTTCCCAATGAGAGCACGGAGGGGGGGGGGACGGAGATGAACCGAGCAGGAAACGATAGACACAAGCAAACAGCGAAGGCTGTGTTACAGTACCACTGGAGGACTGTAAATGTTTGAGTTAACCGAGCGTTTGTTTTGTCTTCTCTGGGATCTAACGAGTTTGTGCCAACAAAACCTGAAGACTGTAAGAAGCTTCTCGTTATTCTTTCACACTGGTTGCTTCATATTCCCAATCAAACGGCCCCTTTGTCTCAGGGTTTCGTCCAAGCACAACCAAACAGTGCGCTGCATTGACGCGACGCAGACAGATTATCTTGTTTGAATGGCTTTTCCAGAGCAGCAGAGAGGCCAGCACAACAATAGGTAACTTGTTGTAGCCACAACAATCTAATATTCATTTTAAAAAGCCTTGTTGTGGGCTGCCCATGGGGGTCTGCTCATGCTGTTACAGTAACTGTTTGTATTTGCATAATACACTTCACCTCAGCAGGGCTGCTAATTGGGCTGGTTGGAAGGAGACAAAAGCATCTGTTGAAAGAGGGCAGCAGGCGGAGTATCACAGGAGACAATGATGTAGGGATTGAAATAATTTCTTTTGTTGCTGAATGGGACTGTCCTTTTCTCTCTGAAATGTTGAGTTTTCAGAACACAGAGAGTAATTTACAGATCAACAGTTGTTGACCGAAAGAGAGCGATAGTTTTTGATGACCGTTGGGCCGTGAACGAATCGATACCGTTTTGGTTTTGTGAGTAAAATCCATGAGTATCTGTGCTGGCTTGCAAAGGCAGGTGCTGTGTTGATTGAGCAAGCAAGAAAAGATTCTCCTCAACTCATATGAGCATAATAAATAACTGAAGTCACACGTGAAGCTGCCTAAACTGGCACAGCACTTTCCGTCTTTCTTCGTTTAGAGGTGATGGACAACTCTGCTGTGTAAGGACCTGTGAGACGTCTCAGAGTTTTTGCTGGAGTGCAGCTTGAAGGATCTGCGTGACTGAGGCTGGCAGCGGTAACGGAGCTGGCATCCGCGGACCAGATTTGGACTTGTTTTATTAGCTTCCCCGAAAGTTCAACATCTGTTGTACCACAATCATTCACACGCAGCAATAAATATTTTACATGTTATTCACACAGATTTCTGGAACCTCGAAAGAACAACATGTGAAACATCAAAACAAAGGTTACAGGAGTTTAAGATGACAGGAAAAGTCTGTTGTTGTTAGACGATAGAAATAAGTGAAAAGGCTGAAATAAGATGGCGATTTCATGTCAGTGTTATGAGGACTTCTTTTTTAATCATTTAACTTTTATCAAACAAAGAAGTGGTTGTGTTCTTTCTGCAACATGTGTCCTTTGCCATCTCAGCACATCTTTCTTTCTCTTTTATCGAGGGAACTTAAAGTTTGACTCTAGGAGAGATGAACAAGATGTTTGCAGATGCAATTTAGGGATGTCGTACTGTGTCGTTAAACAGGCTGAGTTATTTCCATTCAATGTGATGGAATTTGTTGCAGTTAGGATTTGATGACTGAGCTGGATCCCAAAGCAGGCACGAATAACAGAGGAAGGTTTTATTTCACAGGATCGTTGAGAGTTAGGCTGGTCCTGAGAGACGGGAGGACAGGTCGAATGGTCGAGGCTGGTGGGTCCAGGAGGCGTAGGAGGACCTGGAACAAACAAAGGCTGTTGGTTTGAAAATTGTTAAACAAATCTTTGCAGTTTGGCTAATATCGCTGGCGAGGACAAAACGATCTGTGGCTTTAGACCGTAGCAGGGGACTTGTGGAAGTGGTAGCAGATGCGCCAGGGCTGCCAGGCATCCAGGGTCAACCTCAATCACATCACACACACACAAACAGGAGAGAGAGAGATAACAGGCGAGTCCCAACAGTTCTAGTCTTATACAGTTCTATAGATATATACATTTTAAAATGTAAGAAGGGTATATACCATGGATATTGATGTCCTATGGTCCTTAAAAGCCGGCCAGTTCTATTCGTGTGGCTTTGGTTAGCTACAGTACCTCCAAATACATAGTTAATAAAAATGATCCACATTAATTTACCACTTCAAGGTTGTTGCTGTATATCTGTTTGTCCTATGTTTGCATGTCTGTCCTCCTATTTGAGCAAACCCACCACCTCAAGGTTTCACACACACCACAGCATCACTGCCTTGTGTCTTTTTCTGTCCTGTCCTTTCATGTGAATAGTTCTCTCTGAAAATATTTCTGATGTGAATAAAATATGTTTGATCGAAACTGTCAAAGAGGGCTGGTGGAGGACACATTCACTCTCACTCACACATACGCATCTCACACACATCTATATGATATTTTAAAAAAGCTTTGCTCAATTATAGAACTAACCGTAAATATGTATGCAGACAGTTGTTTAAAAGAAAAATAAACTAACAAAAACAAAAACAATAGAGCGCTTGCGCGAACTGGAGACATTGTTTATGGTTCCTAAGGTTTCCAAAAGTAAATCTGGAGGCGCAGTTTTCAGCTATCAGGCTCGTCTACTGTGAAACCAGCTTAGCTCCCAATTTGGGTTCAGGAGGCATAAATCTCCTCTACTTTTGAGATTAGGCTTAAAACTTTCCTTTTTGATAAAGCTCATAGTTGGGCTGTGTGGACAGCTGATCCTAAACCAGGCTTTTAGTTGTGTTGCTACCCTGGTTGCTGGAACACAGTGCCTGATGCACTGGACACTGTCCTTTTTCTGCTTTACTCTCCATGTACTGTATATTCCATTACTGCTGTCATTAACTCAAGTAATATTCAGCCTTTTCCACTAGCAGGTACCTCTGGCCGAACATCTTTGTGTTTGCTGATGTCTCTGCCCTGTTCTCTCAAACTCAGATTTTGCTCAGAGTTCCTTCTTATTAAATCCAAATAATTTCCAGACTTTAGAATTTATTGTGCATTGACAGTGTTTGTTGTTGCACATATTTTTTTCTTTCTTTTTTGCATTTTTTTTTAAAAATATTTTAATGTTTTTAATCTACTAAGCAACGATGGTGGGCATATTATTCCACTTTACGCAGTAGATCTTAGTGGAGTATGCAGCATGTGGGCTGTCTGATATGTTTCAATACTCCATGCTAGACTTCAGCCAGTCCACAGTGTTTCTCAGCATGGTAGTGCTAGATCTTCCTAAAGAAAATTATTTTTCAGACCTTGTGCTCCTCGCTCAACTCATAGGCACACATGGTAAAAGGTCTACAATCATACAGTATAATGCCTTTTCTAACCGTGTCCAGGTTCCACAAAGTGCTTTTATGTGTTTTCCCTTCACCCAATCACTCAAACACACTCAAATACTGTTTCTGTTGTAAATACTGTCTTTATCAGCAGTCTGATATCTTTGTCGGGTTGAAATGTGGTGTTCAGTGTCCTGTTCAATGTTCATCTAATGGCTTCTGCTTTTAAAGTTACTGTATATTCTGCACTTTATTATAATTATAATTATAATCAGACTCTGAAGCATGCATTGGCCTAATACAGCAAGACCCAACCCCATCAAAGGACAGTAACAAGATTTAAAAAATTAAAAAATCTTAACCTGAGCCTTGGTCTGGTCTTGAGAAACCAAGGGCTCCTGACCAAGTTAAGGTATGCAAATATACATATATAAAGAAGAAGGTCAAATCTGTTCTGGAGACGGCTCTGGAGCCTATAGAACTGAAAGGATGTTTCATGATATTAAAGGGAAAAAAAAAAGGAAATGGAGAACATTGCACATGCTCTTTACAATACACTTATTCTACAACATAGTGTCTTCAGCCAGAGGCCCCTTCAGGTCCACTGCAACACAGACCACGACAGGTGATCCTTCTTACCCACAGCTATGAATATATATTACAGTGGTCCTCAATCTGGCCCTCGGGCACCATGTATGTTTTAAATGTTTCCTTGCTAAAAAAAAAAAAAACCTGAATTAGTTGAATGAATCAGCATTAACTTGTCTGTAAGGTCTGCACAAGTCTGTCAATGACACATCCATTTGAATGATGTCACTGGCCCCCAAGAGCCGAAACTGAGGGGCCCTGAGCTGTGATGACTCCTTAAAAGAGTTACAAAGTATTACTGAACTGAATCAAATGCACAGAGATACTGTTTCTGGATGCACAAGTTTCTGGATCCTTTAAAAGATTTTTTTTTTTTTTTTCTGAACAGCTCACTTATTATTACACAGCTCTTTTACTGTTTGCAGCTTTGGCGCCCACATTAGATCCCTTGTTTGCTTTCGACTATATCAGTAAACAGCAAGTGCGAACACAAATTACCTAATAAATAATCTATAACTCCAGTGTCTGCCAGTGTTAATTACTGGGTTCTATGAGTTCTGCTAATAACATTATTATTATTATTATTATTAAAGTTCAGTGACCAAAAAAATCAAATATGTTTAAACTTCCAGTAAATACTAATGATGGAGGGATGAATTCTGGCTTCCAGTCAATCAAAAATATGGCTTTCACTCGAGAGAAACTTCATAACCTCCATAGGAAACAGGTGCTGAGTCAGTGAAAGAAGGAATGCCAGAAAATGGGAAGGGAAGGGTTGCACATCTGAATGCATGTGGGTGAGAGAGAGTGTGTGGGATGAATGTGCATGTGTGGTGAGTGTGTAAGAGAGTGTGAGTAATACTGAGTGTAAGCCAAGGAGGTGAGGAGAGAACAAGGGGAGGAGACTCTCTGGGGATTGCGTGCGGACATCAAATATTTACCTGCAACAAAAAGAAAGGGGAAGGTGTAGAAGGCAGAAAGAAAGAGGAAAAAAAAGGCTGTCGTTTACAGGAGTGGGCGGGGACCCAAAGCCTGAAGCATGAGCTTCGCACGCAACTTAACAATACTACCTTTATGAAGACTGTATTGCATTAGTCAGTGAGCACACATACACACACACACACATTCACATAAGATATCACACATACATATGCCATGGAATTTACCAGGAATAAATGACTGAATGACAGGATTTTGCTGGAGATCTTTATGTGATAAACGTTGGGAAAAGCTTTTGTGACCTCTTGATAATGGCATCAAAGACAGGCCAGTTATTTTGTGGCTGAACACCCCATCTGTGGAGCAGCTGGGTTTTCTGTTTGACAGAAGGGGTACTTGTCTCCATCCAAGCCCAGCCGAGAACTAAAACTTCTAAAAGCAGATGTTGAGCATTCCCCCTCGTCCCAGACCCTCCCTGCGGTTGCCCTGTACGTTTCTCATCACAAATGGCTAACAAATAAAGAAAATAAGAGGTAGCTTTTGTTGTGGTCGGGGTAATTTGGCTGCAGGCACTTTTGCTTTCATTGTGGGTCTCAATCTCCCATCTACAGTATCATGGCTCTCCATCTGGTTCCCCAGTCTGCACTGTGAATAAAGAGCCTAGAAAAAGCTGGACTGTTTTGCACTTTCTGTGAAAGACCCTTATAAGGACCCTCTGTGTGGCTGAAGTTTCACACAGTCCTTAATAACGCCAACATTTCTTAGTATTTATGCTTTTCACGCTTGAGCAGTAATGTGCTTTGCGTTTCCATAACCGTGATCATGCAACATTTACTCAAGGCAATTATGCATTTAAATAAACAATATTTCTGCCCTTGCAGATTTCTCCTCTATTGGATGAGCAATCTGTCAGTTAGAGCTCTGATTGGCAGCTAGCGTGTCAAAGGCAGAGTTAGTGGGATTTAACCCAGGGCGCCTGCGGTCAGCACAATATGTGTGCTATAAATAATTTGGCTGTTTAAGTTGTGTTAGTGTGTGAGCAGAGAGAGCGAGAGAGAGGGAATGCTACACTCACACACACACGCACACACACACACACACTGAGATCAGGGCTTCCTCTCTTGTGAGTGTCTGCAGTCAGAGCGCAGGTACAATAGGGAGCATTGTTCAACTGGCAGGCCCCTGCGTGCCGGCTCCCCCTCCATACCTGAGCAGAGACAGGTGTATTTCTCCTAGTCACGCATAGCCCTGCCACACTCCCAGATCCTAACACACTGCTTGCCACCATGATATCACACACACACACGCACACACACAACTTAACCTACTCACTTATGCTTCTCTTTCACATCTTCCACGTTTTGCCTTGCGTAAGACTCATTAGAAAGTTCCTACTTTTCCTCGTCAGTCTATTTAAAATACTCAATGGCTGCAATAAAAAAAAAAAAAGAAAAAAAAACAATAACTGAACTGAAATATTCAAGTTAGACCTTTGACATTGGTCACAAGTCTTCTTACGGATGACAGCGCAAGCTATGCACAACCTTTCTGAGAAAGTCTTCGGGTTCAAGTCCTGATTGAGGAATTACACTGATGGTTCTCTTAAAGATTTTCCCATCTCCACAAAAGTATTGTGGATGTCATTCATGGTGACTGTTGTCTTAATGGTACCAGTCTTGACCAAGACCCTTCAAACCTGATCACTGAGTGTGGCTGGGCTGCCAGATTAAAGAAGACTGTTAAAGTTTCCAAACATTTTCTTTGCTGGCTGCTGTGCTTTGTGGAATTTTTAAATTCTTAAGATGAGTCTGAAACACAACCAAGTGTGGACAGACTTCCACTGTGCTCTTACTTGCCGGGTGCATATACAAACTTTACTCTCCTTCCTGAACTGTTCAACCATAATGCTGCTTTAATATGGGTAACATGAGGAAATATAAAGAACATATGTCGGCTTGTCAATTGTGTATCTCTGGATGTAGCACTGCACATTCAGTGTTGTTCAATTTGATGTTTGTAAGATTTGCTCTTTGACATACATACCTCATAAACCAAGAAATTGGAGAATATAAAAACAAACAAACTAAATAATAAGTAGAAAGTCATAGCCACACCATTGTAACACCCGAGGAAGGGTGTGTTTGTCCAGATAAATGGAAGAAGGAGTGAGTCATAGACATCAGTGGTGGTGCACAGCTCATCCAGGCCAAAAGTTAATTTGATTTCTATTTAAGTGGAAAAACATGTTTGCGTAAACATTAGAATCCCAGTTACAGTTTGACATCTTAATGCTGCATGATTTGGGACGGCCTGAAGTGAGCCAGAAATAAAGGGAGCAGACTGGAAAGAAAGGAAGTTAATTATACTAAAATCTTTACGGTTAGCATGATTCAAATAAGTGGTCGGAGGGGGGTTGTGTCATTGATTACATGGTTTCCTTTGAAAAGGTTCTCTCTTCTGCAGATCTGACTCCCTGAGATGCTGGAAGGAATCCAGCGCTATCAGTCTCATAGCACAAGAGGATTAGCTCTTTATCCTGGGTGCTCCTACAGAAAAAAAGTGCACGGCACATTACGTCTTACTATGTAAAACAGCCACAAACCATTCTGAGCAGTTCTCACATGAGAAGTCGTCACCCACAGCACTCTGAAACCTTTCCTTGACCCCTGTTGAGCTTCACTTACACATTCCCACAGCGACGCCAAAAAAACAGACGGAACTCTGCGTGTTTGGCTGTACATGAAATTACATCAGCTGCCGGTATGGACTCTAACCTCAGGTTTCCTGGCTGATATTTACCAAATTAATTCCTGGGGCGGATGTAGCGGTAATGACACCAATGAAAAGTGGAAGATGTGAGAAAATAAGAGGGCTAACCAAGTATGCTAAGCGAGCAGGATTTTTCTGTGTGTCATGTTAGGAAAACAGTATGCCGTTACTGGGAAATTACTCATCGTTGTCCCATGTAGCCTTTCTGAGTGTTTATTAACATCCATCCCTCTGCCCCTTGATCATATCGCACCTCATATCCTCATACTATAAGATGGTTGAAGTAGCGGTGAGGTCTGCATTAATGAAACCCTCTCTGTCTTTTGGTCTTATGGGCTCTTGTTCTCTATCCTGTCACTGCAGCTTGGGCACTCAGAGCCACATAAGGAAACATTTGTTCCCACTCTGGTTGAATGGAGCCTTGTGTTGGAGGTAGTCAAAGAGATACAAGGGGATAGGACATCTAAACAGTCCAACACAAGAGCTCTGCTCTGAAGCCCCTCTCTGTCTGAGCTGGGCCAGTAATGAATGTGCTCTAGTCTTAATCACTGTCAGAGCTCACACTGGAGATATGACTGACTCAATTGTCCTCTATTTTTTTTATGTGTTTAAAGCCACGGTGGACATAGAGATCATTACTTTCAGTAAATATTGCATCTGTTTCACTACCACCAGATTACAGGGGAGTTCCATGTATCAGACATTTTACAGTTGTCTGATTGTGGATTTGGTTTAAAACTATTGTTAGTGCTGCTTATAATGACCAGGAACTTCTCTGCTCCCTTTCTGCCTCGTTTCGCCTGGATTCTCTGATGCATTCCTTTTTTACATCCCATCTGTTTGGGCAGCCTTCAGAAAAGCCCTGTGGTCTCTGGATATGATTACCCTTGTAACACCAATCTGGAAAACATTTGTGTGCACATTAGCACATGCCTACTTACAGTTAAGGGTACATGCATATTTTCAAGCACTTATGTACATGCATGCAGACATGCTACATGTGCATACACACTGAGAAATAATGCATAACCATATAATTCTCTTGCGATGCTGTCTGATTATTGAGAAAGCAGAGGGCTGAGTTGTTTGCATTCATCACATAGTTTTGGTTTAAACACAGCCACATCTTAATGCCCTTATAAGATACCGTCTTCTCCTAAAACCATAACTCAGTCTTGATTTCCAATTAATGAGCAAAGTAAGAACTTTTGTAGAAAAAGCAAGGTCAACACAGTGAACCAGACAAAAAATGTATTACCCTCTTTTTCACTCTTTTTTTTTTTCTTAAAAGGAAAAGAAAACCCTTCACACAGCAGCGGTGGCTGAGGAATGTGAGACAGGAATGCTGTTGAGTTACTATAAAGGGGTTTTGATCACTGAAAACAATGTCTTTGTGTTTTCATTTCCAGCTCTAGTCACGCAATGCTGTGTGCACAAACCTCCAGCAACTTTTCAACCCCTGCATAACAAAAGCCATCAAGTACCTGCAATTGAAAGAATCAGTGCAACTCAGGTACTCCTGGACTGTGCTGGAGTTAAGCCAAAGGTGTAAAGGAAAAGGTGGAGTGGAGCTTCACCTGCTCCTGTGTAAATTTACGGTAACAGCTGGAGAAGTTAGGCATAAATATAATTTTGTTTGAACTTTATTGCAAAACAGGTTTTCTGAGAATATACATGTTTTTATCAATTAAGTATATATATGCTCCCCTCAAAGTTTGCACTTTTGTCATGTTTTATTAGCTTGGATATCACTTAGGATATGGTGTATCTACAATTATTTTAATAATAATGACATTTAACATGCCTTATGGAATCAGTTTTAAAATGTATAAATATAGTTTCATCTGTTTACACTGGAAATTCAAACATTAACAGGAGTCTTTCTAATAATCTAATCTCGGCTCTATGGCTTTCAGCAGCCACAGCCAGTAAATTGAATTCTGTCCATAAAATATTCCAGGGAATCCACTCCTTTTTTTTTTTTTTTTTTTTGATCTCAGAAATACAAGCAAGCCTGGAGGCGGTTAGAACATGAAAGTGAGCAAGGAAAGACAAGAGACGCATTCATGGGAAGGTGATTCAAGACACTGACATCTCTGTATCTCTGTGCAGTGACAGATGATCATTATTACTCACACACACCGCTCACACACTGCTCACACGCAACCTGAAATCAATCCAACAGCTGATATAGGCATTGCAAATGGATTAAAACAGATTAGTTATATTATAAATTTCTCACTATTAATGAAAAATAACAAAAAGTTATATATATATATATATACAGTCGTGGAAAAAATTATTAGACCACCATTTTTTCTTCACTTTCTTGTTCATTTTAATACCTGGTACAACTAAACGTCATCATGTGACTAAAACAGACAGAAAAGAAAACACTGAATGCATAAAAGCAGTGTTTTTGGCAGTACAACGCCATAGCTATTGATGTAAAAACTTAAGTGATTTAGGTCATAATCAAGAAAACCATGGAAAATGGTAAGATATCAGCTCTTAAATAAAACTCTTATGAGCAATCTTTGTGGTTATTGTTATGTTTTGTCCAAACAAATGTACCTTTAGTTGTACCAGGCATTAAAATGAACAAGAAACTGAAGAAAACAAGGGTGGTCTAATAATTTTTTCCATATATATATATATATATATATATATATATATTATATATATATATATATATATATATATATATATATATATATATATATATATATATATATATATATATAAATCAAATGTGTCATATTTTTGACCCAGTCAAGTAATTCGTTTTGCTAACTTGTCAGTGTGCGCAAACGGAATCTTTGCTCCCGCATATTTGGCAGTAAAAGAATTTTACTACAACTACCATCATGCCTTGCGCGCCTACGTCTGCTGGGAAGCATGTGTAGCCGTGCGACTCTCCAACTATGGCTCAGTGAGGCTGCAGCTCTTCGCAGAGCGGTACCATAATACCGGAGACGCTTGTTGGAGTAACAGATGAGACATCACCGCACTGGACTACAAGGAGAAAAGAAACAATCTTTCGGGAAAAAAAGCGCCTGGGTTTGTCAGATACATTTAAAGCAAGGATTATTTTTTGCCAGTTTAAAGGATTTAATCGCTTCTAACATCTTAGCACTGACACATGTGGAAAACTTTTTTAGCTCAAACCTGATACCGATGGCATCCACTGATGGATACAGAACCCAGTCTGCGGATCTTTTGCTGTGTAATAATGGAATCTTTATGTCCAGAACAAGTCGTGTCGGTTCCTGTCTGGACATACTGCTGTTGGACAAGTCGGTTGACGGACAGTCGAGTCTCTCTGGGATACTTGGGATACACGCGTGGTCAAGACTGACCGTTGTCGGGAATGGTCAGTGTTGTCTTACAGTTTTGGAGATCCAAAGCCTGCGTAAAATGTTCTGGCATGACATAAGGAAAGCCCAATAATATCATGGAATATAAATTGAACGCTGCGCTCCAGTGGATGTCCAGTGATTTTGGATAACGTCAACAAGACTCGAACAGCAGGTACGCAGAAAAGATGATTACCACGACTTTGTGTTTCTATTCTTTTCTTGGCAAGAAATGTTATTGATAAACTTAGTTCCTGCGTGAAAATAATTAATACATATCATTCTTATTTTCTTTTAAACAGTCCAATCTTTCAAATGGAATAATGTGGAATAATGCAATATACCCTTCTGTCAAGAGTATTTGTTTTGGCCAAAGGTTCTGCTGTTATCTCCCCAACACACCCATTTGGGCCATAACCTCTCTACCAAACTGCACTTCACTGTCAAATTCTATGGCACTCTTGAGGATAATAAGGTCCATTACCAATTGTGAGTTGCTTATTTGGCTTGAAAAGCCTTGTTAAACTCCCCATGAACCATATATGGGTTCACCTGTTCAGAGAGTAAGAACCCTGCTCTATTACTCTCTAAAATCCTTCATCATGGGCGTCTGATGACTGACTAATATGGACTAATGTCAGGCTGAGTCGAGAGACGTCTCTGCCACCTCAGAGACACTTCTCTCATTTTAAAATGAACACCTTTCTAAAGTGCCTGCATGCACCTGCAGCGCCAGGTGTGCAAAAGCCCTCTCACAGACCTGCTGGCTGTGAAAGACCGTGTGTGGCAGAAATAAATGCACAGTGTGGATACAGTGTCCCATAAAAAGCAACATGTTGTCCTGCCACCTCTTATACAGTGGCTCCATTCAGTTGACAGTAAATCGGTCTGAACCCCCGTGCCCTCGGGATGGCCTGTCCTGTGAGGCCCCTGTCCTTCCAGGTGGCTGCCTTTACCTAAAGCTCGGTTTGCGTGACGAGTCCAATCTATTTGCACTCAGAAGGGGCCGTGTTTCAGATGCTTCATTTACGTAGAGCCTGCAAGGTGCGTGTGATGACAGAAATGGTGAGTTTTAAGAGACGGTTTGGGAGAGCGAAGTGTTGACGTCTTCTACAGGCACGTTTGGTGACATAATAGCATTGCAGTGAAGGGGGGGGGGGGGGGGGGGGTTTGTGTGGCTCAGCTCTTGCTCCAGCATACACTTCCATGGCAATGATGAATTTCATCTATTGTTGGGGCAGGGTACAGAGTTCCTACTATATGCGTGTATACAGTGAAGAGCGCAAGCCGAGCACCCGCTAAAACTCATCACCCCCCCCCAACCCCCCATGTCCACCCCCCTTCGATTAAAAATCTTCTCCAAACAAGACCCCCTTTCTCCGCTGAAGAGGGACCCTCTGTCTAATGCCAAGTGACTCTCATGGCCAGCATTGACGGTGGGACACTTGCTTCACAAAAGGAGCTGAAGTGTCAAATAAACTCGGTCAGAGCACCCGACACACAAGAATTCCTTTATCTGGCACCCTGGGAGGCAGACAAAGACGGACTTTGTGTCAGTGAGCAGGCCTTGACTAAACACAGGGGCTTTAAAAAAAAAAAAAAAAAAAAAAACAACTCTTCTCACAACTTCTGCTTCCTCTTCCTCCTCCTCCCTGTGTCGGTTTGAACGGCAGAGCGGGAGCAGGTACCTGCATCTGTGCTGCATCTGTGCTGCATCAGACCTGCGCTCTGCAAGAGCCTCAAAAAACAAACCCTGAAATGCTCGTACATCCACTGATGAGCATCAAAGCAGCTATAACACTTGTTTAAATGTAGCAGGTTTTTTTTTTTAATACTCATGCTTGCATTTGAATCCATGGCTGAGAATAGTCTAGAAGGAAGTTGCTTTATTACTCGACCATGTGCTGTCATATGATATGCTTTTCCTTAACCAAAGCAGAGAAACATTTATCCACCTGGTGGTTGACACTGGTTTCATTTTACTAAACATCTGTGAGGAACCTTTTTTTTTTATGATTATTTTCAGTTCTTTACAAATTTAGGCTGAATTGTATTCATTTGTGCATTACTGTTGATGCCACAACTGTTGGTTCCCTCAGAATCTTTCTAATCATGGATGTATATAGAGCTCTATTGTTGGTTTCTGTGAATTGAAAACAACAAGCCAGTTCTGTGGCCCCTGAATTGAAGCTGCCTGGTCCCAGTGATGCACATGTGCATCGGGCCCCCGGGCAGAGCTAATACAGACCTGCACAGAGAGCAATAGTCCCCAGCACAGTGCCGAGGGTAAACAGATAGAGTTGCAGCGGTCGAGCGTGTTAATGGTGTGTTTATGGGCTTAAGCTGAGTGGTGATTTATCTTGTCGAAACCCAAGGTCTGACTTGGGTCTCCGACTTTGATCGAGCTCTTGGGGTGACAACGGGGCCCGAGCAGCGTGACCTCGTGGTGAACCAAGGCTCTGTGTCATGATCATTTTTGACTGCTGAAGGGAAAATATTGGCTCATTAATTACACAGTCTTTTCATCGGTTTTGCCCTCGGCATTACCTCATCCCATCTTTAGGTGGAAAGCTCGGAGCTACAGGGAAATATCATTCCATCATTAGTGTCAGATAGTAAATGACCTCCGTGAGAAATATCAAACTGTTTTAGAAAAAAAAAAAAAAAAACATCTCTTATGTGTGTTTGCATATAAAACACAGTTTCCACTCAGCTTTACTGTGTTTAGAATGGGCTCTAAAGTTTGTCTAAACAGGAGAACTGTCATTTATTAGTAGTGCAGGAACAATGGGGAGCTTGTCTCTGGGGTGGAGGGGGCCAGAGGGGGCCGGTGGAGCCAGGGGAGGGTGGCCTGAGATTGGGCAGCAGCCTCTGACCAAGAACAAGCCCCTGTCTGATGGAGAGAACTGCTGACCCTTCCTGAGTAAAATGGCACCTTTGTTTCGAGGTGTATGTGTTTGTGCCTATGTTTATGTGCGTGTGAAAGGGGGAAGGAGAGGAGAGGGGTTTTGAAAAGTTGGGAGTGCTGTGTAAGGGTGGTTTTTTTTCTCATTGCTTTCTCTGTTCTCCCCTTCTTTTATGATTTCTACTTGTGAGAGTCTCATCTCATTATTATATATATATATATATATATATATATATATATATATATATATATATATATGTCTCTGTATCTTTCATAGGCATGGAAATTTAAAGGAAATGTGTTCTTTTTTCTTTTTTAAATTGGAAAAAAAAAGAAATTCAAATATTATGCCAAAATGAATCCAAGCGTTTTTATTAATGATTATTGTGCCAGTGATGCCACACAAGGCGCCAGTCTCCTCTGACGCTATGACACCATGCAGGCCACTGCTTTAGACTAATTAGGCATTTTGTGTATTTCTCTGGCCTGTTGCCACAGTTGCAGCAGTGAGATGCTTTCCTCCTGTGGGTCCACAAACAATCGCCCCCTTTCTTGTGATGCTTGTGAGGGACAGATGCTTTGTTTGGATTTCGCAGCGAAGACTTTGAAGAAAATGAGGGAGGAGGGGTAAACGCTGGTGAGTAATGGAAGCAGATTGCTGATTTCCTACTGAGAAACCACTACTTAAGAGGGCGAGTGTGTGTATATTTGATATTTGGATGAGGGGGGTGTTATCCTGCTTTGGGAGTTATAAGGAAGTGGGAGCCTGAGAGAAATAGCTTGTGCTTCAGTGAGAGTGTGGCAGGGAGGTTTTGGAGGAAGTTGTGAACATGACTGAGGGTTCTTTCGGGCAGTGCCTCTGGGTTTGACATTTAAAGCTTGTCCTCTTCAATAAAGCTTTCCTCTGCACCTGGTGTTCAGACGTTTTCCACTTGCAGCGTTGCCATATTGTCCATCGCTCTTAGGTCCTTCTCCTCCTGTGCCAGTACAGCCTCACTGAACTTAAACATAAAAAAAAAACATAGAAAAATGAGGACAGACTCTTCCCCTTAACATGCACTTGACTCCCACACAGAGAAACGGTAAAAATAAAAAATAAAAATACACAGCAGATCCACAGGGTCATCCTCTGTCAGTCCAGACACAGGCAGACAGCACTTCATCCACAATCTTCCCCAGGAGGGCTGCTCTCACACCCACCTACCTCACAACAGGAACATCATGCAAAACTGGACTGATGCAATGTTGATAAATTGCAACATATCCAATGTTAAAACTACAAAACATGTGGTTAGAGCACTCCTTGTGTTTTTTTAAGTGCTTGTTCATTTAAAGTGATCGTTGTGTGGAGTGGGTTCCCGGGTGCTGCAGACCTGCGTTATATCCAAGGAAAGTCAAAATGATCTTGATTTTTTTTTCAGTGCCTCAAATTCCAGACATTTCTCCTGTCTTCTCTCAGCCTGACCTCCTCTGTTCTCTCCCGCTCTCCCGTTTTGGAGGGAAAATTCCTCCCTTTGTGTTCTCTCACAAATGTCACATTCCAGCGAACCTGTGACCGTGCTTGACCATTACATTGCTGGGTGTGGGTCACCATGGCAGCCTCGCTCCATTTCAGCCAGTCGCACCTACATAAGTAAGCCATCTTCATTCAGTTCCCCTCTTCAATTCATCCTCCCTTTTATTTAGTTCTCAGTGGGGAGCATAAAGGAGACATTTTCAGTGTGAAGAGGAGCATGAAATTTGTCTGTGCAGCCTCCCGGGGACACGGCGGACCACCAAGCTCCTCAGACGACTGTTAGTGTGTGTGAAATCCGTGCCATTCTGAAAGCTACTTTTACTGTGTCTTTTTTTTTTCTTCTTTTAATTGGGTTTGTTTAAAAGAGATTTAATGAGGCCAAGTCACAGTCCTCTCCAGTATAAAGAGTCTAATTAAGATTGATTGTTGCTTTCCATTGCTTGTCCTGCCCTTTAGAAGGTGCAGCTAAATGAACATGTCACGTTAGATGGTTGAAGTGAATGATTGGGCAGCAGGTGCTTACATGTTTAAGGCTGCACAAGCAGGTTTGTGCATCGGGCCGACGAGCTCTCATCAAAGTTGAGTGGAAATTTTGAGTGGAAAAGTGGCTGTCAGTGTTATTGACCAAAAGCACAAGCAACAAGATGCAACATAGCGCCACAGTCCTTCATCCACTCAACAAGCTGTGAGAGGGAGACAGAAACTTGATTATTTTCCCCCCCCTTTGGAGTTGACTCTATTCATTTATTAAACTCTGCTGCCCCCTTGTGGAGAATATATGCAACAACTCAACCAGTGCTCATTGATCTGCAGTTCCCTCCTTGGCCGCTGCAGTGTGTGTGGCGTTCATTGAAGACGAGTTTGAACACAGAGGATATAAGTGTGAGAACATTAGTATGTAAAGACATGGTTTTAATGAATGTCAGACATGTATAAACTTACCTTAATTGCATTGTAATAATAATAATCACTTGACATTTTGTCATATGTGGTACATTGTTCATTCCAGCTACACCCGCGAAAACCTTTCATGTGTGTAATGAGCCCAACGCTGCACATCTTTCCCTTGTGATCTGATGCACAACTGCCATGCTTGATGCTTCTCTAAAACCCCCCCACCACCACGCCAGTATCCATCTGTAGATTCCAAGCCAAAGGATCAGGACAGAAGGGTTAAGTTTTTGTTCATCCTTCCCCAGTATTTCAACATATTTATTCTCTTTTGAGAGTGATGATCAGAGCAGAGATGCAGAAATGCAGTGATTACGATAATGATGAGGAAACATTTGTATGTGTCGTTGTGTGACTTGACTGTTATGTAGTCAAAGTTAGTTTAAAATATGTAAAAACAGTATAAATCCCACTACATAAAATGAATTGCAGTTTTATTATACCCTTTTCCTTATACCCTTCCATATAAATTGTGTTGATGCTTCAAGCATCTACATCTCAGCATTTTCAGTATAATAAATGCTTCTGATTTTGATTCTGTCATATTTTTATTAATGAACAATCGGAATAGAAAGTAAGGTTGACAACATGGTGGTGGCTAGAAAGGCTGTGACCTTTCTTTGTTGAGAAAGAAAAAGAAAATGCATGGTTAGGTTGATGGGTGGTTCTGAATTGTTACTAGGAGTGAATTTTGTCATGTGGATGGTCTTCATGTACCCTGCTTCTTAGTCAACTGGATAACTGGAAAAGGCTGGACCTCCCCTTTTACTCTTAAATGGATGCACATGTAGAAAACAGATGCACTGAAAGTGGAAAATAAATAAAAAAATATCCTAATTATTATTAATACTGCTACTCTACTACCACTGATAATAATAATGGAAATCCCTGATTTAAACACAGATATAATTTTAAAACCAGTGTATAAATACTCATTTTTATGCCAGTGTATTTTGGGATAAGAGGTTCAAGTCTCTTGGGGCACATATTGAAGTTTTATTTCTGCTATATTCGGTTGTAGTTGCACTTTCTTCATTTCACCACTAGATGTCACAATTCGATTTCTTTTTCCTTGAGATAAACTAAGAGGCCCAAGTTACCCTTTATCCATTTTTCCTTTTTTACACATCTCTTTTTCTTCTTCGTGGGTACATGGTGCTGGAGGCTGGAGGATAGATGGATATAAATGATGGATGGTTGGATGTCATAGTTGATGAAGGGGACTCTTGGTATTTTGAGGAAGAAGATGAAGCCATTTTAATATGTTTGGGTTCATTCTTTTCTATCTATGTGTCCTTTTCACATCATGGCAATCCTGAAAAAAAATGAGTTTTTTCTAGGATCTTAAAGATGTTTCACCTCTCATCCAAGAGGGTTCCACAGTTCTAACGTACTGGTGGGAGTTTCAGGTTGATAAGCTGTTGGACATTAAGGTCATATGTCGATCACTAACCCACCCATCCCTCCTGGATCATCAGGGTCGTCGGTTTTAAGTTGGTCAGCATGTGAGTAGCTGTGGTGACATGAATTACAGCATGGACAGTTGTGAAGCCACCTGGGAAGGACACACCCCGTCATGTACAGGGAAGCATGCACGTATCTTTTATATAGGAGAGATTAAGCAGAAATTCTACAAATACATGGTTTAACATAGGAGAGCCACATAAGAGGACACTGTATTCTGGGCAGAGAGGACAGATAGGTTTAGGAGTGGAGTAAAAGTTGGCATCTACTGGACGTCAAACAGGAAAAACCAGTTTCAAACAGAGGAAGTGGACTGAGGTATTCAACCCTGAGAACACATCCTTCCATCTGCTGCCCAGCGGGTTTCACAACAGTTGAATCATACTTTCATTCATGTGACTCATGTGATTAAAACATGTCACCTACTGGACAGGTAAATGGCTTGCAGTCTACAAAAGACTCAACTACACACAGGAGGAAAGATGGGGTGCTGATGTTCATATCTTCAATGTCTCAACAAGAGCTTATAAACCTGTAACACCCACCTGTTGATCAGAAATGAAGATGCCTCACTGATGAAAGGTTAGGTGTCTTTAAAAAAAAAAAAAAAAAAAAGAGAATAAGTTCACTTGCCCTCAGTTTGAGTTTTTTAAGATTATCCTGTCTGGGCTTTTTTTATATTCTTGATTTACAACTGCTTTGATAAGCATTTGTTTCTGTGTTTAACTTCTGACTGCTTTGTGCTCAGAGATATAATACAAGTGTAATCTCCATGTATCTATTGTTTTACCAATATTAGTATTTAAAATGGAGTTTGTAGTACATTTACAAGTACTGCATACCCGCCATCTAATGGATGAAAGGTTGTTCCTATATTTGACCACTAGATGGCAATGTGGTGACACGAAAGCTGGCTTCCCCTCTTAAAATGCAACGCTGCTTTGATTTTTACAGTAACCTGTGATCTGTGAACTAATGGAGGCAGATTGGCATTATTATCTTCTTATAGCCCCTCATTCTATCTCATCTCCCTTTGAAGATCAAAGTAGCCGTGCGCCTCTGTGTGTACCGACACTGATAACGTCCGAGTGAACTTCAATAAAGCCAACTGTTGAATTTGTACATCTGTCTGTCTTGACCCTTTTTCAGACTAACAAGTGGAAATGCTATGAAGCAGCAAAGTCAACTGTTCACAATCTTAGGTGATTTTGTCCAGATAAATCAGAAAGTAAAGTTTAAGATATACTATAAAAAGTGTGGATCATTTGGCTCCAGATACACAGGATAGATGGTTGAATAGCAAAAGTGGGACACTGCCATCAGCAGCCACAATCGCTGCTGACTCATGGAATTTTGATACAGACAGTGCAACTGCAAATAAATCTTTAAGCTTTTGAGCTCTGTTAGCTTTTCTTCCTACTTCTGTGAACTTCTGAATCTCTGAAACAGTGATACAGGTGACTTGGTTGAGGAACGGGTGTGGCGGCTTGTGATTGGATGACAGCAGTGGCGCAAGTACAAAGCCAACCATCTTAATACAGTTCATTTCCCACAGGTGTCCTGTGTATTTGTGCCAGAGCTGTTTCAGTTTCATGTCCAGGTCACGGTGCTAGCGCAGAAGTTATAAAACTTCATATTTGTGTCAGAACTGTCTTGGATTATTGCAAATGTATCTCAACACCATCAGCGCTGAAATCTGACATTTTCATTCCCTCTGCCCCTGATTCAGTTCATGTGAACACTGGTCATTATCAGTGTGCTGAAACATTTGGCTTTCAGCAAATCAGATTTGAGAGAATGTTGTTATTCAGGTCTCTGCCCACTGGAGATTATGGGGAAAGGCTTAATGAGAAGTATTGCAATCATGGGTGAGTCTCCCTGTAACCTTTGGCACATGCAGAATACATGAATGCAGTCTTATGCATTTCAAATGTGTACGTGTGCAGAGATTTTATGGTGAGTTTCTTGAATTTGGACACAAGTACAGTGTGTATATTCGCATGTGTTTGTGCGTACTTTACATGCACGGCTGCGTCTCTTGCTCTGGCACGAGTGTATGCCAGGTTTGCAACTCTGGCTCTGTCTGCCATGGGACTTTAGCTACCTTGAAGAAGTGCAACAAAGTTGTTTACACTGAAAAGCTAGCACAGCTTTCTGCCATCTTTGGCGCCTCCACATTGTTCTTATTGTCTGCCTGCTTTACTAAAAATCATTATGGAATTCCAACTTGGAAGTTTATCAGGCCTGTTGGTCAGTGTTATCTTCTCTTTTTGCCTTCTTTTTTTTTAAAATGTGTTCTCCGTTGAAAATGGCAGTTTGCACCGCCCACAGTGTGCTTTTGGTTTTTTCGCAGAGCCCTCCATAAACTGCATCCAGACTCCACCAGTTTCAGAAAAAAAAAAAAACAGTTGCTAATCTGCAACACAAGTGAGTGATTGCCACACTCTTCCCAGCTGTTTATCCTTTTCATCTCTCTCAAGCTCTCCAGAATTACTCATCTTTTCATAACTATTGATCATGGAAATCCTTCAGCAGCTTTTCATAACTGCTACTGCAGGTTAGCTGAGCCGAGAACCTGACCAGGCGTGTTCAGAGCAGACAGGCGGGCACTGTAGCAGCTCATAGAAAAGATCCACGCTTTTTTTTTTTTTTTTTTTTTTTTTTCCCCCGAGCTGTTTATTGCAGACAATCTGTGGAGGCAAGTTGAGGTGGAGTTTTAGGGGAGAGATACGGAGGAGGAAGTCTGCAGTGTATTTTTAAGTGCATATCTGTCTAGTCATTGCTCAGGTAAACGTCTGTCTACTGCTCGAGTTAATCATTGATGCTGGACTTCACTGTCCTGCTGTACTTTTCAGACAGACGAGACGTTAGGAATACATTTGGTCATTAGCTGCATTTTTTGCATTTTAAACCTCAGAATGGTGGCTGTTTCATTAGCCACATTTTGCAGCTGTGCAATAAAGCATTTCATGGTGAACCTTTCTCTGAGACTATTTATTATTGCTCTGCGTCTTTGCTCCCTGCAGTTGATATTAACAGGGTGTTGTTAGCGACAGCGGCTCTTTTACAGGCCATTCTTGGTGTATGTAGTTCACTTTTTCATCTTTCCACCAGGTCACCTTCACAGCAACTGGGAAATATAGGCATTCCTCCAATTAAAAACCAGGGGGAAACCCTCGTGCAATGGAAATACATCTTGCACATCTGCTGCTAGCCTTAACTGCTGTGGCAGCTCTCAATCAGCAGCTTAAATGTGATGCATATGTGTTGGTGCACGAACAGCTGTGGAGGGGGAGTCTGCCGCCTGAATGACAATGTGTTTTCAGTGGATATTTCTGCACGTATACACAGTCCGCCTGCCTATGACCACAAAAAAAAAACCCGTTTGGTTTTCAGCGTGGCCCAAGGAGAGGTGTTTCTGCAAAGTGTGGTCTCGCGTGATTGTGTGTGTTCCTCTACATGTTTACAAATCCAGCACTCCTCTGCTGTAAACTACCGACGGGTGATCTTTCAGATATCCGTCTCATTCTCTCCCTGGCACACAAGCATAATGTTTATCCCCGAGTCTGGGCTCGGAGTCCATGCTACAATATGTGATTGGAAAAAATTGAAAGTGCTGCGCCATTTTTGCATTAGTTTCACTGAAATGTGCTCTGCATGTCCAGTGAAGTCAGATGTGGGCATCCCGTGTCAAAGTCGATGTTAATGCCAGCTGTCACTCAGAGGTCGACGGAGGTCCATGTGGCCTTGTTGACGAGATGCTAGCGTGAGGCTGGACATTCTCCAGCCCTCCCATTACTCCCATTACCGAGTGGCCTGAGCTCTGCTGTGTGCATGAACCAGGGAGGAGAGGAAGAGAGCAGATTGCGAAAACGTGGTGGTCCCAGATCTGGTAGCCACGGATGGCAACTTTCATGATGTGAGAGTGATGGCCAGTGCCTCTGCCCCCTGGGTCTCTGTGTCCTCCGCACCCGCCGAGGCAACAGGAATGGCAGCGGCACACCAATAAAGCTCCACATGGTACTGATTGAGACGCTTTAAACTTCCCTTTCACTCATTCACTGAATCAGGAGGATCAAAGCAATCGGAACTGCCCAGAAGGTTTGATTAGCTTCATGTCTAAAATGTTTTCCTTACTCCAGCTCTTTGTTAATTATACAAAGCACAGTTTTAAGGAGAGTAATGACCGCAATCTGTGACGTAAACTGACTTTCTGATCAACACTTTTTACACTCTAATCATGTTTTCGTAGATAAGACCATCAGTGTGGAGCACTGCGGGGCAAAAATCAGCTCCTCTGCCCTCTCGGCTTAACTGAACTTGTTTGGAGGGAGCTCAAGGGGTCAGCATCCATTTAAGAGTCGGGTATAAACAGGCATTAAAAAGCAGCGGGTTTCAATTAGCCGATGGTGCTCAGATGTTTGGCGTAATTGTGTAATGCTTCTTATTCCATGAGTGAGTGCATGCTGCGTCAGGCCACTGTGCTAATCACCCACCCTTCGTTTTATCGCCCCTTGTGCAATTTTTGCGGGGATGCTGGGTTGAG
Source organism: Hirundichthys speculiger (assembly GCA_018398805.1). NCBI lineage: Eukaryota > Metazoa > Chordata > Actinopteri > Beloniformes > Exocoetidae > Hirundichthys > Hirundichthys speculiger. Next base: position 1,345,309 of record JAGFBZ010000958.1, read on the forward strand.
ACGAGCAGAGAGCGTTCACACTGAGGCTGACAGGCCTCAGTCAGTGACGCGACTGCGAGACTGTCTGTGCCACCTGGAAAAGGTTCAAACGCTGCAGCTGCAGCGTTCATGAAGGCACTTTTGTGAATCACATCGTGATATCATTTTTTTTTGTTTCCAGAACTTTTTGTTTCAAGGTTTCCTCATCCTAGCGTGTTGAGCATCCCACGGTGATCGTGACACCGACGCAACCGTCGTGCTCATTTTTCTCTAGAACTACCTACACCTCTGCTGTACAGTGAAGCAATGACATTTGGCCAGGTTATAAAGAAGCTACAGGAGCCATAAAAGCACCTTACGATGTCTGGGTTTCTGTAGCCAAGTCATTAAGCCATAAAGCCCGATTGTAAAAATTGCGATTGAACCGATATAGTCGAGGAGAGCGCAGCAAAGATGAAAAGAACCTCGCTCAGCCATACTTTCATAATCCTACAGTGGGCTTGGTTTTACCGGTAAGCACACAGGAAAATTCTTTGAATTCCCCGGCCTCACACCCTCACTCTACTTTTGCCGCCTGGCAGCCAATCCTTCTGGCTACATTGGCTTGTTTGCAGCGCGTTTGACGTCACTGAGAGTTCAATTAGTTCTTCAAATGAGCGAGCTGTTGCTTTTCTCGTTCCAGTTTAAAAAGACATTTTACTTTATAGTTTGTACATTGGACTGAATCTGAAGATAAGGAAGAACGGTCTGTGAGAATGTGCACTTTTAACCTTGCACACACGTGCGTGCAGACTCACACCGGCATTCAGCCCCTTTGTAGGTGGGCCATGCTGGGAGCCATCCACAAGCGTTAACGCACAACTACGCTGCCCCTTTTCCTTTGTCCTTCATCTCCTCTATCTATCTTTTTTATAATTGTGTCCCAGACCCAGACATGTCCATAAATAAACATGGGCTCTCCTTCCTCAACCAAACCAAATCCATGTTTATATTCAGGCCAGTGTTTCGGAGGAGGAGGGGGGGGGTCATCTGGACCACTGGAGCTGCCTCGCCACCTTTCTCTGAGCTCAGGTGGAATCAAGATGTGCCGTGCTGCTAACAACTGCTTCAGAGACTAACATAAGCTTGAGACACATTGTTTTGAGACACTTCAGTGCGGTGAAACAAAGGGAAAACGATCCAGATGCTGCTGCGCTTTTTTAAGGGTTTGAAGTTTTTCTGTCAGTGTATGAACAGATTTTTGTTCCCGGCTGTCCTGTTTTCCTCCCTCTTTTCAGGATGCACATGCAGCCTGAGCATATTTTCATTCATAATTACACCAGAGCACAAACTGTGCTCCGCAGTCAGGACAGCTTAATCCCAGAGTTCCTGCTTCTCTCAGCGCAAACTGTTGAAGAAAGTGAAAGAGATTCGTCAAGACAGATAGTAGAGGAGATTTTTCACTTGTTTACATTAGCTGGATGTAGTCTCTTGGTCTTCATTTCATTTGGTCCGGGAGCCAGGCTATTAAAACTAATGAACACTTATTACCCCAAGTTGGATCCTGAGCTCTTTGCTAAACATCCCTGCTGTAGCTGTTTGTTTTACTTGTACCTGATTATTCAAACAGAGCAGTAAAACATGTGGCTGAGCCTTTGCCTCTGGTCTTTACAGGTAGTCCCATAAATAGCCCGATCTGTGATATGTAATTGGACAGCCAGGGTTTTTATGTGTGCAAATGCGGGTGGGCCTCACTTTTCTTCACTAATCATCTTGGACTGAACCCAGCGTTCTTAATGCATCTTGTCTTGTGTGTTGAATTATGCAAGAAGCATTCAAGAGCCCACATGTTGTCATTGTTGGGAAAAAACAACAACAACAACAACAACAAAAAAAACAATGCTCAGCACATTATTCTATTTTTTTTCTATTCTTGCTTTATGTCCCTCTCTATTTTGTGTGGAATCACTGTAAATGTGAGATATATGTCAATGTTTTTTTTTTTTTTTTTACAATGCAATTATTTATTTTACAAGTTTGCATTTCAGTATAAACGCTCTGTTTCTGGGCTCTGTGAAATCCTGTCATTGGTTTCATCTTGTCGCATTTCTCTCATGATTTCAACACCATCAGCACTACTTGATGGCTTTCTAATTGTTTGTGGATTGCCAGGTGTCAGAGGGGAGATTACAGAGATAACTGACAGATGTGCTCCAGTGTGTGCTTCCACATGCCCATGTGTTTGCGTGCACGCGTCTGTCCTCGTTGCATCCTTTCCTGTTGCATATTTAGTCTGAGCAGGTCACGCACCGTCGAGGACCGAATCCTTTCTTCTCGCTCCTCTTCCGACACTTGTGGCTTTCTTTCTTTCTTTTCTTTTTTGTTTTTAATATGGTATGTGCATACAGAAAGTGTGGTCAAATAAACAGCGTGTAAAGTTTCGCTCGTCTGTGCCAATCTGCCAAGAAGAGACAGAGCCTGACTTTCATCCCCCCCTCCTCCCAGGCTGCATGGCCCCCGCCCAACCTCCTCCCACAGCGCTGCAGCCCCTGTCGTCCCCAGGTGGAATTTCCCTGGAGTGAGAGCTGGCTATTTCTATTTGTTTAAACCTAATTAAATAATGCGAGAGGACGTGCCACTAAAAGGCTCCTTTGTTTGTCGAATACAGGATTAAACAAATGCGCACCTTTCAGAGAGGGGAGTAAGAGGGGAGCGTGAAACTGAGTTGGGTGATAAGCCTGGAAATGAGAGGGCCCAGAAGTCTCTCCTGTCTGCCGTCGTGTCAGGATTGCTCCGAGCGGCCCTGAGCAGGGGTCGCTCTGAGCAGGAAGCATATCAGCCCTCTCCGCTGAAACCTTATATGTTGGAATTAAAAGCTGGGTCTTCGTGTGCCGCTGTGTCTGGGTCAAAGAAATGGTTCTAACGCTCTTGTATTACATTTCACTTAACATGCTATCATTGTAAAAATCTGTAATTAAATATAGAACTCAAGGCACCACACCTATAAACCTAGCCCGATTATAAAGGCCTGTGTTGGCTTGATATTTAGACTCCACCTACATCGGTGGTGCAGCTGGCACCCTGTGACTGCGTGTGTGTGTGTGTGTGTGTGTGTGCGCGCAGACTACAGTATATCAGTCCCTGTTGTACTTAGTCACTCTTCAGCTTTGCTCTCAGGAGTTTGGAGATCCCACAACAGCATGGAACCTTTTACAACCTCTCCTTCCTTGGTTTTACTGAAAATCATAACCCGCACAAGCAACTCAGCAAATAATGGAAGGAACAGATTAGAACATTACGGCACAATGTCATGACTAAATATTTAGCGCTTGAATGGGCCCCAGACAGCTGTGTAACATAAAGAAACAGGGAGCAGGAGGGATGCAGGCCAAGAATTGGGGGAGAACATTGAAGACAGGCCCCGTGGAAAGAGTTTTTTGGTCCTCAGAGTTTCTTCACTACTGGTGGTGGAAATACTGAATCTTCACTGCAGGGACCTTCCTCTGTCCTCTCCTGGAAAGAGGGTGCCTCCAAAGTCCCAGATAGGCCACGTTTTTCTTGGAAGTCTCACAAAGTCTTTCTTCCTTCTCCCCACGCATCTGAAGATGTATTTTTATCACAGAACAGATGACAGAGGTAATCCTTTGGTGTCCTGCCACCCCCAACTGACCATTTACTTCCTCTTTGTGTTTTGCTTTCCCTCACTTTTTTCTTTCTTTTTTTTTTTTTTTTTTTTACTCCCTCTTATCAGCTAATCCCTCCTTGTATAGAGCGGTCAATTAAGAGACTTAGCTGATAGAAAACGAGACCACTTTACATGCATGGAATGTGTGAAAAAAGAAGTGAAAAGGGGGCTGGGACGGCCCTTCAAGCAGTGGCAGAGGGAAATTGAACTTTTTTTGGTGTGATTCACTTCCTAAAGTACAGTCTTTGTCTGAGGGGTTGGACACGAACCTTTGCAGGGAGCGCAGGGAAAACTGAGTCGATAGATTTCACATCCCCAGCTCGTTTTGTCACACGAGTGGTTTAGATCAGGATCGCTGACGTCACGATCAGACCCTTTTGTAACTGCAACGTTGCACTGACCTCAGAATTCCTGAAATTTGTTGTTGGTGCTGGGAAGAAAAAAATAAAATAAAATAAAAAAAGCACAGCAAGCATGCGACTGCACAGGACACTTTCTGATCTGCTTAAACACAAATGACCAGAATTATGACTCTGCAAAATACTCCAGTATAATAATCCACAGAATTATGGTTTTAAAGCTTAAGGCAGTTTTCTTTTTTCTAATTCCGGAAACTGTGTTTCACAAGACTAATTTGACTCGTAGAGGCCCTTCTTCTTCCTCTTTTTTTTTTAAGTTAACTGTAAACTATAATATCTAGGTTTTAGACATATGTATGCCTGAACATGCATGGAAAGTTTAGATACTTAAATCTATTCAGAGTCTGTAGTTTTCAGTGTCCTGACTTCACTACACTCATACAGAGATAAAAATGACATTCAAAGACAATGATATCATGTAGTGTCAGTTAGTATGTGCCTAACTTTACTGTGCTTTAACATGTTATTACATTCTGAATTTAACCTGCAGCTGAATTCAAACTTCAGTGTGATTTCAGTGTCACAACAAGCCCACGTTCAACTCATTCACAAACTGTCTTCAGATTTGTAGCTTCCGATTCGGCCATTTTGGAGATCAAGATAACCTATCGCTGCATGTTAAACCAGAGGTGCTAACAAGAGTGAGGTCACATGACCTCCTCATGTCACATGTTTAACCTTTACCTAAGACCAGAGACCGCGCAATATTTTTCCTCCATCGTGGAGTTCATCTATTCAGGACCAGCTTCAGCTGTACACGTACATCTAATCCAGTTTAAGGCGAATGAGTGGTAGTCCATTTCTGCTGTGAGGTTTAAGTTTGAGCGGGGGGTAAAAGAAAAGCGTTCTGTGTACAAAACATAAACGAGATGTGCTTTGGAACAGGCTCCACACTGTGCTGCTTGGGGAGGAGAGAAGAGGTGAAGGAGAGGGGAGGGTGGGGGTAATTGCCACATTAAGGCGAAGGAATTCAAAATAAATTTAATCTCCCAAACCCTCTCACCCCCTCGTCTCCCCCCCAAAGAGGTTTACAGTGAGCATGCTCCGTCTTGTTACAAGACACAAGGAGAGTACAGAGAGAGGGAAATGGATACGTGGAGGAAAGAGCTTGATGTTCTGATCGAGGCAATCGACTGGCTCCTCCAGAAGGAGCTTCAGTGGGAGGGTTCACCCTGACGGGGCAAATGAACGTGCAGAAACTTGGAAGCCATCTGTGAGTTGGTTGTTCTGTGTTTTTTATGTGGCCATGGTGCCCAGAGCCAGATTTGAAGCACTCTTCTCTGCCAGCACCTTTCCCAGAGTGCCTCACTTTGTAGTTGAATTGTGTCATCACGCCAGGGTCTACCCCTTCCTTTCTCTCAAACAGAGCTGGGACCGGCTCCAGCACCCCCCCCCCCCCGTGCCCTTGAATGGGAGGAAGCAGGTACAGATAATCGATCGGATGGAAAGATAGTGTCATCACTATTTGACACATCTTGAAGTATATAAGCTATAAAATTAGCAGTGAACTTCACTGGCTGGAATCGAAACGTGCAGATTCTCGATCAGGCAGGAAGTCAGAACACAAATACTCCCGTATGATGACTTTTAAACCCGTGTTTGCCACCAGCTAGAGAAAACGACTTCAGGAGCGGGTTGCCCAAAGCAGAAGCCCAGCTGAAGACCTGCTGGATTTTACTTTATGTCATTGTGTGGTTCTAACTCGCTCTAGGACACATGGCCTGCTGTACTTTTATAATGTAATCATTCCTCCTCCTGCAACAACACTGTTAAAACCTTCTGCATGCTGGGGCAAGAATTCAGTCAAGGGTCCTGCTGGCCCAGACACAGCAGAGCATAAACAATGGAGCCTTGGCAACACATATGGCACACACGCGCGCGGGCATGTGTGTGTGTGCATGCGCGCGTGCACACACACAGCTCCACGGAGCTATTGTCATTACTAAAAAGGGGTTTATTTCTTGAAAACTGTGCAGCAGTGCCCTGCAGCGTCTCTTATTTACTCAATCTTTTAAAGTCTGTGTGCAACAAGTTAGGGGATCTTTTTTCAGAAATTCAATATAACAATAATGACGTAAGAAAATCAGAATGTTTAAGCTTTCATTACTTTAGAGCAAACAATTTATATCACAAGATGCTTCAGGTCCTTGTTTTTTCTTCATCCCGCTCCGATCACAAACATGTTTCCACATTTTCACGGGACAAACCAGACGCTCGCTATGGAGGGCACGTCTGATTTTGTCGGTACTGTTTGGCCCGAGTTCCTCTGAAGAGGACCTGTAAATAATCAGTTCAATCTTGGGTCAATGGCTCATCGATGTGGGCCCTTCCCTGCGGTATTATGTGTGGTGTGTTTACTTAATCAAATGTAGCCTGTGGTTTTCTGGGTTGAGTCATCTTCCACTGTCAAGGAGGGACGGTGAGGTCAGCAAGAGTTCTTTCATTCAAGCAACACAGATCTTGCTTTAAGATAGGTAAAGGTAATTAAGAGAGTTGCGCAAGCCTATAATTATGGCCACTTTCCTATTGCTCACTAATGGGGCCTATTTTCTGTGTACAAAAAGAGAGGAAGTCACTCCTCAATTCTTGTCCGTTCTCTTTACCCTGATGTCATTTAATTATCAGCCGCTCTGTTTGAAAAATGCGTCCCGTAAAATTAAAGAAATGTCGCGTAACCTGCCGCCACAGCACATGAGGATTGGCAGCCAGTTTGCATGTGTTTGTCTCTGCTACGTCTCCACCATCTCATTAGGGAAACACCGTCCTGGATTTCAGGGTGCTGACAGGCTGATTCTGTGTGATGTGTTGTCCTGCGCACTGACATGCCGTCCCCTCGGCTGCCGGTTTGAACACTGCACCCTGTGTTGATGGGGATGGCAGGCAAACGGATCGCGTTTCTAGCAGAAGCAGGAAGTGAGAATTGGAGGGTTCCTGCTACTAGGCCCCTTCTTTCCTCCAAGTCCTACATGGAGCCAAACTGAAACCATGTGTGTTCTCACCCTGTGGACCTCGGCATACAGTCGGCCCGGCTGCCTGGTTGGCAAGTGAAGTGGTCTTCCTAACAACATGTGATCTCAGGAAACATTCAGCCCCTTCCTCCTGCCATTGTTGTTTGAATCCCCCTCCTATGTAACTCCACTGGGGTCTCTTGGGGAAAATGGTAAGCGATTCCTCTATTCCTCTCTGTGCTCTCTGTGTCCGGACTCTAGAGGTAGACTCCCCCCACCCCCTACCCTTCAAGCTTTCAGTCAAGGTTAGGCACACGATGGATGTGATTGGGGAAGTACAGTAGTCTGTCCCCAGGCTCACAGGTCATTTCCTGCTGCCACGGGTTAACTAGGAGCAGATTAAGAAAAATGGCTTAAACTCACAATGACAATGAAGGAATAAGTCACTGTTAACTGCTCGTGGCTCAACCGTAATTACTTAAATTGATTGGTTTCGTTGCTATTAACGAGGCAGGAAAAATATCACTTCTTCTAATGATGCCAACATTCCTCCTCCTCCTCCTCAAATCACCGGTCAAATTAGTCAAATCATCTTCTAATACCCTTTCAAATAATTCAGAAGTCTCATCTCTCTGCATTAAATCTTTGCTGGTCACTGTGTCTGCAATGAAGCTGCTTCTAAGCATTAAATTTGTGTGCGCTGTCATCAGTCACAATATTTTAGTCAGATGTGACATGCTCAGGCATGGGAATACCCTTGGGATGAGGTATTTATGTTGATGGAAAGTGAGGGTGTATGAAGCTGATTAGGTAAAATACCTGTCTCTTCTCTCAATCCTTTTAATTCAAAATAGCTGTTTACAGAAGACACTCACTGATGAAGGGATAATCTGTCATAAGCATACAGTATGGCTCACTCATTCTCCATCTTACCGAGTTCTTTGGCTCTCAAAATTTCAAGATAGAAAAGGCCCAATTAGACCTGCGTGTGCAACTGACTATTCAGGGAAAAGAGAATTAAAAAAAAAGTTAAAAGTAATGCTGTGATGGGATGCTGTGTTGGCACGCCTGCTGCTCCCGTCCAGCTTTCTCTGAGAGATTACTCAGGCCTCACTCCTCTCCTCTCTCTCTCTCTCTCTCTCTCTCTCAGCCCCAACCCAACTCCCGCAACCCATTTTTTCCCAATGAGACATGCATTGTGGAGACACCTGTGAGCTGCCATTTCCATTGAGGTGGGAGAGGGGGGCTGAGGGACGGGAGGGGGGGCGTGGCAGGATCGCGGGCTTTTAATCGAGACGCGTTGACTAATCACCCAAGGATTAGCCTCTTAGACAAGGCCTCTTTCATTCTGATACTCCATATAGTGGAAAGCCTCATGGAGATGGAGAAGACGGGAGGGAGTGCATTTTTGGGCACATGGGGGGGGGAGTACAGATGGCAAACTGTACCTGGGTGTGCTTTGTTTGATCATGCCTGAGCCCTCTGTACACACAACACATACACACGTATATATCCTGCGGCTGGATCTTTTCCCAGTTGTTTAACTGGAGACGGCTCTGCATACTTCTCACTGCAGTCACATACTGTGACTGTACCGTCAGCGAGGCGGGATACCCCCAACAAGCTGTTCGGCCATCGCTTGCCCTTAAGTGCATCTGTGCGCCGACGCTGTCTGACAAAGATTGAGTTTAACGTGCCATGAATTGTTTAAGTGTTTTTGTGAGTGGGCTGTGGACTTGTATATTGTTGTATGTAAATGAAGAAATGAGAGACTGTTAAAGCTCTGTGGCAAAATTTGAACCTGATGTTGCCCAGACCTTTCTGCCGTGTACTTAAGGGTTTCATGAGGTAATTCATAAGTCACAGTATATACACGCACATATGCAACACATGTATACACGCAGTCATATGCCTAGATGTGATGCAGAGAGAGAGAGAGGTAAGCTTCGCATTGTTCAAGACCAGAGTTCGGAAAAGTTCTGGAAGATCTGGAAGGCAAAGTAGCAATCGATCCCTCGTTGTGCATCTAAAAGAGTTGTTTATCTCCCAAATTAGCAGAAATAGTTAATAGTTTTTTTCCTGTGATATGTCCTCATATGCTTAATCACTATGTGTGCCATTGCTGTCAGACAGTAGCCAGGAGCGGATCACCTCGGGTAACTTGAGCCAATGTGTCAGACTTTGCACAGCTTCAAGCCACAAAAGACTTTACACGTGACAGTTGTTCAAATATGCGTCCTAAGATCCACAAGCACCTTTTGATTTATAAAATTAGTTTGTCCCTTTAAGAACTCTATAAAACAATATAAAATATTGTGCTTGAAGTAAGACAGCGCAAAGGCTCAAAGCAATTTCAGTTATAATACATCCTGCACCCCGGTGTGTTAAAGTAAACTTGGACGTCATGGACGGTTGTCCGTTGTGTAAATAATTATAATCGTCATCAGAAAGAATGACTCACAAAGTCAGTTGTATCTATGATATATTCTGATGGTAAGAACAGCGCTGCTGCAGGGAATCATGCATCCAGGTACACCAACACACACTTCCTTATATGGATCTATTAATAAGATTGTTGCATCTCATTTTACAGGCTTGTTTCCACACAGGTAAATGTACAAGTCACAACATGTAAGAAAGAGCGTTTTGTAGTTATTGGGAAGTTGATCTTGTCTCTTAGCCTAGGTGTATCAATTCACTTACATTGGCTATGCTGAGCCAAGATAGCGGGGGCTCTGTCAGACGCCGTTATTGGATGCACAGCAGAGAAAACAGAATACATCCTCTGATCCACCTCAGTGATTGACAGCACATAAGATCATTTCTTGTTTTCTTTGGCTTGTCTAATTGCCTAGCCTTTCCCCATTTCTTCTCCTGGTGCCAAAAATTACGTCAAGGGTTTTTTGTTTTTTGTTTTTTTTGCAGTAAAGTTAATCAGCCCTACTACGCATCAATGCAGAATGCTGCTGCTTGTTCCAGAAAAGTCTCTTCATTTCTCGGTCATTGCAGGAAAACTCACTGATAACCTTTGTAGTCCGTGCTAGGGGTGATATGCTATTTTGGGAAGGATTCTCTATTACCGCACTTGTGTCTCTAAAGCTTTTAAATTTCAGGTTTCGCACACTAAGCCGTCGCTGAATAGAACATGTTGCAGAGCAAGCATGGGCCCAGGACAACCCTTGTAATGTGACAAAGGACAAATGAGGGCAAACATCACTGTGGTTCATGGCTCTGTTGGGGTAGCACGTTCCTGAGGTCTTCTATTGTTCCCTTGATTAACCCTGACTGAAGAGTGTTTGCACAGAGCCCCCTTTCAACCAGTCGACTGTCAGAAGTGTTCCTCCTGTCAGATTTGTCACGGTGACACCTTCTGCAAAAGCCGTGCATGTAAAGCAGGTGAATGAGGTAAGGTGTGTATTATCGGCGACGTTTACTTAGTGGTTTTGACCATGTGCGCTCTCAAGTAGCTGTGACTCAAGCAAACACAGATAAAGAAACATAGAAGCCGAATAAATCACGGTTAATTATCCAGTTCCTAGAATAAAAATCTGCCACTTGAACCTGTACTAGAAAGCCCATTTTCTTTATTTTGTTCCTTTACACTTATCAGATCCCATTTCTGTGCGCTATGGCCTGTTGTTTATCTAGCCATGGGGGCAGACTGGAAGCGATTGACAAACTGACAAACTGGCTCTGCAGTTTGTGTGCTGCTTCACTCAGCTAGTGTGGAAATGATAACAAAGGAAATAAATGAAATGGCAGTAAAGCATTTGTGGTCTGGATGATAGAAAGGTGAGACATACTTTACAAAGAATGGGAGGTGCAAGGTAGAAGCTGAGGCTGCAGGATATGAATAGGTGTGTGTGTCTGTTTATAAATGTGTGCGTCTGTTAAAAGACTGTGTTTACGCAGCACAGCGCTGGGAACTAAGTGCTTGGCCCTCCAGGTGTGTGCGCCGGTGGTTGTCGGGGCTTGCGAGGCCTGCTGCGGAGGCGGCTACGTGACAGTGGTAATGATAGGTTGTGGCGGGTGAAGACATGAAGACATGAGTGTCTGTGTGTTGCTGAAGGCAAGTGTTAGCTTGGTTCCCAGTCCCATACACACACACACACACCACACTCCAAGTCCGCGCACACAGTCAACAATGTACCCTGTATTAGAGCTCGCATCCCACGCAGTGCGAGCAATTAGACACACGACATCAAGACGAGTGAGCACTTGCCAAGTGAGTAGGGCCAAGGTCTACAAGTTGGGGTCGGATAATCCTTAACCAACCAGTTCTGTGGAAAATGGAGGCACTCAATTCAGGTGACTGAGAGGTCAAGTGCAGGTTGAGCTGCAATTTGGCGGAAAGGGAATGAAGTGTCTCCCATCTGTCTGTGTCCTGTTCACTTAATTAAGTCATAGACGTTTTTAGCCATTCAGGGTACATGTTGCACCGAACGGAAATGTTTCAGTATGTCTGGTGTTTTGATTTGTTCTTTTATATTTGCAGGTGGGAATAGTTTAGTCATGTTTATGTGCGTCCAGCTGAAATGATGGACTCTATATTCGTTCGTGAATCTTACGCGCTCACTTTCAGATTAGCGTTACGGGTTTCAGATGAAAATCTCAGAACATTGACATGGAGGCAGTTTTGAGTTGTCTGCTTAAATAACACAAAGTTTAGATTTGGCCCAAAAGTAAAAACAGGCAGTGTAGATAAAAGCGTGTACAAAGAAAATAGCAATGTCACGTTATCAGGTTACCCAAGTCATACAGTTTTAGTATATATTTATTTGCAAGTGATTCGTTTCATGTCCGTTGGCGCTTTCAGGATAAGGGATCAGACCGTGAGGACTTTATGTCTTTAAAACCTCTTACAAAAAAGCCGTTTACCATTTACCGTTTACGTTCTGCATCTCAAACATTGAAGGACACACAAAGCGCTGATCTGCAGATTTTTAAATTAGCTTTTGGTTTCCTGATAGGCACATACCTGGGGCTCATTAAATGGGGTGTTTACAGTACACTCTCCTGTCATTTACAGTAATGTGTAATAGTAATATTCCTGCTTGACAAAGATGCTCATTGTTGTGGTTTGCAGCAGTGCCTTGTATCTCAGGGAAGTAGATCCGGCTGTGGCTCATCACCCCACACAATGAGGCTCACAGGAGGACCTTTTCAGTACCGCTGAATTCCGCAGTGGTCTCACCACCCCTGCCGCATCCGTTTGCCCCGATCTGCATTTGTCTGCTGCGGAAAAGAAGGAAAGGAGAAAGAGAGACAACAGTCCAGCTATTGTCTTGCCTCACGTAGAGTGTCTTCAGGTCTGATCCCAAACTTCGATTTGTGGTTTGAGACTGTTGAGCTGCAAAGTGCTTTATGTCAAGACGACTCGTTGACATGACGGCTATCTCTTTACTCGTAAAGGTACAGAAACGTACAACAGCGCAGTCTTCTCTTGACTGGATCCTGAAAATGGAAACTCGCCACATGCTACACTCACAGGGAAAGTAATAAAAATCATACTCGGTGACAGATGAACAGCGGGACACCAAAAGTTTGGTTTTTGAAGCTTTTGTCCACAAAGATCAGATGCTATTTACAGGTCCGTGCAAGATTATTTTTCTATTAGATTTTCTACTTTGAATAAGTCTCTAATGGGCAAAGATCAAAGACGTCAAGAGGATATATCCTGCTGTCTTAGAGCTTAGTGCTAGTTCAAAGAAATCCAACTGTTGACAGCAGCTGGCCTCCTCAGGAGCTCCGACTTTGTCTTACAGAAGCTACAGCTTTAGTCAATCTCCCAACAGCACATCAGTGTACCTCCTCCATGCCCTCCAGTAGGAGGCTTTATATTTTAGACCGCATAACGTCATTTGGAGCGATATCAAGACGCCCTACTTCCATTCTTAACTTTTGTTGTTTCTCCTCAGTTCGTTTCTTTTGTCCCCTCCCTGAGAGGACGGTCTCGGAGGCGTCATCCGCGTCATTTGTGGCTATTTATTTCTTTATTTATTTTGGTGGAAGAACAGTGCTTCAGTTTAGACAGTACATTCCTGATTATTGACACAGTGTGGTATGGGGAAGGATTTGTGAGTGCCTTGGCTTGTGAGCAACACCTGGTCGTATCCAGGACAACTGGCACCACAATGAGCCGCGATTTCACCACCGACCGGTTCGACAGAGACTCTCGGCCAGCACCTTTTGTGAGAAGGGTCACTTCCAGAGAAGAGAAAATACTTGCTCGATAGAGGCGAATGTGTTGCAGAGTCTCTGTAAAGGTGTCCTTCAAATCTTAAGACTTGAGCAGTTTCTAATCATCATTTCTGTCCTGCGCTTGCAGCAGAGATGGTTTTATAGAGTGAACGCGTCTGTTTATCGCTGCGGGAGGAAGGGGCTTGTCCCGTTCTTGGTGCGTGGTTTGCCCGCATGTTGTGTGGCGAGATGTTATACTGATAGTTTAGACTGAAGCAGCATTGTTTGTTAACAAATCGTTCACTCAGGGTCTCCTGGTGACCTGCTCCTCTATCTTATCACTGCAAAGCCCACAGGACCCGTATCAAGCTCCCTGGAAAAGACTTCCACTGACATCATAGACTTTTGAGTCCACACTGGTTTTTATTCTTGGGAACTTGTAGCCTGGCTTTACAAGCACCCGTTACAAGTATAAAAAGGTATTTAAATTTCAGCATGTGTGCTGGTTGCAGTTACCGACACCCAGTAATTGGCCGCCATGCGTCCACGTGAAGGAATCTTCATCAGTTTGGAGTCCATGTCAGCTCACCTGGCGTTTATTGTACAATAATGGTTTCCACTGATGTCTGTGTGAAAATCGTGCGCAATTGTTAAAACCTCAGGTATTTTCACGAGTAGCGGCAGTTCAATCGAAGCAATAAAAGTAATTCATCCAGACACTTTATCTATCCACTTTAAAAAATGAACGAGCAGTGGCGTGTGCTTGTTGGGCTGAAACAGAAGATCATTTATTTTCCATGGTATAAATGACTTCCAGGTCTGAAAATACAAAAGTAAGTGGACCCATCCCGTCACAAGTCCTCAAGGCTCTGCTGACATTTTTCTGTTTTGTCAGTTTTACGACGCCCATGACTGCAGTTACCCTGCCTGCCTATGGATGGATACGGATCATGCCAATGGTTGCTTTTGGGATTTTGTAAATGTGATATTTAGCCATCATTTCAGAAATATTTTGTTTGAGTAGTGTCAAAAATGAGATAAATTTGTGTAGAAAAGCGCATGTCAGAGCTGGCTCGAATGCAGTCAGGTTTCCTGAAAACACCGTAGTTTGTTGAACGTGTGGAGAATCATGTGAGCGGAGGTGTGAGGCAGATGCCAAAATTAGCACACCAGTTGTGTGGGGGGGGGGGGCACACAAATGAAATGTCTTCCTGATAGGTGAGATGTCAGAGATACAGTGGAGTTCAGTGAAACCAGACCTAAAGTCTCACCGGGCCATTTTGTTTGGCACCGTCTCTTTGTTTACATTGTAAAGCTCCCCCATCTGTAGGCGTTGATGGACGACGGTAACTGCGATGACGTTCCGCTCAATGTCGTCGGTTGACACAGTTTCACTTACATTTTATGTGCTGCTGGCTTAATTGGAACAGCTGTTGATACCTCACGCGCAGATTAGCATGCCTGCGCTGTGCAGTGATTTTTATCACTTGGTTCACCAGGGCTGGGCTATGTGGCGAAGGAATTTCACAAGCTTTGCTAACTAATAAATGATCAACTAAAGATTCATTTAAATATTGGAGTATATTTAAAGTGCAAATTTGAATTAACTGATAAAATGGATGTTCACTGTGACCTCACACTCAGTCTCAGTTTATTCCTTCATTGTCATTGTTGCATAATTGATGTTTTAGCCTTGTCATCCTGATGAGGAAGTTGTGATTTATTTATTTATTTTTTTAACTTTTTTTTTCCCCCCTTCCTTCTAATGGCTCAACACTGTATTAGCTCAGATGCAGGCCCTCTTGGAAACTAAATTTCCCAACCGGTACTGAAGTGCTACAGGCCTGAACCATGGTCTTCCTGAGTGCTGCATGCAGCGTGGGAAGTTGGGTGAACTTCCCGACCCCACGCACCACCGCACCACATTGTCCGTCATCACGTGATTGAGGAATGCTCCTCATCTTTTGTTTTAACATCCACGGCACTCATGGAGTTGAGAGCAATTTTGCATACTATAGAATGATCACTGGCTTGGCATCTTGCCTCCTCATTCTTCTCCAAGGTTATTCTCAGACAGGATTTGTGGGCAGCTCTCTCCTGCATCTTTTAAATCACTTCAAGCGCTGCTGAGGCCTTTTTAACCCAAAGCGGGCACCAATCTAATGGCATCATTTAGGCCTGCACACATCCAGAGAATCAACCCCCTTTTTTTTTCTCTGCTTAAGGTTTTGTGAACAGGGGAAAACAAAAGGCTGGCCCAGTGAAGCGCATCTCGGCTAGCAGGCTGAAAAGAAGGGCCCCTTTCATGGCAATTTATGAGAACCCCTCTTCAAAAACGCACATACAAATCACATCCAGTTCTCCCTGTGGTTCCTCTGATACGAAGAAGATGGCAGGGGGAGGGGGGGGGAGCGAAAGGGGATGGAATCTCGTGGTGCCTCCCTCCTCTTTTCAGTCCCATCCTGCGTTGTCCTAACTTTCCTGTGTGAAGTTACCCTGCAGAAAAAAAAGAAAAAAAATGCATCTCCTGAACAGAGCACAACTATTAAATGTTTGGTTTCCCTAGGTGTTGGAGACTGAAAGGTGTGACTTACAGGTAGAAGAGCCTGTCAAGACTTGTGACAGCATCGCTGCTGCCAATTGTGTTTGCCTCCAAGAAAATAGGGATTATGGGTAAAATGTAAATGGAAGAAGACAGAAGTAGAGATACACCGGGTTTCAATCCTGGTAGATGTTCCTTCAAAAAGTGACCTTTCACAACCTTTCCTGATATTTTGTTTGTGTCAATATTGTTTTAGATTTTTCATAGTGAGTGACAGGTCTGGAGGCAGCTGTACTGTTGTTATAAATAAACAATTTGGTTTGACATTGAGTTGTTTAAATAAGCAAGGCCTTCGCTGAAAGACAAGTCATCTGGATGGCAGCACATGTTCCTCCTAAAGCTTTATCATTTAGCATCACTGGAGCCTTCACAGATTCAGGTTCATGAGTCCTCTTACCATCACAAATCCTGGATTTTGAACTGTATGCTGGTAATAATCTTGATGGGACCCTGTCCTCTCTGGCCTGGTGGACACTATTTATGACAACAAAAAGAGAAAAATATTTTATTCTTCAGGACATGGCGACAGTTTTCCACTTCACTGCTTGTCATTTTAAATGAGCTCAGGCTCAGAGAAGGAAGGAACATTTCCAGTTCTTGTACAATAATCCATCCACTGACATGAACTTTCTGTTCATTCTGTGATTTTTATCATTTCTTTTATGCAGTTTTCTTTATCTGAAGGCCCAAAAATCTTGACCAGTCAGTACTGGTTCATAACATTGTTCCCGATGTACAGAGATTCTGCAGAATCTTCTGTTTTTTGAGGAGGGTATTTTATGAACTGTTGATAATGAAATCCCCAAAATGGACTGTGTCCACAACGATTTTAGCAAACAGATTTGTATTCATAGTATTTAAGAAAAGCAGGAACTCTCTACATTTTGTCCATCAGTAACTTTGCCCATTAATGGATTATTAACATATGGCACTTTGTACATGTACTCTATTAAGCCATCTCTTTCAGCCCCATACAGATGCAGTAAATCATGTTACGCTACGTGGCCGTGTACATTTACACCTCTGGATGGAGCAAGAGAAACCTGTGGGTGCACGTCTCTTTCTGTGCATCAGAAATGAAGGTCAAAGAGCTGACAACCTCTTAACAAATTACAAGTCTTCTTTCCGTGAAAGTAGCTTTTCTCGCAACTGCTTTTTTCCGTTCTGTGTCACATCTTGTTCAACAGGTAGGGTTTGATGGACAGGAGGAATGCAGGCTGAGAGATTTGTTTTGTAATGGCAGCCCATTCTTTGGGTGTTCTTAAGCAAACAGAGCGGCGCTATGTCCTGTTTTTACGGGTTTCTCACGTCACTGTTCAAACTTTCAAACAGGCTGGTCCCCAAGAGTACATGGAAGAGAGCAAACAGTGCTCTAATGCTTCACCACTCTGACCTTCTGTTAACTTGATACACACTAATAGACAAACACACTCACCATTTACCAGTGTGATACAAAAAGGTTGTGAGAAATGATCGTTATAAAATGGAATTTGCTTCGCAGCTAAATAAAATGTAGCAACGGAGACGAAGGTGATGCTGATGCAACTTTTTCTTTGAGCCTTCGAGGGTGAATAATGTGAGACCGTGGATCTGATGTGAGATCAACTTTAAGCTCAATTTTGACTTAAATTAACAACTTTAAGAGTCTGTCAAAAATGATCATGATGCAAATCTTTGAACTCATTATTGAATTATTTTTTTTCCATTGTCTTTGTGTGACCAAATATTGTTTTTAATGCGCCCGAGCTCTCATAAACATGTATGGTGGGTGCTATTTGTCATGTTTTAGTGGCATATGAGCGCCCCGTTTTGGCTCCATATGTCGACCTAATTGAGTGCTACTTTAATGCGTATGGGTCAAATGCTCGGAAAAATGGTAGGAATACTGTGGGAAAATGTGAAAGCTCATAAAATGATGGATATTCAAGTGCTCCCCTAATTCCAACAAAAAGTAATGAAACCTTGCAATGTCTATTTTTATTAATAGTGTGGAAAAATATAGAGGAAACACGTAGTGCTCCCAGGTTGTGTGCACACTGCTGTGCGTCCCAGGCTGATTTGAGTTTACGTAAGTATGTGTGAAGTAGTTATTGTGCATGTGTCTGGACTTGCATGTCACTGCAGTGTACCTTTGCAATACTGCCAAGCTCCCTGCAATGTTTTCCTTTTATACAAAGATAAAGAGACCAAACAACACCCACAGCTTCTGGAGATCCTTCAGCCATCCTCTCGTCAATGTTCTGCTTTTTTTTTCATATTTTAAATCTGTCTCTGATATACAAGGCATTCCTTTGCGGTTGTGTAACATGATTTGGGGTGAACAGCAAAAGCGAGACAGAGAGCAATGCAGGGAAAGAAGAGGGTCAGGGAAAATGGGTCTGTCCTGCCGGGCTCCATGTCCTACGGTGCGCTCATATTTCTCAGCCCGCTTCACAGTGGTGGGTAGCTGGCTTATCGTCAGCCTCCTCAGCTCTTTCCGTCATGCATGGCCTGCCTTAATCTCTCCTGTGTACTGTAAACCGCACCTAATAACCCCGCACACGATTAAAGCAAACATCTTAATAACAGCCTGCCTCATTATCAGCTCACATTGGGGAAAATGAGTGGTTCAGCCTGAATTTGGCGCTGTGGCTCGTGCAGGAGCCAGAGAACAAGACAACCTGCTTATTTGGTGCATTTTAAAGATAGAGTGAGCTGTATCCAGTGGACTTGCTTGATTTTGTTGTTTTTCCTGATTTGGCAATTGTTGAAATGTCGTATGAAATAATTAGTGCTGATGAATCTTAAACTGGGGCAAAATTCTGTCCATTTTATACAGAGGATCCATTAAAACGAGGCTGAGGTGGCACGTTGCTCTAGAGGGTGCTGTTTACTGAAGAAACGTGCTCTCCTCTTCCCTCCAGCTCTCACTTCATACTCTTATTATTTTTTTTCTTTTTGCTTTCTACACAAAAAGTTGAAACACTTCCTACTAACTTAGAAAAATGCAAAATAAAAAACAGGCTATTATAATATAATTTTTTGGTGCTACTGTTTTATTGTGCATCAAGCTTAAAAGCTCAAATGCGAGACATCAAAAGACACTGAGATGCAGATTTATCGATGAAGAATGTGGAGGATTGTGCTGCAAGGCTTCTTTGACATGACTTTAGCTGTTGTAATCCTATTGTGTGTGTGTGTGTCACCTGTGGGTCCACAGCAACACGTACGCACCCACATACAACAGCATACAGATGTTTACACAGGTTTCACACAACCAATAAGCGTAGATGATGCGTAGATGACGAGCTGTCAGTCAGACCTCCGCTGGCAGAGCGGAGACGGGGAAGAATGCATCCCCGGCGATGGTTACACCTGTGCTGTCTGTGATTTCCCGCGGCAGTATTGTGGCATGTAATCCTTGACATCGCCTGTGTTTATGCTTGTGTTTTAGTTACAGGCCTGACTCCCGCATGCTTCTGAGCTTAGACGGGACTTCTGCTTGACTTACTCCTCAGCTTGGCCCAGGGGCATCCTCCCCGGCCCGCCACACACAGCCTCATCCCAGGCATGTGTGGATACACTTTACCCAAGTCGTTACTTCATACCTGTATCATCTTGAATTCACCTTCTGTTCACACACATGCATTCACTGAAATAGTCTGAAAAAACTCATGTTTTTTGTTTTTAAGTCCATCACGTAAAATGTAATTTTCTTCTTATTTGTGAGACAGAAGGATAATTTTTTTCTTGTTTTGGACCTGGTATCCATCATAGGATCACTTTCGGGAAACACTGAATTGTGACTGGTTCCTTGTGTGCGCTGAGTGTTTAAGTAGGTCCTTTTTTTGTTGTGTTATATGGTTCGTGTTTCGTCATGAGTGACGCTCGCTTCACCACTGAGGTCATGAATTGGGAGGAGAGACTTTTGATGCCAGGGACTGAACTCACTTTTTATTTTAGCAAATATGCTAAATTTAGAGCTCAGGCACTGCCAAAAGTTTGTCCCTAACTCCCTGAATGACACACCTTTCGAGAAGTGACTCTTAACATCTGCTATTTTTATCATGATCGTACTTTTCCCCTTTATTTTTCTTCCTTTCTCCTCTTTTTTCTTTGTGACGCTCTGACGTGGGTGGAAGTGGAGAACCAGTAAAATGTCTTTGCTGCCTGCACACCCTCTGTACACCTCTGCCTAGTGAAAGGTCTGGTGTAATAAAGGCTTTTCAGCCCTTCAAAGTCAGCCTGCTAATACACCGATGGGATTTGGTCGGCCATCCTGGTGACCAAACAAATCTGTCCCGTTCGGTTGGTCATCCATATGATGCTATCTGTCCATTGCTCTCATTTCAGTGGTAAAAAAAATAAAAAAGCACTTCAGAAACAGCCTTATGTTACCCCGTTTCCCCAGGGATTAAAACTCTAATACTGTTTCACCTAAAGTAAACCAGCTGGTTAAATGGAGACTCAAGTGTTGACGTGTAACTGCATATTAAAATCCTACGACGTGATTAGTGTGGAAAGTGACATTTGTCTTCTTTTTTATTCTTCTTTTTTCACAGTGAAAGACTCCACTTTTTTTGGAATGAGATGTCAGCCTTTAATTGCCTTCCAGGGATCTTTTGGTAAGTTTATGTGTTCCTGCTAATCACCTCAGGATTACTGTGGTACTTGAACATTAAAGTCATTTCCAGTACACATTGTGGGCGTGCGTGTGTGGGAAATGCGCTAAAGCATGTAGCCTTATTGAGCTGTCTTAGATGTTATAGGGGGACGCTTGGCCCTACCATAAGTTTCTTTTTATATATATATATATATATGTTCAGTTGGTTCTCTGGTTTTGAGTGTTTTCCTCCGCAGGTTTGGTGTCTCACCCAGATGTGCAAAATGTTCTGCAAAAAAGTAGTTATATGCCAGAGACGTATAGTGTTACTGTGGCTCAGGCTTATAAAACTGACGCAACTTCTACTTTTATTGTTGGCACAAATGGCAGCCAAACGTTGTTAACTATTTAACTTAACATGAGGAACTGGAACATAATTTACTAGATGATTTTTGTTGTGGTATACTCAAAAGATTGTTCTTATCCTTAAAATGGCGTCTTTACACAAATCATTTTATGACTCTGCTTTCCAAGGGTGCAGCCATCAGCTCTGTTTTGTGGCTGTACTTGCAGTCTGCAGAGCTCTGTTTGCTTGCTCTCCCACATCCCGTAAGGCTCCCCCCCCCACTGGTAGCCCCTATCCCACATACTTCCACTTTGAGCTGGTCCACCCTCTACCAACCAGTGTGTGCCTGTCAGAGTGTCACCCCAGGGCGATGCCCCTCTCTCAGCCCCTTGGAGGCCTTTTGCTTCTGCAGTACTCCATGTTTGCCCAATCATTCGGGATCCGGATACGGGGATGAATTGTTAACTACAGCAGGTCAGCCGGTGCCCCCGACCCCCACTCCCAGCCATCTCTGCTCTCCCTCGACCTGCTGTTGACTCATCTCCATGGCAATCGAGTGGGAATGTGTTTTATTTATTTATTTTTCCTGTCTTGGGTGCCAGATAGCTCCGCTGCCATTCTTTGGCACCATCACTTCCTCTTCTCTCCATCCTCTGTGCTTCTGAGTGTCCAATCCAATGGTGGCTGATGGGAGTCACATGGTCAGGAAATGTTCATGCTGCATCCCACTGAGCAGAGTTGTGCTCTCTAAGGAGCTTTGTAGGAAGGGAATTGGAAAAAAAGAAAGAAAAAAAAAATGCCTTGGGAAGAAATGTGTGTAATGTTTGACACTTGCTTGATAGGAAAGGAAATCGAGACATCAGTGACTCACTGATGGACAAGTGTGCAGATATTTTTAAACTCAACATGAGGAGATATGTGCAGAAACAAAAGTTGTTTTTTTTTTCCCCTTTCAGGATGGGTGGCAGTGGGAGGCTATATCGTCAGAGTTGCATGTGGTTTCGGATGTGTAACTTGTTATAAAACTGCTTTTATCTTTGGTCGGTGATTTGTGAAAGGGTTTGAAGCTACGTTTATGCATATTTTCAGTCTAAACCTATTGACAAGAACAATTGTAAGTATGTGTGTGTGCGCACACGAGCTTCACGTCTTATTAGCTTAGGGCAGGTGAGTGTTTGTCTACCTGTCTCATTTTATGAGTTCAGTGTTTGCTGAAGGAATGCACCACGTCCGATTTGTCATTGGCTGTTATTGTTCAGCTCATACAGCTGGTGCCTTGAGGTTTAGCCGTGTTTTGCCCCAGCAAGTGAGAAATGTGCACTTTTCTTATTCCTTTCCTCTTTGGCTCAGTGTATTTGCGCGTGTTCTTGACAGGAACGATGACTGATAAAGGAGAATTAAGGATGGCATTTGGTCTCGAAAAGGGAATTATTGAACGTGATCAAGTTGAGAGGTTTGAGAGAAATCCCTTCTGGGTTCCATCTGTAACTATAAGTTATGCACCTCTATCAGATGAGATAGAAAATTATAAGCTGTCAGTCTAAAATTATGCCCTACAAAAACTGAAGTGAGAAGAAAAGCATTTGTATGATTTGCTTTAGCACCAACTCTTTCCTATAGCAGCTCTACATGCTTAATCTATTCCAAGAAAGAACTAATTAAAATATTTACTGCACATTAGATACAACCCCTTGCACAAAAGGTGTTATTGATTGTTGATGCGCTTAGGTAAAAATGTGCCCATTAATAGCTATCATTTAGAAATACATTTGCGTTTGCGTGCATGTGAGCTGCTGTTGTCCTCTGCCAACCATCTGGGTGGTCCTCATGGCTGGTTTGATCATAATCCTCCTGTCCCATAAATCAGTGTCCGGGCTCTGGCCGAGAGCTGATGCTGTGTGCCTCAGTGAAGCGAGGGGCTTGGAGGCACTAAGCCGAGACCCCAGCTGCTGCCCTGCCCTGGCCTGGCCACACGTCAGCTCTCCACACCACCCTTAAAATAACTTGTCACGCATGGCTGCCTTTGGGAAATGGCTCCAGCTCCAAGTTCATACCAGCCTCGGACGATATGAGGCACAGTGGAAATAGGAGGCACTATTCTAAACAAGAAGGATGTAGTTTTGTGAGACCAATTTCTAGGTTTTCAAAGGTTCCTGTTAGTTTGTTTGCTAATTAAGCAATTTGTTTGTTCTGACTAGCGGCTAACCCAAAGTGACTTTGATCGCCATCTAGAGACCTGCTCTCAGTTTTGATGTTTCAACCTGATTGAAAGTCCTAAGATTAAAGTCACATCTTCATCTTTGTAGGGCCTCTGCCTCTCTCTGAGAATGAGAAATGAGGATGAAGGTCCGTCTGAGCTGTCTGGCTTGCATAGGGCTCTCTGCTGAGCTTTTATCTAGGGAGATTGGCTGCAGTTCTGTCCAGCCTCGACTCCCAGAGAGTGCACCGTCCTGAGACCTGTGGCATTAATAAAGATAATGCTGTTTGGAATAATAACAGTCAATTCTGTCAAATAGAGAAGGGAAACAAGAGACACAAGTGTAGCGGAATACAAAAGAAAGCAAGATGAAAGGCTGAAAGGTGGGTCCGTGCACCTCTCTGGCTCTCATGTGGGAACTGATGGAACCTATATATATACATGTCCACATACAAACAGTGCTGAGTGGGACCCGATGCCAATTTTGTCCCTTGGAGTCATGACGCAGACGTGCAATTTGTTCTTTTGTCTGCCAAGATCACAGAGGGAGACTGTGACTTGCTTTTCCTTTTATTTTTTTCTAATTTTTTTTTCTCCTGCTCCCCTTCTTTTCAGTCTTTCTATTCACCATTGCATTCTGTGAGTGCAATTTAGTTTGATGAGCAGGTGGTCTTTTTTTCTGACTCTGACAGTGCTTTTGGCTCCCACCTCTGGCGTGTGGGGCTTTCAGTTGGAGTCAGTCATGTAGGCCAGGATTAGAAGGGTGGAAGAGGAAGAGGTCCAGTCAGAGTCTTGGTAGCAGCAACCTCAACGCCCTGCAGTCAGGACCATGCAGAGTGCTGCTTGAAAGAGTTATTTTGTTGCTTAAGCTCTGAGCCGCACCCCAGATGGCTTTTGTGCCGGCCGGGGACTTGCTTAGGGACAGGGTTAAAGCAGCAGATTCCTTCAAGCCTGGTAAGTCCCTGGGCTCAGCAGGTAAGGCACTGTTGTCAAGACAGGCTGAGAAGCAAAATGTTGCCGTCGCGGCACTTTTCCACCTTGAATTTGGACTGCAGCAAAGTCTTTGGACCAAAGCAAAATAGGTGGATTAGACTAAAGGGTGGGACACCCACAAACACACTTACAGAGTGAGATTAAGACCACTGAACATCCACCCAAGCTGAGAACCGATGAAGCATTTCAGCTGATGTTCTGCAGTACAAAGGAGGCTCCCACTCCTCAGCATTATTCCCCCCCACAGCAAAATAATGCAACCTCCGTTCACTGCTTCAACCTTGATCTGAAATTTCATTCGCTGGGGCTAATCAAGCAGCCCTTCTACTCCTTGAGGTCATTTATGGCCCATTACATCATGCGTCAAACATTCCTTTGCAATAACGCCGCAGTGACACCCAGATAAGGGATCAATAGATTTGTCGATAACATTAGTTATCATTAGTACAGCAGTGTCCCACCTTGCCGTTGTTCAGAGTCTGACCACTTATTTCCAAATTAATAAATTAGATAAGATAAAATATTGTTACTAAAAGGATTTGATTAGAAAAGTATATAAAAATGTCTTGGCTTGTATTTAAGTTTAAGAAGCTACCACAAATGAAAGTTCTGAGTCACCCTTCTAAAGGGTTCAGCACTACTTTTATCAGTTTTAAACAATAATTTTACATATTTAACACTTATTGTCCAAAAATGAGGTACCACCTGAGGTGCAACATTCCTTAGAGATCTGGCGTATTACCTTAAAAGAAAAAAGTAAATAAAAGTGTCCTGTATTATCGTCCATCATCTGTATTCTTGCTCAGTTTTTTCATTGCTGCATTGCTTAACAGTCTGCTGATGAATTCAGCCCAAAGGTTACTCGAATATGCGGATTCAAGTCTCTACAGATGATTACAGCAAAATCAAATCAAATGACTTCAAAGAAAGAGGCCAACAGGAAAACAGAATAAATAGAGCTGAATGGTGCTGTGGTTGTGACGTGGTCAGAATATCAGGCTTTGGTGTTTGAGGTCTATAAATCAAACTGGGAGTGATTTGGTTAGACACTCCTGTTACCCATTTAGGGTTTGTCCCTCAAGTGTTTATCATGGAGGTTTCACAAGTGGTCACTTCTGCTCACACTGATAAACAGCAGGGATTGGATCCAGACCCTGCTGGGTTCTAGCTGGAGCCCCGGGGCTTGTAACCGCACAGACTGGGAATGTTAGTCATTTGTTTATTATTGCCGATATTTGCCTGCTCCTAATCCATGGCAGAATTAGCTGGATTAGGTGTGCCCTCCATCCTACCTTTTTCCACTCTGTCAGTCCCTGGTATTTTCACGAGGAGTTCTGCGGGTTTCGTTAGCGCGCGTGCATGGATGACGCGCGCGTGTGCAGTGGCTTGTTTTAACGTCCGTGCTGCTTGAGTGAAACCGGCCTTTTTAATCAAGGTGGTTTTGACGTACCCACTGGCTCCATCCTGTTTAATGCTGAGATCAGGGTCAATCGGAAAAACTCTCTTACGCTGACTTATTTTTTTTTTTTTTTCTTTTATCTCATGCCAGGCCATCCTGGGTTGAGCTGGAGGTTGGACACATGTTCATATCTGATAAATCAGGGCTCCAGTAGTGTTTTTATGTAATTATTATTATCATTATTATTATTGTTATTATTTCTTTTTCTATTTTTAAACCAGAAATGCTTCAAAGAGCCCTTTAGGAACCAATTGATCAAACAAGCCGAAGGTCAGTGTGCTGTTACTGGAACTGGAAACAACTGATGTCATGATGAGGAGAAAGTGGTCTTAGTGGCACTTCTGTGTCTGTTCTTTGTGTCAACACACTATTAGCTCTGAGGCACCTGGATCACAGTTTGAGTAGAGTTTACTGGGGATGGTGAACTCATTCAGCGTGACTTTTTTTTTTTTTTTTTTTTTTAAGCTGATCCAGATCACTATGTAAATCTGTTTCCAGTTTCGAAACACGACCACGCACATGCTCATTAACGTGCCGTGTGCTCTTTTACCCACGCGGTGCTTTTGTGGCTAAGAAAGTGCTGCAAATCTGCACAAACACCCCGACACAATTCCTGTCTCCCATTTCCTCCCACAAACATACACAGAAGCAGATACACCAGAGCTGCAAGGCTGACAGACGCATAGCATGTAATTATCCAAGTTTATGTGAGGGCCAAAAGGTTAAGAATGATGATTCTTAATTTTCTAGAGTACTCAAGTTAAACTTGCCTGGGTAAGAATCCCATTCCCCTTGTTAGAGCAGAACTAAATCAGCTATCAAGTTGTGTAAGATATATCTTATGTCTGTATAAGCTGTTTGCACATCTAGACTTAAGTGAATATCTATATTCAGATTGACATCAGATATTAAAACTGTGCATAATATAAAAAACTTTAGCAAACTTGAGATCCAATTTATGTTTAGTCTTTTAATTGTTGATGAATTATTATCATTATTCTTTTTATTTTGTTTTATTCATTTATTTTTTTGATCTCAGTTGAAGTTCAGTATAAACCCTTAAATGTTTTATATCCCTCAAACCAGTCAGCAGTAATAGTAGTGCTGGGTGTGACTGACAAGATGTGTGCTCAGCCCTTCCTCAACACCCTTCTTCATCCAGCACAGAAAAACATGAGATTTTTTTTTTTTTTTTTTTTTTTTTTGTGCGCCCGTGCCTCGCCCGTCGCCTTCACAGCTGAACTTCATGTGGTGTCGGTTAATTGGCAGTTTTCGGTGAGTGCAGATATGCTTCACTATGCATATCTTCCTCTGTGTCTTTTGCACTGTTTGCCTTTTTAAAGTGGCCTTTAATTGGCTGCACAGTCACAGTCTCCTGCTTTAACTGTCCCCTGTGGTACCTGAATGTGACCCATGTGACCCCAC
Source organism: Hirundichthys speculiger (assembly GCA_018398805.1). NCBI lineage: Eukaryota > Metazoa > Chordata > Actinopteri > Beloniformes > Exocoetidae > Hirundichthys > Hirundichthys speculiger. The sequence goes on from JAGFBZ010000958.1 coordinate 1,372,103, forward strand.
GGACCGGGGTGAAAGCCAAATATGTGTTGGCCTCAGCTAATGGCTATGTGTCATCTTTCTGAGTCTAATATTTATCTTGTGTTTCTTTCCTTTTTCATCCTTTCCCCCATCGGTTTTCAGTGTTAATATGAGCTTTGAAGGTGATATATTTTTCATTGGAACAGTATTGGATCCCTGAAAGCAAAGTCTACTATGTTTCAACACCTATCCATAACTTTTACAGTGTCCGTCAGCTTCTGTCAGCCAGTTCTGTCAGCACTCTGTCGTGCCTGCGTCCTCAGGCCCAAAGGAAGGCCTTAAATCTGAGCTCTAGAGGACTCTGACTGGCCCATCAAGTAGATCTGCCCTCACCTTCTCCCAGTACACCAGCTACTTCCAAGCAGGCTGCATCCGTGCTGCTCAAAGACCTGAGAGGACTCTGATCCCACCATGGGGTGTATAGCTGTGGCTCCGGCTCTGCCACACTTTAATCCCCATCCCTTTTAACCACAATGGGAAACATGTGCTTACTCTGTGTAGGGTACAGGCCCACCATGGGAGAGACTGTTTACCTTTGGTCTAAAACTAACATTTCACAGCTCCTGTGACCACTTCTGTTCACAACTGCTATTGGGTTTAAAAAGGTGATGGAGGATCATTTGCTGACATTTTTATTTGGGACAAGATGATTCATTACAACCGTTGCTTCCAAATAAACACGGAAAGTGTCATCACACCAAACATTTTTTTTCCTTCCCTGTTTTTTTTTTTTTTTTATGTGGGAGGATGTTTCTTTAGACTTCCATCTCCTGGGACATGACAGTCACTCCAGTTCTGTCCCAGTTTCTGTTCAGACAGGGATGGAACAAAGATGTGCAATGGTGTAATAGAGCATAAAACAAGCAAGCCATATGGGTTGGCATATGGCTGCTTGCTTCTGGAGGACGAAAAATGCTCAGGTCAACCTGTTAATTGCTTTGGCCAGTTCATTCTTGCCACTGGAACTATTAAAAGAAAATGGTTGAATGTTGCTCTCTTGTGGCTCTGCAGACTCAGTATTGTAAAGACACATGTTACTGTTCAGAATGCTTTGCAGCCAGGTATTAACTCTGCATCCAAATTAATAGTTTGGCATGGCTTATTATGGTAAAGAATACTAAGCCTGTGGCTATTTATCACATCGCTGCAAACGCTAAAGATGCCATGAACTCGCCACAATACCTTTTTCCTCTGAGCAACCAGTGTTACTGTAATTTGCTTTCTCACTATACTTTATATTTTTCTTTTTTTTTATTATCACTACCCCCACAAAAGCTGAATGTCAGTTAAAGTTTGACTTAACATTTTGCAGCTTACATGGTTTATATATAAAGCACTAGTGTGTAAAATTGACTATTAACTCCTCATGAAGCATCTCAGAAAATAAGAAGAGTCGTTTTATTTCTGTAGAATGAGCTTTTTATAGCTGTAGATTAGGGATGCACATTTTGGATTTTTTTTTTTTTATGACTGTTAACCGACGCCCTTTAACGATTAATAACCATTAACCGATAAGTCCGGGAGGGTTGGCTGACAAGTGTCCTTTGATATAAAAAACACATTTTCTGAAAGTCCGCTCTTCTTGTAGTTCATAATACACTGGCTATAACATGTTAAAATGCCAGTACAGTAACTTTTTATCCAGAATATGGCTGATGCAGAATCGAAATGTGAGGTGACCAGTTCCCAACTCCCAGCTGTGGTGCTGTGTGACTGAATCAGACCCCGGCCTCCCCAGGTGTGGCAGGTGAGCTGAGGGTTGAGTGAACTCTTCCGGGCGTAACAGTAGCTTTCCACGTAGCCCTGCCTGATTCTGCCCGTTCCCGTCGTCTTATCTGAACATCCAGTGCAACCTAAACCAGGGTGCGGTACCTCTGCTCCTCCATTCTCCACGCTGCCTGTCTCCAATCCCGATCTTCTCAGATGTCATTGTGAGGAGAGAATGACCTCGCTTGAGCTGAACTTGAGTTGGACTGACTGACAGAGTCCTGACACCCCATTGTGGGCACAACCGTCTCAGTTTCCAGCCACCCACAACTTCCCACCCTCTGACCTCTAAAGCACAGAGGGCAAATGCAGCACAGACGATAAGCTGCGCAGCACATCCAATAAGGTTTTCAGTTCTTGACACGGTGGAGAAATTATACAAGTTTCTAATACTCAGTAAAGAAATGAGATTTGGTGTTTGGCTGGGCCAGAGTGGACATATTGATGCCGTTGATAGGTTTATATAGATTCTGTAGGGTGAGCTGTTACTTCCTCTTGCTGTCTGGGTTTAATTAAGCTTGCCAGTTCACCGACGAGCAGGGACAGAAAAATGCTGACACTCGAACAAAATCAGCACCGCAACAGCGCTGTAGTAGATGCAAAGTATTTGCATCTGCTCACTGTGTTTAATGGCTCTGCACTTATATTAAACTATCCATGTACGTATTTATCTGCTAACACAATCACTCAGTGGAATGATTAGGCTTGTTTAGCATGAAATCACTGACCGAGGCAAATTTGACACTAATTTAAGCAGAATAAACGGCTGTGATTTTCCTGTTTTTAATATATCAGCACTCGGGGTAACCTGACTAGGATTTGAATCATTTGTGAATCATCTATCATTTGCATTCCTACCAAATGCACTATAAACGTGTTCCCACATGTGCTCATTCCACAGCGGAGCTGCCAAACAGCAGTCAAACGCTGCTGAAAGGAGGCTTATCACAGCGCACTATGATTTTCCTTGACAAAGAAATTGTTTTGCTTTTCAAAGGAGGCCTTACCTACAGAACATTTGTTTTAGCTGACAGCATATCGTTCATATTTGCTCAATCCTCGGAGCTATTTAGTAGCCAGTGTTTCCTCTCCTAGCAGATCTTAGCAGTTTGTGTGCATTCACAAAAACGGGAGGGTTTGCAGGGCGAAATCTGATTAAGCTGAGCAGTGTGTGTGTGTGTGTGTGTGTGTGTGTGGACATGAGGCCCGAGCTTTAAATGTGGGTGTTTACTTGTAGACCTCGGCTCAGCTCAGAGATGTAATCTGATTTGCAGAAGGGAATGGGTCGTTTCACATGACTGGTTTAAAGGGCCGCTGGCGCAAGGTTGTGCCAGTGTCCCTGACTGCCTCGTGTGCGAGCGTGTTTATATGCATTTGTGCTTGCATCCTTGTGTGTATACGCCATTTATTTGCTTTCACAAAGCGCTCTGCAGAAATATGAGTGTTTGTTGGTACAGGCTCCCACACAGTGGAAATGGAGAGGTGTTGAAGTTTGCGGTGCGGTCGAGCAAACCAGAGTGCCACATTTATTTCCCTATTCTTGGTTTGAAATGAGATTTGTTTGAGGGAGGCTACGTGAAGTACAGCCACCGCTAATTAACAGGCAATTACACATCTGGAAAAAAGTAAAGATCTGCTTCAGACTCTAATGCAGGGTTGGTTTGCTGCTTTCTGATTACACATGTCTTTATTTTGAACTAATGGACCATCAGAAATTATGTCAAATAATTTAAATCATCGTATAGCCTCAACAGCCTAAGAAGCACTTTTATAATCAAATCTCCTTAAAGCTTTACTTCTGCATCCTTCTGTTTTGTTTTGTTTCTGTGTGTGTGTGTGTGTGTGGAGAGATTATCTCTTCCTTTCTCTCTCTCTCTGAGGTGGATGTAGTCCATCATATGATTTTCATTGCTGACCAGCCAGAGGAGTTAAGCACGCTCTGGTGTGTGTGTTATCCGGTCTCTGTTAATAATTTCAGCTCGTTCTCCATCTCGGGGGTCATCAGCTGTAGTCATCATGTACGCTAGTGAAACAGACGGGGGACTACAGGTGATGCAGCGACAAGCGTGACTGTTCGGCATAAGCCTGTTTAATGCTGAGCAGATCTTGTGTGTGAGCCCTGATCTCTCTGTTTTCATGCCTGTCTGGTCTCAAAGGTTCAGGAGTGTGCATTCGGTGTTTGTGTGTTTTCTCTCCTGTCTCTTGGAGGGCCCATAAGCAGGGTGTTGCAACGAGCTGGAAGCTCTGATCCCATCAGGCGTGTCAGCAGGGGCACTTTTTCATAAGGTTGTAATCTCACCACACAAAGGGGTGTCCAATATTGGAGAGAGCCCCTACCCCTGAGCTAATCAAGACCTGACCAAACCTTCTCCTGGCTCACCAACTCTCTAAACATTACCTCATCTGCAGGCTTAGCCTAGCCACATGCGACTCCAGCCTTCTGGTGTACATGATAACTCACTTAGCGCAGCTTGATTGTTAGAAAAAAATGGAAATATAAGAAAGGATATAAAAGAAGTGAGACCAGCATGCGACTACCTATGGTGCCTGGTGCCAGGGAAAGGTATTTTTAAAAGGGAGAGGAAAGAAAGAATCATTTTACCATGTCCTCCAGAAACTCTGTGAAGCAATTTCCCAGTATTTGGTTTCTCTCCCCACCGTCCTGTTATTGCTGTTTTCCCCTCTCCTCCTGGAACCTTCAACCTGAAAGGACTTTTTTTTTTTTTTTTTTTTTTTTTTCAAGTTCAGTCTTTGTGTCACTCGGAAACAGTGCATTCGTTGCCAAGGTAACAGGTCTGGGACAGAGAAACTCAGAGGCAGGGAGCACCTTTGTTTCAGAGTGGATAAAGTGGGACACAGTCTGTCACTAACCCAGAGAGTACACCTTCAGTCCTAAACATGTTTGCACATAAAAACTGGCAGGTTTTTTGATCCAGTATCTACCTGAACCTGCTGAACTCATAAAATAAGCCAGTGCACCATATAAATTATAAATGGTATAATGGAAAAGCCACTTTTCTGCCGATGTTCTTCTGATCTGCCAAGTTTTTGCACAGCTCCCCTGAAACCTGATTTACATAAAAGAGGGTCGGTTGAGTTAATTTGCTAATAGTGAATTTACTTTTTTAATGTTCTGTGAAGGTACTGGAGAAAGCGTGTGATGTAAAATCATTATAAAATCACTTTTGGTTAAGCAAGGGGGCAAATTATGGGAAAAAATACTATAATTGCTGTATTTGGGTGCCTAAGGTTACTACAAACACAAAAAAACACTATATTCTGCCACCTTGTGTATTTTTTGGAGCCTCCCAGGTCTGAAAATATGTCATTAAGAAAGCTTCTTATATTTTCAAGGAACTGTTACCAGCTCAGAGTAGAAATATCCAACTTCCCAAACTTTATCTTCTCACAGCTTCACATCATGCTGCATTCACTGTACCTTGGATACCTTTGTTATGCCATTACCAGTGGATTTTTTTAGTGTATTAATTCACTTAAGTTCATTCCATTAATTTAATTAGGACATGATCTAATCATTTCCTTAGTGTTTAGCTTTTTAAATCAATGATACCAAATTAAAGATTTCATATTAACTTAGTAAGCTATTCATTGAGGAATGTCTTAAAATGTGGAAACTGTGGTTGATAAGCTTCACGGATATTTAGAAAGTAAACCTATTCCTTGTTGTTCTTTTCTGCAATTTCCTTCCCCAGTTGGAAGTTGGAAATTTCGATTTTCATTTGTAGTTGAAGGTAGCATCAAAAGACATATGTGGCTGTTACATTTCTTCAGCATTTCTTTCTGTGGTGCTGTGTTTTATCGACATGGGCCAACGGGGCCAAAAAGTACTGTATACTTTCTCATGTGGTATTACATGCCTCAAGGGTTACTGATTTTAATTTGTGTTTAAATTAAACATTTGGATCCTGAAGAAGGAAACTCAGAATAGGCAGACACCACAAAAGTAGAGTACTCAAACTCAAGTGGGTCATTTTTTTTCCCCCCCCTAAAATAAGTTGCTATGAACAGAACTTTAAAGAGCTGGTAATTTAATTATAATATCTGTATACAACAAGCTCCGTGCAAGAAAATGCATGATACAAACATATAAAGTCATGTTATTAACCAAGTAACAATGTATGAATGTCCAGTGGAAAATTATGAGAATCTTCAAAACCCATGAGCCACTGGACATAAAGTGACCTTTAATTTAGTGTTGGACACTGGGTTCTTTAATTTAATAAATCATGTGATTAATTATTTCAACAAATTATTCAGTTAGTTCAAAGGAACCTAAAGTGGTAGGAGTCGAAGGCCTGAAGGCTTTCTTCTGACGTATAGCAGCCATGTGATTTGTAGATTGTCACTGGAAGATAAGTTCTATTTAATTATTGTGATATAATGGCAGTTTTCCCATAATGCCATTAATGTAAGCCTTCAGAACATCCAGCTTTTCATGTAGGTGGGATGGGAATTAAACATGTCATACTCAACATGTCTGTATGGAAACTCATACAGCAGACTTGGGAAAATGTTTGCAGTGTGTAAGTCTGAACTACGCTTCAATAATATTGGAAAAACTAACATTGCTATATTTTCTTTTCCTGCGTAATATGCTGCGTTATTAAATTACAGGAATTTTCAGGAGATTAGGTTTATTGAAAGGAATTAATTAGTCCAGAATGATTTTGGGTTATTTTGTTGAAGAGTACACCTGCACTGAAATAGAAATAATAATAATAATTAAAAAAAAAAAAACTTTTATTTGACTTTTGGGACGAGTCAGTATCAATGCGCCAAATACTAAAGAAACAGACTCTCTGTGTCTTCTGACTGGTTTTGCGAATTTTTCTCTAAGCTGAAGGACTCCTCCTGTTATCCTGTTTAAATTCATGTACTCACCTCTGCATCACTTTGGCTTTCTTTTTGCAACCAAATTTTCCTCTTCGCCACTTTTTTCCATTTCCCAGCCGACCCATCTTATACTGCTGTGCATAAAACGGGCTGCATGTCACTCACCAGCAAGAAACGTTGAGTGCCAGTAAAGTTTAAAAACCTCTGTTCAAGAGCTTTGTAGGCTGCAGATCAGTCATCAGACCTGTGAAACTTTCTTTTCTGTTTTCCTAATGTTTAAGACAATGCTTAAAGTCATTTCTCCTACTTGACATTGCCTTGTCCTGCAGCGTGAATGTTGCACATTTACATATTCCAATAGCAGCGTATTGAAGCTCCCAGTTAAAACTGCTGCAACACAAAGTAAAACATGCAGAAGGAGAATTGTGCTTCTTTTACTCCCTTCTATTGATGCAATAAACCTATCATCTCAATCAGCATATCTTCAGTTTATTAAACTAGGAAACTCTGTGAGTGAGCCAATTTAAAATTAAATTAGTCAACTATTTTCCCTTTGCCGTGCATCCAGAGCTAATGAGGTCAAAAATCCTCGTATAGTCAGTTTTAAAATGACCACCATGCATTTCTTTCCATGTCTTTTTGAGTTAATTGGACTAATTGTTTATGGGTCTAATTAGCGCAGAGTGTAATGCTTTAAATGCGAGATGAGAGCCAATAGATGAGAGGAGCATTTTTCTTGTAAACCAGATTGGATCTTCTCAACTATAAAGCCAAATGATATCATTGACGCAGAAATATTTTGCTTTCCACATAAGGAAGATTATTGTAAATCTTCCTGTTTTCCAATGAGCTTGATTTACACTGTGTCCTGTTATGTAATTGCTCTGAACTGTTATTAAAAGCCTTCACTGCTTGACGTGTCATTGAACACCATCAAATCCCTGGAAATGATGGTTTATCATGTGGAACCAGTTGGTGGAGGCTCTGACGCTGACCCAGAACTTGTTAGAGGAATTATATCATATGTCCCAGCTGGCCTGGGAGCAGCTGAGGATCTTTCATGAGAATCTGGAGAAAATTTCTAAATGTATTTAGGCTCGGGTGCCTCTGCTTGCCTTGGTGCGACTACATATCTGGGAGGGATTACGGAGGTTGGAGGATAAATTAATGGAATTATAAAAGGCACCAACAGTATGCCCGAAAGGGCTCTGATTTTTGTAATTTGGCTTTTATTTATTTATTGTCATAGGACAGAATCATCATTACAAATTAGGGATACACGATAACTATCGGGCCGATAACAGGAAATTATGTTGTCATTCTAATAAGTCCGATATCACGACAAATAGCCCCGATAACATATATTTTTTTGTCGACTCGGCAGTGCCTCGCTCCCTCTGAGTCTTAAATGACCGGCAGTGAATGTTATGTTCAAGTAACATCAGCATAATCAGAAAAACAATTTCTTAATCAGGAAAATCAAGAAGACCCCCTCATGCCAGAAAACAACATCATTTCTGTATTTGCTAACTTGAATCTATATTTGCAGTAATTCCCCTCATGTTACACATAAAAAAGTAAAAAAATAGAAAAGGCTGAAAGAACGACTAGCAAATGACGGAACGTCGGAATTTACGCTACACATTGAATGCAGCATGCATTGTGCTGATCACAACAAACATGGAGGCGATGGCATGGAACTTCATTAAAGTTTCAGAAGAAGATAGTTTGGTGGTTATTTGTGATGGATGCCCCAACCGAATTCTACGAGGAGGAAAGCACAAGCATAAGCTTTGATACGTCAAACCTGATCAGCCACCTACAACATAACAATCGCTTCCATGGAGTTTTGAAATCACGCTCACGCAAGCTAATGCTAACGTGCACAAGCCAGCAGCAGTCTCCCCTCCTCTCTCCTCTGATCTCCCTCACCTCTCTCATCTAAAGCTTCCATGAGATAAAAAAAACAAAAAAAACCACTGAACCTCATGAATTAAAGGTATTAATTTAAATGGAACCAAGAGTCAAAATCCTTTAAATGTAATCCTTTTCAGTTTGTAATTTTGATGCATGTATTTCCATCAGTTCAAGGAGCCTTTATTTTTTTTATATATCAGTAAGTAATGCACCTATTTAAGTTGATGTGAGATATCAAATAGGTTTGTTTGATAGCTTTACGAAAATGAAAACGAAAAGAGGCTTGCCAGTAGTTTTTCAATGGAAAAAATAAATATCTGTTCATTTAAAGAGTCCAAACTGTTTTTGATTTTGTTCATAGTATTGATGTAATGATATATATGTGTGTGTTATAGGTTATCGGTATCGGTATCGGCCTTTAGGAGCTGAAAGTTAACAGTATCGGTTTTAAAAAACAATTATCGTGCCTCCCTATTACAAATCAAGATTAACCATTTTACCCTTAAATTTAAGAAATCTAGTCATCGAGAAAGTAGTCTGCCACATCCCAACTCAAATTGAATTTGACTCCTTTTGTTGTCTTTCATGTTCAATCATGAATGAGCCTCGTTCTGATTCATCCTACTTCCCCTATCTTATACTTGTCTTCCAGAGGATCCCAGATGAACAACCAGGAAGTGGCTGAGTAATGGAAAGATGATCTCAAAAGCTCTAAGAGGTAGGGATGACTTTGGTCTCATTTTGATTATTGTTGAGTTGACTGTGATGGCACACATTGCAGTCTCATGATAAACACTGACAGCTTCAGTAAACAACCAGACTGTTACTTTTACTGATCAAACAGAGGTGTTAGCTCACACATATAAGAGATACAATCAGGGTGGTGGCATTGGAAATGTACCCATATTCTTGTTTTTTTTTTTGTGTGTGTGTGTGTAACCTAAGTCATGACAGCACAGTAAAGAATGCAGTGGCACAGAGATATCACTTCAAACACAACTTCTCTCAGGAGCCTCAGATCCGTTCGGTAGAACTGAATGAAGATATGCTTTGATGGCCCACCACAGTGTCCGGTGACCTTCAAAGGAACCTGTTGATGGCACGGTGCAGGGCAGCCCGTAGACTGGAATGAGAGGTGCTGTGTATGTGTCCCTCTCAGGGTGGTCGTGGGTTTTCTCAGTGGAGGTCAAACACGCTTGACCCCAGCAAGACTAGTCATCTTCTACAGATTTTAGGCTCACGTTATCTTCTGCTGTGAAGGTGAACTGTGTGTGGATGGCAGGATGCCAGCAGACAGGTACAGTAGATGTGCTGATGGGGGAGGGCGATAGGGCCCCAGGCACAGAAAGACATACGTGGGCAGGCTGAGACTCCGAGGCAGGTTGGGACCTGGTTCTGTGTGCTGATGCTGTTCCTCTGGCTCGGCTCCAAGGTGAGGCAGAGGAAAGAAACGTGGGAAGGGGAAAACCAGAATAAGGGCCAAAAGGAGAGATCCAAAAAATAAGGTGAAGTAATAATGTCGGGAGGTAAAACTGAAATAATGGCTAGCTGTTGAGAAAAAAAACGGTTATAGTTCATGTTGGTAGAGTCAACGTATGAGGAGATGATGGGGCGCAGGAGGAGGGACGCGGAAAAATAAAAGTATGAGACACATCCTGTGCGCCAGGGGAACGTGACTCCTCGCAGGTAAACCAACTCAGAGGTGCAGACAAGCAGAAAGAAGATGAAAAAAAATCGTGATGGATGACTACTTATCCTCTGACACATTTGTTCTTTCCCTGGGCGAGGAACAGGCGGGACAGGCCGGTCCCACCACTTTGCTGTCATGGCGTCTGCAGGGTTGAGTGGTTGGTGTGCGGGGGTGGACAATGTAATGTCATTTTGTTGAAGGCTGCATGAGCAAGCAGCACAGTCTGTGTTGTCAGGAGGCCACCTACCTGCATTACCTCATCTTGAGACGTGCTGACAGTGAAATAGACATCGACAATCATCGCCATCTTCTTCAGCTACTTTTGTGTCGTATTTTAGATAAAGATGTGCAGAAGTACACATACGCTGTATAAGAAGGACAACTTTTTTTCTCACGGTCTGACATTGAATAAGACTAAACCTTTCCTGCTTTAGGTCAGTTAAAATTTGAAAATATATTTGCTAAATGTCAGAGAGAGAAATTTTGTATTACTTTCTTCAAAGTCAGAAGTTTAGATACATGAAGATTACTACACCTGTAAACAATTTGGTCAAGCTTAAATGATGATGTCTTGGCTTTGGCAAGCTTCTGACAGGTTAATTGACAACATTTAAGTCAATTGGGAGGCTCACCTGTGGATGTTTTTGAAGGCAAACCTCAAACACACTGCTTCCTTTTTTTGACATCATGAGAAAATCAAAAGAAATCAGCCAAGATATCAGGAAGAGAATTGGTGGACCTCCACGAGTCTGGTTCATCCGTTGGGTACAAGTTCCAGATGCCTGAAGGTGTCACGTTCATCTGTTCAAACATTTATAAACAAGTATAAACACCGTGGGAATGTCCATCCGTCATACCCCTCAGGAAGGAGACGGGATCTGTGTCCCAGAGATGAATGTGCTCACGGTGTGAAATGTGTGTACCAACCCCAGAACAAAAGGAAAACACCTTGTGAAGATGCTGGATGAAGCTGGTAAAAGAGTGTCATCAGTGAAACGAGTTCTGTTCTGAACATGGACTGAAATGCCACTCAGCCAGGAAGAAGACTTTACTCCAAAACCAACATAAAAAAGCCAGATTACAGTTTGCAAATGCACACAGGGACAAACACTTTCATTTTTGTTATGTGGTCTGATGAAACTAAATTTGAAGTGTTTGACCATAATAACCATCGTTACATTATGAAGGAAAATGGGGGAGAAGCTTGATAGCCTGAAAACACCATCCCAACTGTGAAGCATGGAGGTGGCAGCATCATGTTATGGAAGTGTTTTGCTGCAGGAGGAACTGGTCCACTTCACAAAATAGATGACAACATGAGGAAAAGAAGAATAATATATCTCAAGACATCAGCCTGGAAGTTAAAGTTGGGCACAAATGGGTCTTCCAGATGAACAATGACCCTAAACATACTACCAAGTTAGTTACAAAGTGGCTTCAGGACAAAGGATAAAGTCAGTGTTATGAAGTTGCCATCACAGAGCCCTGATCTCAGTCCTATAGAAAATCTATGGGCACAGCTGAAAAAGTGTGTGTGAGCAAGGTGGCAAACCTAACTCAGAAATGGACCAACATTCAGGCAAACTATTGTGAGACGTTTGTGGAAAGAAACCTAAAATCATTTGACCTAAGTAATACAGTTTAAATGCATCCATCCATCCATCCATTTCCTATACCCGTTTCATCCTTGAAGGGTCACGGGGATCTGCTGGAGCCTATCCCAGCTGTCTACGGGCGAAAGGCAGGGGTTCACCCTGGACAGGTCGCCAGTCCATCGCAGGGCCCAGTTTAAATGGAATGCTACGAAATACTAAGGAAATGTATGCAAACCTCTGTCTTTGAAGTAATAAAACTAATTATCTCTCATTATTCTGGCATTTAGCCAACAGAAATAATTTCAGTAATCCTGACTGACCTAAAACAGGAAAAGTTTAGTCTGATTTAATGTCAGACAGTGAGAAAAAAAATGGTATGTGTATTTTTATACAGTGTATGTAAATGTCTGGTCTCAACTGTGTATTTTGGCTTGAATTTAGAAAATAAGATACTTTTTTTTTTTTTTTTTTTCCAGGCATGGGACATTTCAGTTGTCCCATCTTGTTCCTGGTATTGGGCTATTGAACTGCTAGCGCTTGCTAATATCTGAATACAGTGTCAGTGTCACATGACACAATCAAAATGTTGCTATCATTCAGACTGTGATCATCTCAGTTTTAGATGAGACTTTGGAGTGGATAATCGGCTATTTATCCCAGTTTGAAGGCCTTAAAGCCTTTTTCTTTTTTTTTTTTTTGTATACATTTTATGAAAGCAGAAGAAATAGATTGAGAAGGCAGTTGTTTTGTTCAGCTTTGGTGCTTCATGCATGCTATCTTTTTAATTATCCTAACTAAACATTTATTCTAACTACACCTAAAAAAAACATGCTGCCAGAAGAGATTATGTTAATCTAATGGGAAATGTGTCGATGCTCTAGAGTCTTTCTCTGGCTTCATTTAATCATTAGTTTATGTGTTATGTTTCTAGGATCACGCTTAATCCTGGTTTGGACTGTGGACCCAGCATCTCATGCAGCAGATGTTTGCTCCTGGCATGGCTGCTGACAACATGAGCTCCATCACTGACAATCGAGGCCCTCAGGATCCAGCAGGAGCTTGAACTTGGAAAAGCTGTGACATGAACTCAGCAGGACAATGGAGTTCATTTTGCTGCTCAGGCATTGTGGGACACATCAATCAACGTCTGGAGAAGCGCTCAGTCAACGTGATGAATCCACATTTACCATATTCACCTCCACCATCTCTAGATTGTTTGACTTGAATGAGGGTTAATATTTTCCGATATAAACATCTGCTCTTGATTTTCAGCCTTTATTCATTCAGCTGCTCGTGCATGATGGCTGTATACAGTATTAAAAGTGCTGGTCCTGTTTATGGAAAATGTTCAGATGGCATTCTTATTCTTTGAGTGTTTTTGTCTTCTTTTTTTGTTCTATTTTCCAGATTGAAGGCAGCACTTCACCTGCACACCAATATATACGAGTTTAAGCTAGTGCAAAAAATAAAAAATAAAAATACTGAGTTAAAGGATGGGCTTTTGATCTTGATTCTGCAGAGGGATTACTCATTCAATCGAAATATAGCTTCCATTTCCCAGATACAGTCACAAAGAAGCCATTGTCATCAGCTTATACAGTGAATGTAATCAAAAAAGTTCTACCACTGAAGCTGCATTTTTTTTGTGACACGTTGGCAGCCTGTGTTAACGTTGATGTCAAGTTGTGCGCTCCGATCACGATTTATTGCTCCATAACTTTTTGTTGTGTCTCTGAAACTCTGTTAGCAGAAATTAAATTGAATAAATAAAGCACCTGTGTTGCTCTCTGTTTATTTTTTCATTGCAGCTGCAGATTTGTTTGAACTGATAAGATCGCTTCATGGTGATCAGCATGCATGCTTGTGTTTATATCTGTTTCTACTGTTTGTGATGCTGGCATCAGTACTAGTTGGGTGAGATGAATCACAGCCATAAATTACAAATGACACAGTTCTGCTCCGGCATGTGTAGCAGTTACATTTATTCACAACACAAAACGTAGGAGTTTCACAATGGAGGCTCAGAAACTGACATTTTTAAGTTTCCTAAATGGTCAGATTTTTACTTTTGCCTTTAAAAGTCATAATATGCCTAGATTCTTCTAGAGGTACTGGTAGATAGCTGGAGGTGCTAATCTACACATTACAGCAGCCATGAGTTGAAGCGTCACACCCAGCAGTATTTTTTATTACCTTTTGCCCTCAAGTAATATATAAAACAATTTTATACACGTTGAGTTTGTGTGATCTTCCTGTTTTCATGTTTTCTCCGGGTGCTCAGTTTTACTCCTGCAGGCCAAAAGCATGCGTGTTAGGCTGACCGGGGATACTAAATTGACAATAGAAGTGAGTGTGAGCGTACGTGGTTGTTAATGTGTGTGGCCCTGCGATGGACATACTGTACTCTGCATTTCACCCTGAGATACCTGGGATATACTCCAGCAGACAACCGTGACCCTGAGAATATACACACTGAATGTTCATGATGGAAAAATGTTTATATACTTTAGAGTTTTGTACTCTAAGAAATGTAGCTATTAAATGGGACATTTAAAAAAAATTGTTTTGTGTGTTTAAGTCAGCTTCAGAAACTCCCACATAAGACGATGCTGCTGCTGTATGGTGTGGCCTTGGTCTGAGGATTTCTCATTCAGTGAGCAGTTCAAGTAAACAGCGAACTGTGACATCACAGACCCAGATCAGAGTAGAATTATTCAACCTCCTCAGCAAGTGGCTGGAACAAAGCTGCACCATCAGTTTCTAAAGAGGGACACCTTGTAGAAGAGGGGAATGGAGTCGTGTCTGAAAGTGTACTGTATATCTTGGTTATTTTGAGCAAAGCATATTACAGACATGTCACTGGGACTTCAGAAAATTGTTACTTTTTTTGTCTCAACCTTGTCTCATCCCTATTGAGACAAGGAGTTAGAACTAGAGGAGGATTCTTGAAATCTATCAGGACAAAATAATTACTTTTTGGGATAAATATGTATTGTACTACATAATAATAATAATGATAATAAAAACAATAATAATAATAATAGTAATAATAATAATAATAATAATAATAATAATAATAGTAATAGTTGTTGTTGTATCAGAAATACCAATTCAGAAGGAGTAAAACTGGTTGACAAAATTGCCCTTATATTTTTTATGTTTTGTTTTTTTTTCTATTTGATGGCTGGTTAGAACCTCTGTTACTGTCAGAAATCACACTTTGAGGAACTTCTGCATCAGCGTCGTGTCTGACAGATGTGTCCATCTTTCACAAGAGACTTTTGTTCCAATTAGCTTCCGAGAGATGAGCCATTTAGGATCTTTTGCTCCTTCCTGTTCCTATTCCCATACAGTAATGGGAAGTTTAAAGAGAAAATGGAACAATGTAAACAAGGACTTTTTTTCCCCCCTATTCCTCTTCATCTTAGGATTTTTAAAGAAAAGATAAAGTGACACCATGAAAAACTGCATTCCCCTGCTGAGTCGGCTTCTGTACAGTCTGTGTGTAGGATGTTGACAGAGAAGTGTTGAATGTCACAGTCTAGGTCAACATGAGTCAAGCTGCAGGGAGTTTTCAACCTTTTTGATGATAGAAATCCCCACAGTGCTCTTGTCCTCTCCAGTGTACATTAGAACAGCATCATTGTTCTCAATTAGTCTGAATAAATTCGTTAAATCAGCAGGTGACTTCCCAGTGAGACGCTATTCACTGTCAATTTCAACTCAGGTTGGGTGGGAATCCTGTGATGATGGACGTCAGAGCAAGAGTGTGTGATAGTGAAGTTGCTACGGATGCGTTTCTTGAGGGGTTGCACATTGTTCTCTTCTCAATGACAAGAGCAAAGAGGGCGGGGCTTTATTGCAGTTTGTTGAGACCTTCATTCCCATGTATAACAGTGTTCTGACAAGATGCTCAAAGTGCCGTTGGGATTATATTACAGATTAGATTTGAGGAGGACAAAGTCAATCCAGTATGAAAAAAGCGTAGGGGAGAGATGGGCCCTGTGCTCATGTTTTGGAGTTTCGTGACATCTTTATGGTTCTGCTTATGGTCAACAACATTAGCATACCCACAATGCAGTTCTCTGCTTGTCTGCCTCCCCTGCTACAACCCCCCCCCCCTTTTTTTTTCTTTTTTTTTTTTTTTCTCACACATATACACAACTCTGGGAGAAAAAAATGACCTCTCCGCAGCTCTCAATTCACTGCACTTCTATAGCCTTGAATAGACCGGCTCAACAAAAGGTGACATAATTTTCTCAGGGTTTGATTGGCCCCCTCCATGCCACAAGATGACATCATTCAGCCCCCACCGCAACACATTAACACCACACCGCCACCAGCACACAAGCACCCCCCCCCCAACCCCGAACTCCTCTGTTCTTGGATGCTGGGTTGTCAAGACGACAGAGCGAGGCCCGGACGGTGGGGCAGGACTTGGCAGTGTGTTGCAGCCTGGCTGTCCATAATGAGCTCAGGCAGCGTCGCTCTTGTGTTTGTGGTAAACAGTCTTGCTGAAATGATACCGAAGGATGGGAGGAAGGGGAGGGATGTGAACCGCTGTCTTGAATTTAATGATGGGATCCTTTTCATTCCTGCTCTTCTCCACATGGATGTATTTTTCTGCATGCACACAAAAAAATGACTCCAGTAAAAAGTGTCAAGTCATAAACTGACAACGTCAACCGCTACCTTCGTGCCAACTGTTGAGCAATTTATTTGAAGCTCCCTTGTGAGTTGGAACAGGCTTCAGGCTTCATTGTCCCTCACTTCCTTGAAGCTCAAGGGGGAAGCGTGTGTGTTTGCTGGAGGACAGAACTTTTTATGATCTTACGTTCCTTTTGAATCTGCCATGCGAGATTTTGTTTTAATATTTCTTAATTATTTTGTAGTATATTTCTATCCTTACTATCCTTTTTTAAATAAGCCTTTATTCTAAATTTGGTAATATTGAAATTGGAAATCAAATCAATCACAACATATGTTTCACACGCCTGCGATGGACTGCCAACCTGTTGAGTTTTTATTGTGTTAATCTGAAAAAGGAGCAGTAACTGGGGTGTTTTTATTTCATGCGATGGTGACATCAAGCAACAAATCTCAGGTTCTCCCACACTCTCAGAGCCAGGAGAGCTGCTACTTGCCACCTAGATCAGTCCAACCTGTGACCCTCACTAATAAATGCCACTTTCTGGCCTGGTGTGCAGCCAGGACCATTACAGGCTGTGCGCCATGGTATCACACACATACAAATGACCACTTCCCCTTGGAATTGTCATTAATGAGCATAATTTAAAGTGAGGTCGACATGAAACCCAGAGCCAAACCTTGTTGGTTCCAAACACTCCTGCAGCTTTTGACGTCTTTGAACGTGCTCCAAACCATTTCCTCAAAATGGAGCTTTATGCATAGAAAAAAAAATGACAGAATTACCGCTTGGTTTTGGAGTAGGTCCATGCTTCATGTTGATTATTGCATATAGAACTAAAGAGTCAGTCATGTGTTACTGATGGCAGTGTTTGTGCTGGTATATGTTATATAGCATAAATATATAACTTTTCACTGTTGCTCCTCCAGTACTGCTTTCTGTCTCTGTATTGTTGAACGAGCCCAAATCTATTTCCCATTAAAAGGCCTTTTCATGCTCTCTTCTTCTTGTGAGATGTGCTAACTGTGGTGTTGTGGGAAGGCCCCTCTTTGGAGGGAAGGGAGCATAGCTTTAGTGGGTTTTTGAGCTTTGATGAGGGTCGACCGGATATTGGTTACCTCTGGAATGCTGAGGATGCGTGGGCTCCCAGTGACTTTGATGAAGAAATGATGAAAATCCGCCACTTTGCTTCCTCTGTGTATCTTGCTCAACTGCTCTCTGTGAAAAGGATTTTTTTCCCCAACAAGTTTTAGTTTCTAAAATGTCATGGGATTTACCTTAACTTTATTGTGACTGTCTTTCTAAAACAATAATTTGTTTCACAAACAATGTTTCTGCTGTCACTTGATCATGAAATTAGGGTTCGTTACCTGCCATAATTGTTTATGGTGACAACCTTGATTGCCGGGGTTACATAGATGGAGTTGCATGGCAAAGCATCCCTTAGTCCCAGCCTCTCCATCCCTCACCCTGTTACTCTCCCTTAATCCTCAATGAGAGGGATAAGGGGAGACTCGGGAAGCAGACGAGGATGAGGAGGAGGGGAAGCACACAACAGGCCAAAGGCTCCACTGACGTCCATGGGAATCCGGAGATCCATTCATTGGCAATTATCAGCATCAATGCAGAGAGGCAGTGGCAAGGCAAGGGGTGGGGGCAAGGGGGTGTGGGAGAGTTTTCGGGGTGGAGTTAGGCATAATAAAGGGGTTGGGGGAGGGTCTGTCCAAGATGGAAATAATGGTGTACCAAAGGAACCAGTAGGTGGTGGTGAGAGTGAAAGTGAAATTGGGATTACTTTTAACTCTGGCAAAGATGATGTGAGCTTGACCTTATGAGCAAGCACGTTTTAGATACACAGCTGCATTTCCCTTTTCTCTGTACATGGTTTCTGCAGAACTGATAACAAGAAAGGATATATTTATAGACATGAACATATACTATACAGCTCATCGTCAAGTGAAGCAAGTGATCATAAACATTTTTGCTGTTGATCAAATCATTTGTCCCATTTTTATTATGTCTAAGGTCACTAATCTGAATTTTACTTTATCACAGTGCTCATTACTTTTCAATTATAAGAGCGTCTGATAAATCTAAGGCATTTGTGCTTGTACCAAACTGATTTTAATCAGCGCTTGAGCATAAAATGGATTCATCTGCATTAATATTTTTTTCCTGTGTGAAATGAAGTGAGATGGCAGTTGCTCTCAAATCCAGAATGCCAGCAATCTCCCCCCGCCTCCTCCTGCATCATACATCACCCTGACAGGTCATTTCACTCCTGGATTCAGAATTCGGGCTGAGAGACCACTTTAAACACTCTGCGCTGTCCCCGTTTGGTGAGAACGTCACTTCCATCCCTCTGAGCACCAGGTTTGAACTTTGGCCAAATAAGAGAGCCAAAACTGTCCAACTGGGGAAATTATGACAAATGATGTATAATCACTCCTCTTTTCTTCACTTGAAAATCAGAAATTTTCCAGCAGAGGGAGATTCACCACAGCAGCTTTTTATGGTTTGACCTTTTGCTGATTGTCAAAGAGGAACAACTGTATTTATTGGCAGAGTAAAACTTTTAAGCGTGCATTTTCCAACAGTGATGCTCATTTCTTCTCTATTGGGAAGAAGTAAAGGTCAAGTCAAAGGTCAGGTCAGCACTTGTCCTCTTCGTTAGAAAGCCTGGTGATATTCTGGACTTTACCTCTGGGAAACACAGTCATATGAAGATGTCTCATTATGCCTTTGGTGAATTTAGAAAGAAAGTGTCAACTTGTCAACAGCGGAGGTGAATGATGTCTTAAAGTGAAGCTGTCAGAATGAAGAATAACAAGCTGGTTTTTGTACTGTGATGATTGGATTTAAAAGCCCTTAAAATATAAACTTCTTATCATGTCTTCTATGCATTTATTTTTAAATATCTTTAAGAACTAAAAAAGCAATTGTTACATGATTAATTTGTATGCTTTAATGTAAAATAAATTGAATTAATTGAATAAATTGCTCATTTAGCTGAAGTCCATTTTGAACCTTTGTGTTTTTAAGTGCAAATAAAAAAAAGTTATTAATTTGTTTTTTGATGGCGAATTAATCTTTAAAAAAAAGTCATTTGTAAAAATCTAAAAGAAATACCATAAGCTGCTAATCTGCAGACATGAACAAAAGACTTCATACCATGTTTTGTGTGCAAAAACATTCATTTCTAATTTGTAAAGTAACAAGGGAACAAATAGTTTCCTCTGAAATGTTTTTGAAGAGAAGAAATAAAGTGGCTTGAAAAGAAGG
The DNA here is from genome assembly GCA_018398805.1 of Hirundichthys speculiger. Classification (NCBI taxonomy): domain Eukaryota; kingdom Metazoa; phylum Chordata; class Actinopteri; order Beloniformes; family Exocoetidae; genus Hirundichthys; species Hirundichthys speculiger. The sequence continues at coordinate 1,391,874 of JAGFBZ010000958.1, forward strand.
ATGTGAGAAAAGTACAAGAACCTCAAATTTCAGCTTTAATACAGCTCTTGGCATGCAGTCTCCACATCTTTGTTTGAATTTATGACATTCAAAATGCAAGATTCAGAGGTGATAAACTCACATTTCCTTAAAACTCTTGCAGCTTGCGCGTTCAGAAATGTTTATTACTTTACAGAACTTTTTCATAAACTATCTCCAGATGTCCAACCATTCAGGAAAAACCCATTTTAAAATCATAATCATTGAACAAATTTGGTGGCTGTAAAACCAGGTAAAAAAAAACAAACAAAAAAAACACCTTCCGTTTTCTGCCAAATGTGTCATCAAAGAGGCTGAAGTTCCAGTGAAATGGGTTGTTTTCTCCTAATGACTCCGCTGGTAAGGTGGAATCATGTTATTCTGCATCGATCAGAGTCACGCAGCGTTGCCTCCCACTCTGCAGGAATCCTTTGGTCAGGGAAACCAGTGACCCTTGACACACACACACACAAAATCCGCTTTTACATGCAGCGCTTGAATTTCGTTTCCTGATGTGTAAAGCTGGCAGAGTGGTGAGGAACAGCATGAACACACACAGCCATCTATCACAATGAGAGCACAAACAGGACGTGATTTATATGTCACCCATGCCGTGGCACCGTGTGCAACGTGCGTCTTTTTGGCATTGGATCCAAACACATCATCCCGACTGCACCCGTTCCCTCTCATGAATAGACACGTATCTCAGATAGCCAATGGTTCGGTCAGATAAGACCTGTCATTCCTGTATCTGGGCTGGCCGATAGCCATCAGCTCTGAGGGTAGTGAGCTTTTGTTTACACAGCCAGTGAGGCGCTCAGCACTAACACACTCCGAATAAACTGTTCATCCCGTTGTAAATGCATCTGCACCAGTTTAACTGTTGGGCAGCTGTATTTACACACAGCAAAGGCCATCACACAAATGACAGTTCTAGTGGCAGTTTTGTTTTAAAGCCACATTCAGTTTGAGATATCCTCAGTATGCTCATAGAAATAGGCGATAAGGTTATGAGCCTCTGTATTATACTGAATATGTCCCCCCTTTATCCTCCCTTTATGCACTGACCAGATCAACTGAGGGCTTCCTGGAGTACCGGGACATTGAGAGTAAATCTTTTGTGGGTTGTGGGATTGGCCTTTCCAGGTTTGAAGGCCTGGCCTGGTGAATATCTTAGACTCTGTCATGTTCTTTGAGCCCTTTCTAAACACTTTTTTTGGGCTCGCTACCGTTTTGCTGGGGTAGTACTTTTGGCCATGTGAGGAGTGCAAATGGTCAGCAAAATCTGTGTAGATAAGTTGTATCTGTCAAAATAACAGCCATGTGAATGCTAGGATGGATTTTTGGTGTTATAGCAAATCAATAAATATAAATTCATTCATGGATCCAGTATTGGTTCAGATTAAAGATCTGTTCAGATTAAAAAGGTCTTCTGCACATAAACTAATTTACCAAACTGTTCAGAGAATGATCATAAAATGAGAAACAACTGTGTAACATCTGCAGATGAATGGTGGCATGTATTGAGAGCATCTTTAGATAATACAGAGCAGAAGTAAGAGTTAAAGAGAAACATATGGAAAAAAAAAAAACTATTCCTTTCTTGCCTTCCCTGATGGACCATGGTGCATTCTTTGCAATGGTAATTTATGTAATACACACAAATGCAAGAAATAAGATCAAACTAAATATTCTACAGTAGTACAATGGCTCCAATATGTAGTTTTATGTGCTTAATGGCGCATAATGACCCCCCCCCCCCCCTCAAAAAAAAAAAAAAAGAAAAAAAAAAGACAGGTTGAGTTCATCTTGCATCCTGTGGAGAGAAATCAGAAGACTCTGACACAGATTTGGGCCTGCTTTTATCTTGAAACAGAAGATGACCAAAATCCTGCAGACTCTGGCTTTTTGTTCCCTTGTGTTTATATTTCAAAGGCAGCTTTGTCTTCCCGCTCCTCCTGCTTGAAATGTAGCCCAGAAAGTTGATGTTGCATGATCTTATCGTACAACCCCAGAATGTCCCTTTCCTTGCCAGAAATTCAAAACACTTCCTACTTCTTCGAAAGCTCTGGGATCAAAACCATGAATTCAGTTCTTTACAGTCCATCATGTCTGTGAGGAAAATGAGCGGCAACAGCAGATAAAAAAGTGGTGACGCTTTTTTTTTCCAAATGATGATAGTAATTGTCGAATCTATTGAATCTTGAATCAATATATAAAAAGCACTGATTAAATAATTTCAGAGCATGACTCAGCAAGTCTATTTGTGAAAACTCCACCGTAGTCCAGCAGACCAGCTCCCTGCTGTCTGTTTTCAGTGCACTTGGATACAACTGTGAAATCAAAAAAACTTTATTTGGATTACAAAAAGAACAAAAAAAGTGTCTTTCCCATCAGTATAGACTGAGGACTGAGTGTTTCACACCCCGCGTTCTGAACGTCTAATTACAAACTCTTGGCCCAAGAACGCCTCTCACTGTGACTGCCATTCTGTGCACTGCTCAGCTTGAGAAAATACAGGAACCTCTAAATGTGCGTTCAACGCTTTGTTTGTGTGTTTCTGTCAGGTGTGTTATAATATACTTTCTTGCATGGTATCAATCAGCTCTTTCTGTGAAGTTTTGTTATTCTCACTGGTGGATCAAAAGCATTCCCACGTTGAATCCTCCTGAGAACGTCTATTAACAAATAGTCCCATCTCCACTCTCCTTATAATGCCTGACTGACATTGTCATCTCTGCTTGCTGGTGTAATCTGGCACCTGTAAGATCATGTCCAAGTTTCTCGTGGGATATAATGCAAAAACCGTTGATCTGATTACAGCTCACACTTGGTGTATGAACATACATTTTACTCTTTTGTTTTTCTGTTTTACCTTTACCATCCTGTGAGACAGCAGAAACAAACAAACAAAACAAAAATCACTACTCCACTTAGGTATCTTGTTTTCGCTGATTAAAGAAAATATATCCAGTTGTTCAGCATTTGATTGGCATATACTGAGAGTATTGAATCATGTGTGTGGATGTATTTGCATGTGTGAGTATTGTTGGTCAGATGATTTATTTTCTTAATACTAAGACTCTTAATGACTAGGTGATTTTTGAGTTTTTAAACAACAATAACAGAGGGCACTAATGTTTGTACATGAGCATGTATCAAGGTATCATTCTGGTGCTAGTACAGTCTTCTCACATTACAATCCCCTACATCTATTTAAGGCACCTGGGAATTCCCCAGAGAAAGGGAGAGCAAGTATAATAAAAAGAAGGAAGTGATAACAACTTTGTAGTTTTGACTTGAGAAACAGTCTGCTTAGATATCTAAAGAATCCCTCCAGTAACGCATGTACACAGCCCTTTTTTTTAAAAATGTATTTACAACCAGGACGTGTTGGAGTCTCGAGGACAGTGTGAAGCTGTGGCTTCACAGCTGGAGCCAAGCTTCGCATATCATATGATTAGTGTGATGGCCATAATAACAGCAGTAGTGGTGGGGTTATCAAGAGGTTACGACTGGATGGGGAATAGCTGAGGTTTATTGCCTCTCGGGGGGGCTGCAACATTTTTTCTGATTTCACATCAAGATCATATTCAGAAATTGCTATAATTTAAAATCATTTAACAACATTATTTATAGCTTTTTGTGCACGACTTGAGGGGAATGACAAAACTGAACTTTTTATGGATGGAATAGATCGAAATGAACATAAAGCATCCTCACTGTAACAGATTACAAACAGAGAGTGTGGGATGGATGGGGAGTGGAAGAGTGTCTTGGGACTGGTGCACATCCTGTCAGCTGAGCTCCTTATCCACTTCTCCCTCCCTCCTTCCCTCTGCTCCTCTTCTTAACAGCTGGTGCTCCCAACTGCATGTAGGGTGATGTGTGGGTTGAGGAAGTGTCTATGCAGACTCTCCAGCTGAATCAGGGCTTGGCATGGAGTGGTGCTCTGGGGTTACCTGACCTTTTTGTCCCCAGGTTAACCCCTCAGCTTCATCTCTCCCCTGGGTCAAACCCACTGCCATACTGAACCCATTAACCCACTGACCTCCTGTGTCCTGCTTACTGATACATGGGACACTTCAGGTTCGCTCAGTAGTTGCAGTGGCTATCATTATTATTATTATTATTAGGATATGTCTCAGAACACTCATTTAAAAATACAACTCAAATCTGAAAGTAACAATAATAATAATAATAGTAATAACAGTAATAATCTTTGACTCCCATAGACTATCCAGTTTGTTAATGCAAACTTGTGTTATAGAGTTTATAGATAGACTTGTTGATTTTTTGCACTCTCTGTTGGGGACGGGTCACATCCCGATGCCTCTTCTTCCTCAGCCATGTCTCTGCAATGTGTGAAGTATGCGGTTTTGTCTTGCATGGATGTCCCTGGTAAATATGTCATACTTAAGACGGTAAATTGCAATCTAACATTCTGCATTGATGTTGCTGTCACAGACTCCTGCCAAGAGCACTCATACTACTCCCTACCATCACAGGGCCTGGCTTTTGAACTTCCTGCTGATCTTTATGTCTTTGGTCTGGAGCGCTCAGAGCCCATTTCATCCAAAAAAATATCTGTGAATATTGATTTGTTTAACCACAATACACATTTCCATTCTGTGATGGTCCAATGTGGATGTTTCTGGACCCAATGGCTCAGTATTGTAGTGCTTGACGAAGGCTTCCTCGTGCACTCTCTTGCCCTTGTGGTTATGTCTGAAGGGCTGTTTGAGGCATCAGAATTTGGGCTTGGTTAGACCTCTTCTTTTTTCTTTAAAGCAGCCAAATTCCTTTTATTGAATCATATACTGTAGACAGAGAAACATCCTTCTCTCTTTCCACTTTCTTTGAGCAACGTGGTTATTTTATATCTCAGCTTTTCATGCATCCTTTCATACCTTTTGCTTTTGAACCAAAAATGATGATGATGCGAACTTGCTGACATCACCTATTTGAACTAAAGATTATTACTTAACCGAGATTCTTAACCTGTCTGATGAAATAAAATGAAAAGAAAATATAGAAGTCACTACTTTTTGTCTTTAAATTTAAGCCTTCCACACAGATCGATTGTCTGCATATTAGCTGTATTAGTATAAAATTCTTCAAGTGTGAGGTGTAATGAAACATCACTCGCAACATTAGCAAGGAACTGACCCTTGCATATGAGTAAAACATTCATATTATTTAGACATATAGTGGATCGGTGCAGTTTAGGACACAGACCCAGCAGAAGTGGCCTCAGCTACAATTAGCTGTATGAGCTCAGCAGCTCCTAATTGAAGTTGAAAGCTGAGTCTCCGAGGCGGCAGGCTGTGGGCCGGCCAGGCCGGTCAGGTGGGGGGGCTCAAGGCCGGGTGGCTGCCGCAGGGTAGCACCACTCCTCCCTCAGCCCCTGATCTGCCCAGCGTGCACAGGACTTAGGGCAAAATCTGGGGATTATCTCCGCTGCACTTCCACCTCTACCACCCACCGCCTCCTCTTAATGCAACTCTACGCAGTGCTCCACCTCCTCCCTCTCTTCTAACCGGCAACTGCAGACAGGACACCCACGTGTACGCACCATTTTCTTGTCAGACCTTGACAAATGATCTCAATCCATTTTACATGCAAATTCAGACCACCTGTTCCACGTTCAGCTTCCACTGTCAAACAGTGTATATTGAAATTTTGTACCTGGTTGTGAATGGTGCCTGTACGCATAACCCTTATTGGTCCTGACGGTGTGAAGTTTCAAATAACAAACAGGAAATAAGACTAAGTTTTCATGTTCTTTCTAATTCCTCTTTGCTTGCTCACCCACACACTTACTCACCACTAACTGATAAACTCTGAAAGCATTTGCAAACAGAGACACAGTAGCACTTAAAAAAGTCTTGTTATGTCTACACCAAAAGACTGGTACGCCGCGGCATCACAAATTTTTAGATGCCATTTTCATCTAACCTGAATCGATTGAAATTCTCCTTTTGCCATAAAAAGCTGTTCTGCAGCACAGTCACGATTAGCCATGTCCCTCTGTTGGTTAGGTGTTAGGGATTGATTCTTATTGCAAAAGACGACAGAAGGAACCAAAGGGCTTCTCTCCACAGGACACCGCTTTAAAAGAGAGCTTGTATTTCATTTCCTCATAACTCATGGCCTACTGTGTGCGTTCAGCATTTCCCCTTATTCCTTCATTTTGTCTCTTGCTTCTCTTTCTGCACACATAAACATGGCCATATCTCCTCACAAACCTGCAGTAGCGCGTTGTTTCTCTCTCATTACGTCACGTATAGGTGCCAACAAGCGCCTTGTCTCTGTTTGGGTTAAAGAAACAAACAATACCTGAACGAGATGGCTACCGATAGCGACACGACATCAAATCAGCCTTCACAATCGGATGACATCAGTTAGCCCCTGGTTGACCCTGCAATACTGCAACAAAAGACTGGATAAAAGAGCAGGTTATTCTTCAAACATAAGCAGAAAGATGAACTGATACAGCCACGGGTTGGGAAGAAAAGAATGAGACAAATTAAGCAAGTCACCTCATTATTTTGATTGAAACGTTTTTAATGTTGCTTGTTTACTCTTGGTGGAGTTTATTTCTCTGTTTGCATCGGTGATTTGCATCTAGGTGTAACAGCTGTGGGGGATGATTTTGGCACGATTTTGACATACTTTTTTTTTTTTTTTTAAGTCAGGGAAATATGTTCCTGTCCCTCTGCATTTATTTGAATATTGTCACTAATGCAAATCATTTTCAAGATGTTTGCTGTCACATCGAAAGTACTTTTATTCTGACTCCTCTTTCAGGTTTGAACAGGCTCGGCGAGTTAAAATGGCCTCCTAGAAAGTTGGTATGTGGTGACATGTTCTCACAGTGCTGCATGCAGCAGCACACTTTGGCTCAGCCTCCAGTGTACAGGCTGCAATTAGTGTGTATGTATGTACATACATGCTCATATATATTGGTGGAGGATAGCTGGGTAAAGAGCACTGTCAACAAATCATGGGCCTGATGCCTGATGAGATAATGACTTGTGGACAATGTGGTGATAGAAGTTGTGGAAATGGTGATGTCATAATTCTAGCTGCTGTCAAGAACCACTGGATTAACAGACGTTTGTCACTTCAGTTAAGGGTTGCACAAAAATGAGGAGGAAGAGCAGATAAGGATTGAAAGGTGCTCAAAGAGGTCGTAGGTGGAGGTGAGTTTATATGAGCGTATACATATAGGAAGGGCTGTGATGGATGCGATATGCAAGGGATTATGTGTTATTTAGCTTGTACTTGGTATGCATTTGTGCATAAAGCATATAGCATGTCAACATGCAGAGCGTGGAGGCAGAGCGTAGAGTACTGTAAAGGACTTTTATCATAAGACATCCTCTGCACCTTATCGTCCTCCCAGCTCCCTCATCTCCTTGCCTGGCCCCCGTAAACCACTTTGCAAGCACGTAGCCACTGCACCCCTCCCTTCACCTGCCCATGTCTGCAAGCACATTGCCCTCACACACTGCTGGCAAATGGCCGTGGAAGTATGTGGAGACCATATTTGCCTGCATTACAGAATACCCCCACCTGACAGACTGTTAAGGCACAATGCTGGTGAGGAATTACAAGCATCAAAGTAGCAGCTGTCTGGTTTTACTTTTCAGCACCACATATCATTTAATATGCCGAAACCTAAAGATATGTGGACCATTTAGACCAGCAACTCAAATTAAAACTGAAGTTAGTTAGGTTTTTTTTTTTTTCAAGTGCACATGTACAGCAGTCCTCAAACAGAATCAGGAAGTATTGTGGGTTATGCAGGAAGTTCAGACAAAGAGAGTTAATCTACTGGTACAGCAAGATCAGGATTTACAAAAGACAACAAATTTATCTAGACTGGTTTTAGGTTTGACAGTCTTTGTCAAACTAATCTTGTATATACTGCCCTATTGGCTGACAGTGAGCATGCCATTGTTTAAAGTTTATGGAAGGCTTAACAAAATAAAACATCCTCAGCCCATATGAAGTAAGATTTATCGTCTGGGATTGGCATGTAGGTATACTGCATAAAGGGATGCTTGCACAAGGGTTAACCCAATTAAAACAAACTACTTCTACGGTCTTGTTTGGATCATTAAAAGAAGGATGCTTGCATTTTGTAAAGAAATTGAAAGGCCTTGTAATTTAGGTGTGCCTTGTGTGTTAGATTAGCGCTGGCTGCACCTGGGACTGTTTAGCATGCTGGCTAGCGCGAGATAGAGCTGCTGGCGAAAGTTCAGCTTTGTGGGAGAGAAGTAAAACTTACAAAAAAAAAGAGAGAGAGAGAGAGAGAGAGAGAGAGCACTTTGTAATGCAAGCATGGAGGAGAGGGGGCGGCTGCCACATGTCTCCTGTCAAACCTACAAATTAATTCACACTTGATGTCTCAATTTGTACATATCCTATGTAACTGGCCTGGTTCAGAAACAATATACAATTGTGGATAGATTCAACTTTGGCAAGGATATAAAAAAAAAATACAGGAATTTTGAGTGGATGACTCCTAATCTTGCATCAGATTTTCAACTGAATGAATTAGCATTTACAGTTTAAAAAATGGTCAAATAACTATCTACTAAACTATCTATCTAATAACTAACTACTAAGATATTTTGTGACTGTGTAATTATGCATTTGCAGTTATCTGGTGTTGCGAAAGAGCTGTTAAACCCCATTAGCTACCAGAGGGTGTAGCGTGGCAATAACAGATTCACTTTTGGATAGCAAGATTTACGCTTAAACCATGTTGTATCTGCGACTCATCAATCAAGCTTTTTTTTCATAACTCTTCATTTGCACCCATCTTTCAACGGGATGCATTCCATCACCATTTCAGTTTATCCGAGAGTAGTGTTCCTTAATCCAGAAATGCTCCTCCCACTTGCTCTCCCATATGTTCTTACTCCTTTTTTTTTTTTTTTTAACAAATTAGTGCAGGTTTAGAGCAGTGGATCCACCTCTGTCGCCAGCTGGCTGTGATCCTTGCTCTGGCTTGGGCTTCAGCACCAGTACTGCAGCATGGCAACTCAGTCCTTTCATGGACTAAGGGTCTGGGTCAGGAAGAGGGGTTTTTCGTTTGTGACGCAGTCATGCCAGAAAGCCAGGGTAAGCCCTCTGTGCTGGATGAGGCGATGTTCTGCCTTATCCCAGTGTTGACCTGACGAGACGACCGCAAGCACTTGGCTGGCTCAGACTCATTTTTTGGGCTGCCATCCCACCTCCGTGTTCTGTGCTCAATTTGGGTTTTCTTGATCGGTCCCTAACAAAACCACAAAAGTGGAGGGGCTGATGCAGTGAGACTGCTGAACAGCTCTAACTCTCTGCAGAGCAATGAGGTCAGAGACTGTGTGCCCCAGCCTAAGACTTGGCGTGCTGCATGGGAACTGTTTTTGAATATCTCTCAGTGCCCTTACCTCCTATTCCCTCTTCTTCTCCTTCTGTTTCCCTTCGTCCCCATGATAATCCAGCTTTCTTCCAGAAATCTGACATCTTAACACCTCATCATCTTTCGATCTGCTGGTCTGGAGAAGAGGCAGAGGAACATATGGTATCTATATCATACTTATATATTACTCATCTCCAGATCTCATCCATGCATGCTGCACTAGCTTTCCCACACAGCAAAAACCATTGGTGTGCCTCCATTTTGGCAGTACAGGATGGTGCCATGACGTGGTGTGCTAGCATAACAGCATCACTGCCAAATGGGCTATATACTACAGGATTTCTATTCAGGTATTATTACACGTCACAGTAGGATATTGGCTCTTGGGCCAAAGCCCTTGCTTTATAAGAAGGTACCTAATCCCACACGTTTCTCAATCACGGTCTCGTAAACCAGGACATGGAGCCTTTTTTTAAGATTGAGTTTGGACAGATGTAACTACACAGAGATTTACTGCAGGTTGTAGGTGCTCAGTGACTTCTCTGAAAGACTTGTCGAGGGGGACAAAAGGAAGTTGATAAGTGGCAACAGATTCAAATGAAAGTGCTGCAAATGAGATAGTATACATGCTGGATCCAGCTTTCCAGTCTTTATTTTGTTTGGAAGTGTCAAGCAATAGTAAACAGGAAAGAGGAGAACTTTAGATTTTCTTTCACATGTGCTATAGACTGTTACACTTGCACGGCTTGATTACTGCCTGGGCAAGCTCCAGGGCAATTTTCTTGTACCATACTATGCTGAATGGTAATATCCCCCTGTTGTTCAAACTCCGTTGAACCTTTATACTCTACGTGATGAGACATGCGAGTTCTGGGAACATATTGCTTGTCAGTCAAATATTACCTTGTTCTAACACCTTTAGAGACACAAAGGTGCCAGTATTGTGTCTATAATGCTTTCTCTGCTCAGGATTAACTTTTTTTTATTTTTTTTATTTTACAGTGAGACAGACAGAAAAAAAATAGAGAGAGAGAGAGAGAAACTTACATCCTCCATTAGAACGTGTCATGTTTCTATCTCACACAAACAGCCTCTTGTCACCAGTGCAATTTACCTGTCACAAAGCCATAAGGGCTGTTGTTCTCCTTCGCTGCATCAGGGAACACAGCGCAGTTCACCACAAGGACAGACTTAAATAGATGTTGTCTTGGAGATGCACAACTTCTTCGGAGGGAAAAAGAATACACATTTTTGGATGTCATGCATGCACAAACCAAACACCAAAAACATACGCACCATTAATTCCAATACACAGAGTATTTGCATACCCCTGTGAGTTGCTAATACATGCATAAGATAAATCTACAAGATGATAGTTTATTGCCTCATAGCATGCAGTGTTGTCATAGAGACTATAAGAAGAAGTGGACAGAACCTCCATGATCTCACCTTTAAGTTTTCTACAGAGTGCTTCTGAAACCTCTTTTTCCTCATAATGTCTGGCACCAGAAGCTGGAACCCACCAGCCTTAGTTCAGTTACAGTTACTGATCTTAGCTTGGCTGTCTCAGCTTATGTTAACCCATGATCCAAAAATAATATCACTTTATATCCATATCTGTCCAAACATCCACATTTCAATACCGAAATGACATCTGAAACAACTACTGTCAGCTGATGCAGGGAAACGACCTGGTGAAAATGGACAAGCCTACCGCCGTCGCAAGGTGATTGACTGCAGCTCCCAGCAGGCTTGTGCTTTATTTCTACTGCAAATTTGGGAATTTTAAGACAGGAGTCAATTGAGATTTGCTCTCTATTGAAGCCGGCCCACTGTGGTCAGTCGAGGGACTGCAACAAAATATACTTTTCTGTGGTAGGGTCTCAATCCGGAAGCGGGGATGTTGGAACGTGATCGCGGTGCCTTGCCACATCTGGTACCACGGTAATAAGTTGTGCCCCACCCTGCTCTGCCTGCCTACTGTGTCGAAGGCCCCGGGCCAAGTGTAATAAAAAAGTGTATGAATATACAGCACACTGCTCAGACTTGTTTGTCCCGCTATTGTAGCTGCAGAGTATCACTCTCAATGAATTATCTGCGGCTACATCCGACAGCTCTGTGTAATGTTTGCACCCTTGGATGAACTGGTATGCATGTATAAGAGCTATGTGTAAAGGTGTGTAATTAAGGTATATAGTGTGTGATTGTGCATTGTCCTGCTTTAGGATGTTGGCAAACCGTGACAACTGTATTCTGCTCTTATGACCATAGGTTTTGACTTTTGAGGCTCATAAACAGATCGCATCCAGAAAGCTTTTGAAACCCATTTCATGCCTTGAAATTAAACAGTTTTATTGTGCATCACTTGAAAAGCCTTACCATGAATCTGTCATCAGATTGCAGTGGTTCCAAATATTACCACTTACTTTATTATCCCTTTGCCTTAAAAATTAAGAGGGAAATTAAGAGGGAAAAGAGAATGAGATAAAAGAACTTGGATAGGGGTGCCACAGTTTTATGATATTATTCTGCTTGTAAAAGAACACTGGGGATGATTTCACATTGGTGGAAAATTATTCATAATTCATGAATAGCTCATGAAGCCTCTCGGATGCTTCCTCTCACAGGTCCATGATCTGTTACTGGAATGCATGAAAACATCTAAAGGGAGAAACACAAACTTTACCTTCAGGTGAAATGAGATGGGTTGAGCACTAGTCTATAAATGTGATTTCTGAGCAGTTGAAATACATGGAAACATTGCAGAGTCATTTAACAACAAGGTTCGGTTCTGCTGAGCAGCAGTGCTGCTGTATGTCCTCCCTGTACCTGCTTGGATTTTCTCTGAGTCCATTGGCCAGTCCAGATTTTCACAGGCTTCTGACTGTCGCTCTTTCCACTGTCGCACGGATCATTGAAAATTAAACAGTCAAACAGTCCACATTTTAGAGTTTCTTTCAGCCTTGTTTCGGTGCTACACAACCGAGTGTCCGTTAAACTGGAATGCACACTTGTCTCTGGACCTTGTTTTCTGGTGATGGGATGCCAGGGGACGGGTTTTTCCAAAACCCTGACCGTGTATTTTATGTCCTAACCTTTATTGGGTGCTTCTTTTACTGAAAAAGGTGGCTTTGATTTTTAAGCACAGCTAAAGAAATTATAAACAGAAGTAAAAAAAAAAAAAAAAAAAAAAAGATGGTAATAACAGCACTTACCGCAAGTTGAAATTGTAGTAGTGAATGTAAAACCTTCTGAAAGGCTTTGTTCTGCAATAATTTGAGGGAGGAAGAAAAGCAGACTGTTACATCAGTGTAAGAACAAGGTTGAATCATAAAATTTTAGGGCCTGTGTTTCTGAAGTAACACATCTCACAGTTTGGACTTTATTTACTGGATGTATTGGATCTATCTATTACCAGGCTGGATCTACGAGAAAATCTCACTAGAACAGATTTTAATACGTGTGTTTGTCCCTATCTCCTAAATCTAGTAATTCAACTCATGGTCAGAAATTGTGCAGCATGTTGTTTTGGGTCAGGACGGCATGACATGTTGTGGAACAGAGAGAAGTCAAGGAGAGGTAAGTGGAAAAGTGAAAGGACTGTGGAAAACATTGCTCGGAACCGGTCTCACACTCGGTCCCTCGCAAGGAAGCCTATTAACTCATTTATCTGCTTTTTTCTTCTCCCCGTATGCGTTTGTGGCCAAATCAAGACTGTGGATCATCTACTATAACACTGAGAAGCACGATTACAAGACAATCCATGCCCATGTCAGTCAAGCAGAAAGACTTAAGATGCATCTCCATGTTTTAAAAGGACACAAGACAATAATGTGAATTTTGCAGTTTGTGCATTAGCACAAGCATTGCAGCGACAGCAACTCAGTCTCATGTTCTGGTGTGATATCGGGCTGCTATCACTGTGAAGTGAGACAGGGCTTAATATTAGTTGTTAAAGTAAATAAATGTAACATAATTTATGATAAGATTTTTTTAACGCTTTTAACAGATCAAATTAAAAAAAAATAGTAATAAAGTTGGTTGAAAGAAATGTGATTGAGCATGAATTTTTTTGAACCTTGATTGAATATGTATTAAAGATGCTCTGAAAAGTTTATGTATTTATATTGAAATGTACTTGTGACTTGTCATTTTTATTTATTTTATTTTATGATCGTCTCCACCATGCAATACAATAAAGTCAAATGTGATCTCATCAGTCAAATATTTTTCATAACTGCACTTTGATGCTGTAAAATCAAGGTCTTCATCTGAGAGCTTATTCCTCAGCCACATTTGTTTCTTGTTGCATGGTATCTATGCAAACAAGCCTCTAATCAGAACATCTGAGTCATAAGCTGACAGCTTGTACCCACTAGACGGTGTTTGGTGGGTGACACACATAAGCTGGTATGTGCTACGTTATGTCATTTTCACACAATCTGCGTATACGTACTACTATTTCTTTGACTTTATGGCGGCTACTAGTCTAAATACCATATCTGCCAGCTTGACTGTACTGGGAGAATTCAACATATGTACTTTTTTGGAGGTAGATGGCTAAAGGTGAACAAATGTGAATAATAAATGAACGAATGAAAGACCAAAGCTGCCTCACCTTCATTTTATTTTTAGAACAAATCAAAGTTGGTGTGTCAGATATCCTCTTTCCACTGAAACGAAGGCAGCGCTATGATCCAAACTGGTTAAACCACAAACTGACTAAGAACTGGTTTGTTTTTTCCACAGGCTAGAGACGTAAGACATTATGTCATTGATCACCAGAGATACTCACAAGTCATTTTTTTCACATGCAAGTTTGGACTTGGACTTACTTTTGTCCTGTGAGTTAAAAGTAGATCTGGCAAATCCAGCATATGCAACCATAGACTTTGCATCTGGCGTCTCTATTATTTGACTTCTGCATTGTTGCTGTAACCAAGCTTTAATACAAATGGATGCACAGGTGCATGTTTAATTTATTTAATTTTCTTTTTTGTTTATATAGTTTATTTCAGTCATATGTACATTTAAAAACAGCAAAGAAAAGAAAATACACAATTTAGACTGAAAAAGGCTCAGGCAGAAGCAAAGCTTATTAATGTCCACCAACTATGCATCTTAAGCTACACAATTCATGGTGTCAAGTGGGAAGGAAAAAAAACTAAGAAAAAAACAACATATAATATATACACATGCACATACATACGTACTCATGTACATACGTAGCTCTTTTCCCCTTTTTTTCAATTTCAGCTATAACTCCTAAATATAAATACACATAATGATTTTTTGAACATAAAGGAAATACATTGCTCAAGTTTAAAATCAGCATTATTCCACAGCTGAACCCCTTTAAATGAAATACGTCTTCATTTAACTTCTTTTTTTACCTTTTGTAAACACAAATTTGCTTCCATCTCTCAACTCATATTTACTCTCAGACATGATGGAAAACGTATGCACGCTGTCTTGGTAGTCTTTTATTATTTGCTTTAAACATGTTTTGCATTATTCTATAATAGATATAGAAATAAGTAGAAATAGAAACAGAAATAAGTCTCTTAACTTCAAGACATGAAAATTTAAAAATAATGGATAATAATGCATATGGCTCGTTTTTGTTGTAACACATTTTTATCAGTTCAGGTTTTAAACGTAGATCCCCATAATTCCATGCAGTAAGTTAAATGCGGGGTATCCATTGCTCCGTGGCCCTGGTGTGTGCGTGCACTAGCTTATGTGTGATGATGAGAAACGGAATGAGACTGTGACTCATGACATATCATGGTGGGAAAATGAAATATTAAAAATTATTTGTGAGTAAAAGGTAACTGACCTAAGTGTGACTGAAGACCAGGACATAGACATGAGTTTCCATTCCTGCTGATTACATTTCCAAACAGGAGACAGGAAGACAACAATGAGGGGATGAGTCTGGGTGAGGAGACGTTGACGCCGGCTGTGAAAGACTTCACTGACGTTTGCTGCAGCTGTTCCAATATGGATTGAATTTATTTTAGACTTTGATTGATAACCATAGTGCAAGGAGGCAGTTATGGGGGTTTCCTCCACAGATGAATGCCATTTTGGTGTTCAACACAAAAGTTACTTAAATTTGGCAGTCACGTTGCTTTAGCTGGTCACAACGATCACGCTTCTTGCCCTTGACATAACTGGTTCTTGCATCTTGCCCAGGAGAGCACAGCTTTATACTGGTACTTTCTTTGCAGTTGGCTGTTTACAAGTAAATAAGTGGCTCTAAGTTAGCCTCAGAGCTACTTTGTTGGAACAGGAAAAAGAGTGTTGGAAACTGGGCTTAGTGCCAATGGGAGTCAATATGGACGGAGAAAAGTGCAATGAAAATGAAATAAGTAAGGAGAGAAGAGTAACATTAGAGAACTCTTTAATCTTTTGAAAAAAGAAATAAGAAAGAAATGAGGTAGTGAGGTGAAGTGATCCTAAATATGTGATGTAACTTCTGTTCTGACACAGACCTTTCAGCACGCCCAGCAGCCATGTCAGAGCACTGCCATCTCTATGGTGATGGAGGACTGTTTTCTTTAATAATAGTCAACTGTAAGCATGTGAGTGTCCCTGTGCACATATACACTTACTCAAACATTAACAACACCTGTCAAAGAGGCTCATCCAAACCCGATGAGCTCAGCAGCTACTGAGAAGAAATGAAAGGACCCGTGTCTGGTAATGCATGCACGCACATACACGCACGGGCAAACTGACATTTCCTCACAGATGAGAGGAGTCACGTGCGCCGTCAACTTGACAATCCGATTCTTCATGAAAGACACCTGAAGGTAAAGAACTCTGATGAGGAACCTGTTCCTCTGTCGCAGTTTGACAAAACCAAAGCTTACGTACTCTCAGTGGAACTCAGGGGAAGAGAGTGAGATGAACAAATTAGCGATATTGTTCACGGAGGGATGTTTGCGAGCCTGCATCGATGCTATCACTGGCATCAGATGGTATCTGTCCTGGAAGTGGCCCTGGAAGTAAGACTTGGTCACGTCTCATTGCTGTGAGCTGGATAACGTGCAGCTGTCTAAAACAAAAGGCCAGTCCCTCGCTGCAATCTTTTCTGTTTGTGAAGACATTCCCTCATTTCCGGTGCATATCACTTTAAAATCTTGCTTTGTGCTGAGATGTGATGAATATGATTGCTTAAAGACATGATTTACTGACATCCATATAAACTGTGCCATCATTATCAAAGTGTAAATCTGCTCCAGGCTGACAGTGTGCACCAATCGTAAAATGTGTTTTTCTTCGCTTTCCTATAAGTATACGCTCACAGATGATAGCTGGTGACTCTGCTGATTAAGCTGTAGTACAGAAGGTGCTCATTAAAACTGAAATTGATATGGCCCTGTATCTCCAGTTGCTCAACACCTTTGTTCAGTATGGGAACAGCTCTGTAACCCAGAGTGCTTGGCAGTGGAGCAGTGGGTTGGTTTGGCTCTGTGGTCTCTTGTGTCTTTGTCAATCACCTGGCCCCGGGAGGAAATTGTTGTTTGAGACAGCAACGTCCTGGCAAGCACCTTGGACAGCTGATACTATGGGAATGTCTATCAAATAGGAACTCAGGGCACTTGTATTATTGCGCCGTATAATTGTGTATAGTCTGAGAAGGTTTTCTTATGGGAAGGGGGAACATGATAAAGATGACTTGCTGGATTTGTGGAGTCTTGTGCATTGTCAATGTCGTTCCTTTTATTGTTGCTGCTTCCAGGTTAATTGTCAGTCATGTCCTGAACTGAGTGTCTCGTTTGATATTTAATGCCGGCATATTTGATGTTTGACAGTACAGCTCTTGATCCAAAGTCTAAAGTGTCTAAAGACTCATAATTAATGATGCCTGAGATTTTAGAAAACATTAAAAGCTCTGTCTCAGTAACCATTGGACCAAAGCTTTAAAATATATAATTTAAATGTTAGAGATCATGGATGCACTTACCTTTGTAATTCAAATCAGTTCAGTTCAATTTTATTTGTATGGCGTCTATTACAATGCAAGTTGTCTCTAGGTGCTTTACAGAGACCCAGAGCATGACCCCCGAGCAAATATCCTTAACTAAAATTATCATATTAAATCCCCATGAAAAAAATGGCAAGTCAAAAAAACCTCCCACAGCGGGAGAGAAAAAACTTTAAGTCAACAGTGGAAAGGAAGAGGAAGAAACCTGGATCATAAGGGAGGACCTTTTTCTTTTGTAGCTTTGTGTCTATATGACATCATGATTAAAAAAATGAAAGATACGTTAGCAAAGTAAAATGATATAAAACAATGCTTCATTATTGAAATGCTGTCCCCACTTAAGTTCTATAAATGACAGGAAACCAGAAAGCTTTTTGCAGTAAAAGTGCCCTCCACCATACGAGGATGTCGTGGCCGTCAGCAGCATCTCCTTACAGGACATAACCATTTTACAGTAAACACACTCACCTTCAGGTATTACTTATGGTCATGTCAAAAGGAAATTATGTTGTCTTTCAATTGATTTTATATGTCAAGACAAAATAAACATCAACTGGTCCTTACCAGGACTTAGAGTTAAGTAAGTAAAACCTTATATGAACAGATGAGATGTTCTGCACAAATCAAGCAGATAATTACTGCATCGTTAAGAATTAAGAGGATGAATGACAACCAGATGTGGCCAAACAATTCCCCATCGTTAACCGATCATCATCAGGTGTGAGAATCTCTATAAAAGTAGAGGTTTTTTGGCCCTGTGCTGTTCTAGAGCATTAAGGTGTAGTTCGAAGGAGGGTATTAAGCATTTGAAAGAGAAAGATAACTGTGGCTGCCCATCAATCTGGAGTGGTTATAAAGCCATTTCCAAGCAATCTGGAATCCATAATCCTACAAGGAAAAAGACTGTTGTCAAATTATTTAAGACCACTGCCATGCTTCTCATGAATGGATGTCCCATCAAGTTCACCTCAAGGCCGGACAGTGAAATGCTCAGAATTGTGAGAATTAAAAAAAAGCCAGAAACATGTCAGACACTTTAGCACTTGAAATTTTAATGTTCCTAATAGTACAACTTGAAAAAGACGACAGAAGTGCATTAGAAGGGTTTCCAGGAGAGAGCATCTTTTCTTTAAAAAAAAAAACACATTCAAATCAGAACAAACCAAAAAAAAAGTCTCTGGATCAATGTCGTTTATGCAGACAAGACCACACTACAGATGCTTGGCCAAAATCTACAACTCCACATTTTGAGAAAACTAAAAAGGACAGTATATTGACAGATCACACCACATGTCTAGCACAGTGATGGAGGGATAATGATCTGGGCTCATTTAACTGCCACAGGACCTGGGCTCAAATGTGAGACCATCTGTCAGGCAGCTAACGTTTGACCAAACAGACAGAACAGTAATCCCAATCACACCAGAAAGTGTCCAACATAAAGGGTAAAACGGAAAGCAAAGAAGTTAAGGTTGTCCTCAGAGTCTTTACTCAGCTCAACTGAAATGCAGTGGTGGGACTCGTAGAGAGGTGGCCATAAAAAAGCTGAAAAATCTACATTTCAGTCAAATGAAGTAAATGACTGTGATTGTTGATGAAGGCAGTTCCACAAGCTACTGAATCATGGGATGTATTTAGTTTCCATCCATCCATGCACTCATCTTTTATCTATACTCACTTATTCCTATTTGGCTAAAGGCAGGGACACGCCCTGGACAGGTCACCATTCCATCACGGGGCTGGATTTGGTTTTTGCCTATGCTTAAAAAAAAAAAAAAAAAACAACAACAACAAAAAAAAACAACCTGGAATTGAAAGAGGATGTACTTTCATGACTATACATGTATATACTGTGTATTAAAATGTTCAAAAGCTATGTTTTGTGTGCCTCTGAGTTCAGATGGAGGGTAATATGCCACATAAAGTCATTTTCCTAAGGAACATATAGTGGCCTGGTTTTAACCGGCAGCAAGTGCCCAATTAACTTAGCGGCCTGGCTGAAAAATACTTTCCAAATCATTTTATAATGAAAAAACCTCTCATTTCAATTCAAGTACAGGCCAGTGCTGAAATCAGTGTGTGCTCTTAATTATTACATTTTTATAAAATATTAAAAATAACTCTAATATTTCCTTTATGATCTGAACCACGGAGCAGGAGTTCTGATGAAAAACAAGCCAGGAACATCAGCCTGGCTACAAGAGAGTACGTGCAGTTAGTCATCACTGAAGGGAAAGGATAGTCATGATCACTCTGAAGCTATATAACAAAGAACAGACGCTGCATGTAAATCCGATTCAAAGCAATTTGTTCAGTTATAGGGAGCTGAAAAGTGGAAACTGATACCCAGTATGAGACTAAAGTTCCACTGCAGTCAAGAAAAAGCATGAGGGGAAAAAAAAAAATCATTGTTCTGTGGCTCCTGTTTTTCTCCCATAATGAGAACGCTGCTGGTTGAGGACTTCCAATATATCTGCTGCGCAGATCCCTCTACCATCCCAAATTATCGAAGTGCTGGAGAGACTGTTACTGGCTCACCCCAGTCAGCAAGTCAGCACCCTTCAGGACCCACCGCAGTTTGGCTTCTTTCTTGGGACCAGAGTTGAAGATGCCATCATCCATGTGCTTCAGCGAGCCCATTCTGATCTAGACAAAGCAGACAATGCAGTGAAGATCGTATTCTCTGTCCGTGTCTGTAGCATAATTCAGCCTGTGCTTCAATGTGAGAAACTCCAGAAAACATACAGTAGGTGGATGCCTACAATCATTAATATCTGCCTGACAGACCACAATGTGCATGATTGAAGAGTTGTGTGTCTGAGCAGGTGATCTGCAGCATGGGAGACATTTCAGCTCATGGAGGGATAGAAGGATAGAAACATGTAAGAACCAAGACTGTTCGGAGCAGAAGGGAAAGAACAGAGTCTACTTTTTGAGGAAGCTTGGGCCTGTCAGTGTTTACTGCGCCTGTTCAGGCTGGTGGAGAGGACTGGTTCTGTGCTCAGGACCGCTCTGAAGGCCCTGGAGCTGGTTGTGTGGGAAATGATGTCACACAAAGTGATAATCATCATGGATTAGTGATTAAACAGCAGAGTGTCTTCAGTCAGAGGCCTTTTCAGGCCTTCTGCAATACAGACCTGTGCAAGAGACCATCCCTGCCCACTGCAGTAGCCTTAATATTTACTCAAGTCAAGTTTATTTCCATAGCAATAATAACAACTAGTTCTTCTTTTAGCTATAGATCAGTTTAGCTCATTTTATTTAAATTTTCCTTTTTGTAATATTTAGTATTTAGTATGTTTAGTAATATTTTCTTTTATGGACTGATGACTGATGATGATGTTGTTATCTTTTTATCATCTATGCGTCTTAAACAAACAAAAACATAAAAACAATTATATACATTTTCCATAGATAAATGAATTTGTACAGGAATATGTGAGGTTAGAGATTAACACAGAAATAATACTCTGATGTACTCTGATTTCATCTAGATGTATATGTTATTTCAAGTTACATTATCATATTTCAAATGGAAAGGACTTTTTTGACTTGATCAGATGTCTAATCCTCACAAGACACTTTAACATCATGTCTGTGGATTGGTCACAGACATGCACTTTCACTTCTCTATGTTTTCTCACGTCTGTCTGACATGATCACATTCAGGCACATTCTCATTTTTCTTCAGCATTTGAAGGGGAAGTTCTAAGTCTGTCACTGCGTCTAAATACACCTTCCATTTTTTCATTTCCGCTGTGTAGTGACGTAATAAATATGAGAGTTTACTTCAGTGTGGTCTGCTACGCCAACCTCTGCAACTTATGCTTCTCTTTTCCTCTGAGCTGGTCAGAAAGGTCCTGCGGCTTCGAGCGGTGCAGTCCCTTTGCCTCGGGGAGTGCACATTTCCCCCGTTCCTAGCTTCCTCCTGGAGCGGGAATTCACAGCTTCTGTCTAAACATATTTATTCCCTTGTTACCATGTGCAACCTGTCCTTGTGGTGACATGCTTTCCTCATGAGAGCAAGGGTTAAAAAAATTCCCCGTTGCTTCTCAGGATTGCAGTAAATATTGGGGTGCCCACATTAAAAAAAGGTCACGTATCTCTGAACAAGAACAGGGCAGAGTGGCCGAAACATCCAAAATTTCATAGGTGAGATTGGAATTTCCATATTAACTTCTTAGATGTTCTTGCTTGTTTTTTTTTTTCTTTGTTTTGTTCTGTTTTTACCTGCAGAGCACGGCAGTAAATTTCACAAATACAAATAAACACGTATAACTGCAAGCATTTTTTTTTATCTGACATGTGTGACCAAGCAAGAAAGAATGCACACAGTCACAAAACAAGAAGCGTTTAAAGCTTTGTAAGTCACTGTTCTGGGAGTCAAATTTATGGTGAGAACCCAGCAGAGAGCAAGGAAACAGAAGCGTCGGATTCTCTCTGGGTAACAATTTTGGTACTATTAGCCAAAAGGCCGCCACGTCAGGCAGCTAGATGGCCTGACAGCAGAATATGTTGAACTTTGTTGCTTTAGTAACATCACAAAACCCGTTATAACTTACTTGTCTAAAAATACGGCCGGTAAGAGCATTTTGCGGACAATATAACATTGTGAACTGTTGTGTGAAATGGTGACCCTCACAAGCAGGGCTTCTGTTTCTGAGAGTGAAAAAAAAAATCAAAAGGGGTAATAACAACCTAAAAAAGGGAAGCCAGGAGCTTGACATCTCAGGTACCCATTCGAGTTCGTTTTGCCGAACACTTACTTCACTTCTGTACCTAACTCCGCATCACACGAGGTGCAAGAGGTCATCTCTGACAAAATCACTCCTTGGTCTCCCTATAAATAAGCTTCTCCTTATTTTCTTGGATTTTTTTTTTTTTCAGTAAGCCCATGACCCTGTTGACATAATAAATTGGGATTAAATCATAATGGATGTGCTTGATATACCCAGGGCTTCCATGTTGCAAAGCCAGGCTATAAGAACTGGGTCAACTGCCAAGAGGAGGTGATTAAGATTTGTCTGTTGACAGGCACCCAAAGTCTGACAAAGAGTGGTAAACTGAGCACTCGCGCCTTATTTTTCATGGAGGTGAAAGATGGAGGCACCCGCCCAAAAACCTTTCAGGGGCAGAGAACCCAAAACTTTGATTGTTTACACACCCATGACCTCCAGCACTGCGGTGATCCAGAGTTACTTTCACCTCAGATCCATCAGTTTTTCATTGTACCTGATTGCACAGCATTGCAGTGGGAAAAGAAAGAAAGAAACACTAAACATTGCTTGTATTTAGATCTAAGCCCGTTTCTTTACTGCAAGACATCCTCTTCAGAAGTGGAGTTGCCCATGGCTTGGAGATGCAGTAAAGATGACGTGATTCCAGTACGTCACTAGTGCTTCCCCTTCTTGGTTAGATTAGATCATTGGTGGTTTATGGACTCATTGAGTCTTAAAATGTCTTCCCAATGCATGAACATGACTTAATATTTTCAGTTAAAGCCAACACAGGCCTAGAAAGCCTTGGCCAGGGTTCTGCTTGGTTGCAGACAGCTGGACTGGCCTCAGGTGGTTGTTACTGCCAGAGACTTATGTCTAAAACAAACAGCAGTCTTAGTGATGAAATAAACACAATTAGCCTGATGAGATTGAGTGCAGAGTTTAAAACATGGTGATCCTTTGAGGATTTAAGTATATTTGTTGGTTAAAGCAAACGATAAGTTGTCACTTTACGATGTATGATTTCAGTGCAGAGTTACAATTTTCAGACAGATGGCTTAAAGTGAACTGTTAGCTTATTAGCAGGAAATTGCATTTGGATCCTAAGTAATGTAGGCTTTGACTATCCTTCCTTGTGGTCCCAACGCAGCAAAGATTTTATGATTTTCCTCCGCTGCAATATATGTACGTCAACTAAAGTATATGACTTCAGAGCAGATATACCATATCTACTTAATGGCTCATGGTATACTATTTCTTTTGCTGAGCCTGTAATGCAAAACAGGTGAGGAAGGCAGTGCCACTGAAGCAGGGCCTCAGTGGCTCACCAGTCTGGAACGGGCAGCTCTTGCCCATATATCCTTCCCTGATCTATTAACCCTCTCCCTGCTTGCAATGCCCCTACCCTCACCCCTTTGCAACCAGACCTGGTCCATTAATGACATCCATTTTGGGAGGCGGTAGGAGAGATCCTTTTATGTGGCAGCGATAAAATAGCTTTTTGCCTGTGCTTAGCAATGGCGCTGGTCTGAGCAGTAGACCATTACTTGAAAATAAACCTAATTATTTTCTGTGCCGCTGCAACTGTGGCCCCTGGTCTCCAGCTGCAAACTCAGGCTCATGCTCTGGCCTCATCTCATGGGTCTCATGAAGCAAACTTTTCCTAAGTCTGTAAAGCTAACCCAAAGAGTAAGACTCATTCAGTTAACTCATATCTAAGACTGTGGTATATACCACATAAAGTCATAATCATCAGATTATGTGTACAACACTTATGTGCGAAAAGTTTTCTTCCAGTGCCATAACCACAATCTGCTGTAAGATTGTTTAAAAAAAAATAAAAACATATGTAATCAGGGAATATCCTTGCTTAATCTCAATCTAATAATTCCCATTTGGGGATGAATGCACATGCAAATGAGCCTGGAGGGGTTGCATTAAAGGGGCAAACGGTGTAAGTCCAACTTGCTACAAACATGAACCATATGTGTTTCCCTTTTTGTCTGTAAATGTAGTCGGATGGCTTTGTTCTTGCAGTACCCCTCAGGAGGTACTGTTCAGCTCAGCCCACGTCCCTTAAGACAGCTGCAGATCTATGCAACTTGACTGAACCTTGTTTCCTGGAAGATCCTCCCTTTTCTAATGTCTTCAGCCAGATAAGGATGCTGTGCGTGGTAGAGTAGCAACAATAACTCAGTGAAATAACTGTGACCGAGCTCAGGATAACAGGATTACGGAGAGGAGGTGGACCGGAGGAGCCAGAAGGCACAAGAAGCCACAGTTACAGAAGAAAATGGATAGTAAATAGATTATAGTCCACTTCATGATATTTTGCAATCCCAATCCCAGGAGCTGCAGCTTGGCCTGTGTGACCTGTTGTTCAGGCCCAACCATAAAGGAAGTGTCATTTGAAAAATAGGGCTCATGACTTGGCTGCTCCGGTGTACCACTGGGATTGTGACAATGACAATAAAGAGAATTGCTTATAAGTCTCAATAATACCAATAATAATAATCACACTCTGTCTAGACGATGAAACGGTTAAATTGGGTACATAAGGGTGTTTTGGGGGCAACCAGTGTTGGA
Organism: Hirundichthys speculiger; assembly: GCA_018398805.1. Lineage (NCBI taxonomy): Eukaryota > Metazoa > Chordata > Actinopteri > Beloniformes > Exocoetidae > Hirundichthys > Hirundichthys speculiger. The sequence continues at coordinate 1,416,607 of JAGFBZ010000958.1, forward strand.
ATGGGTGAGTAAAGTGAGCATTCTATTGAGGTCTTAGTTCGGCTAATCTCCCCCATGTGACAGCACAGCCAGATTTGCTGCCGTGGAATGCCACAGACTGTTGTGCTGAGGACAAAAAGAGACAGAGGCTTAAGCTACAGGGGGGCAACACTCCTTGGTCCTGGAGTGCAGCACAGCCGTGCCAAGGGAGAAAAAAAAGTTCTCAGGGTTTCCATGCACACCCCTTCCTCTCCTGGGTTCAATTTCCCTCCACCTCCAACAGTCATGACCAGAAGTCCACACCCACCGCCAACCAGGGCACACGTGCACACGCACGCACATACTTCCCACAAGCTAAATGAGGATGATCTGAGGTGTTTTGGGAGGTGTCATGCACACATTTGACCCCACCCCCCTTCATTACCCACTGCCTACAGTGGTTCCTGTCCTGAACAACAATCAGTTTAGGACCACATCTGGTCTACAGCCGTAGAGTCTTTTCATGAATACCAGAACCTTGGCGGGGACAAAGAGTACAGATCCTGAGGGTGTATCGCTCATCCATCTCAGAGTGAATGGATTTTATTCTGTTCCTTTGGGGAATGGGACCAGTTGCAATTGATGGTCATCGCTAGTTTATTGTTCCAATTTAGCCATACCAACATCTTCTCTTGAATATTGGGTCTCTCTGGCATTAATGCGGCAAAAGTAAACATAAAAATATAAAAATAATGGCAATGTGAGTTGATATGATTTCACCCATATAAACATGCTTTGTCAATGCAGGTGTGCCCGATCAACATGGATGTGAACTCCAGAGAGAGAGACAGGACGCAGTCAGCCAAATGTCTTTGTAAGTAAATAAAAGAAAAAAAGTCTTGCTACTTGTTTGAGGATCAGCTAAAATTAGATGCTCTCACGCAATATTAATGATCTGTGTCACAGATTCAAAAAAACCAGCCCCAATCCCTTAACCGAACCAGTTCTTCACAAACCAGCCAAATCCCCCTGAGCCCTAGATCTCCAGTCTGCGTCGGACGTGAGAATTCTTGCGTGGTAAGGGTAAAGACATGTGGTTCAGTCAGTGTCAACACCTCCCCGTCTCCACTTACCCCCCCAACCTCACCCCCACCCGCCAACACCACTCTGGTGTTTTAATTAAAGAAAAAAAAAAATCAGGATTTGCATCACAATGACAACCCAAAGCTCTTACCATTGGTGCCCCATTTGCCATCAGAAATCTAATGAAAATATAACATCTCCTAAGCCCTCCTCCACAGATTCTCAGCTTAGCCACAGTGGTGCAGAAAAGAAAGCTTTGGCATAAAGTTGATTTAATTCTTTTGTATGATAAGCATCGGCCCCCTAAATCTAGCCCGGCCAAATCCTCTTGAGAGGGGCTAAGTGGCAGAGCTGAGTGGAGAGAGAAAAGTAAAGAAGAGAAGACGAGAAGAGTGCACAGGGGAGCAGAGAGGACAGCAGAGAAGTGGAGAGGAGAGGAGGTTTGGTAACCAAAGCATCTATGCCAGGATCAGGTCAGGCTAGACCTCTCCTCCCTTGCCTGCCTCCGCCCTAGTACAACCCTCCTCAGCTGTCCCCGGGTCACAATAGGCTGAGCATCTTTTGTGGCATTAACGGTTTGTAGGAGCAAGAGAACAATGTATGAGAAGTGAGGAGCACAGGGTTCCCACACACAGGGCCGACGTGTCCTCACACCCCCACCCAGTCGCCGCTCAAAGACGGCAACCTGCACACAGCTGATCGCAGCCCCCCCATAGTGCTGCCCCCCTTCACATAAAATGTGCATGCAAAAACATGCACTCTTACAAAGCACACATAAATATACATCGCTGGTTTGACACAGATATTTGCTCATGTTTAATGCATGAATAAAAAATTTATGACGTGGGATGAAGTTGTTGCTCTAGCTGCGTGTGCACATGCTCATACACTTGCACATGTAGTTAATTGCCTGGTGAGGCCACAGAGAGGCCTGGGGGAAATGCTTTTGTTTCACGATGGGTGAAGGTTTGTCTGGGATCTTGATTAATTTGTACTGTCATATGTGGGAGGGGTCGTTCAGCGGGGGGAATGCAGGGTGGGAATGACAATTTTAGGTTTCACCTCATCAAACAGAATGACGGTGGAGTGGGACGTCCATGAGCGGCCTCCAACTTATGGATGGATGAACTTTTGAGTTATACTTCAGCTAATTTGAATTTAGACAAATTAGTAATTCAAATTAAAGAAATACAGCGTATATATAGATATATTCAAGCATGATCTTAATAATCTGTAATAATAATTTATTTGAAACCTATTTTAATCAATACGCTTTAACCTCATTAAATCAGACAAACTGTTTGTTGGTTTCGTTATAAGTTAATCATTTTTGTGAACTTTCCTGTGCAGAGACATTACTTTCATTGAATGGGTTATAATGTTTACAGAGTTTATAACAGTTGCACAGCGCACACATTTCACTTATGTGTTTTGTGTTTTCTTTTTATTGGTCTCACGTTTTTTGGATCAAACAGCAGCAAAGTGGTCACAGTGCCTCAGTTTTGCGCGTGGATGGGTGGATTAACCACTGTAAGATACAAGCGTGTTTGTGTACGACAGAAGGCTAGCCTGCAAGTACATGAGTGCTTGTTATTCGTACCGAACTAGAACATTTACATTGGTTATAGCTCATCATGCCACTGACACCTGCTACATTGTTTTCTCTGAATGCTGTAACTCCTTTTAAGACTTATTTATTTATTGCTTCATGATTGTGTCCTTGCCTCTCTGTCTAAACATGTGCAATAACGTGTGTGTCCCGGCCTCTGCTTCCCCCTGCTCCTCCTCTCCTCTCCTATCCACTGTAGTCCAAATTTGCTGTGGGTGGCTCTCAGAGGATTCCCACACTCCACTGCTCTTCAGCTGTCAGGCCCAATCAGAGGCCGGATCTCTATTGATCTTCAGCCACCTGTGCCAGGCGCCTTGCTGCTGCGAGGACTCCCCGCTCCCTTCCTCTTTTGCTCTCCTCCACTACCCCATCTCTGCCACTGTCTCCGGGGGCAACTGACGCAGTGAACAGTGCAGTCCATTTGTCAGCAATTGTCAGCGTTTAGTGGGGCAATGATGTGTGGCAAGATGGGGAGAGGAGGGAGGGCAGGAAGTGGAATGGGAGTGTGGAATGGTGGGGGGCAGGTAGAAGGGGTGAAAGAGCTCCCTCCAATGGAATGAGAGCCACATCCCACCATACAGCCCCAATGAGGACACACCACTTCAGAAATTACAAATGCATGTGTATACACATTGCTCCTCCTCGTACAGTTCTCAGTTCCAAGTCTGGTAGACTTACTACCTCCCTGCATATATTACAACCCATCACAGTTACGGCTGTTCCATTCATGTACTTCACAAATGCTGGGCTGCTGCCCTCGTCCAGCATGCTAAATCATCAAAACCCGATGGGATGTTTGTGCCATCGAAATGAATTGCCCGAGGACGGTATTTGTTAGCACACAGAGTGAGCGTGTCTCATGTCCTTGTTTATTTTCCTTAATAACCGGAGACTTTTTAAGAATGTCAAGGGCTGGATGTTGTTAGCGGGGTGCGGCTGGTCCCCAGTGAGACTGATCCCGAGTTCAGCTTACTTACTTCCAGCTCTGAGTCAACAGAAAAGGGGCAGTTTTCTGCCATTAGATCCCAACGTTTAGCCAAGACCCTGAACCTGGTCAGGATAAATTGAGAGAGGTGCCCCAGTAGGAGAGGAGATAACAGTGTTCTATAATTGATCTGTTTTCATTCCTGGGGAAGTGGTTATTGAAGGAGACGATGGGGGAGCTCACGTCTCCAAACATTCACAGAGGAGTTTATACTCCTAGCATGAATTAATGTTTTGAATGACTGCGAGGCAACCATGTAGATGGGAATGAGTGTGATAGTGGCAGGTCTGTCATTTCTTTGTCTCTGTAATATTAAGTTTAAGTTCGCAGACTTCCCTGTCAAAGTAAGGGCTTGCATGCATTTCCCAGATGGTTTAGTTTTTAGTGGACTAGGTGTAAACGACCAAATTGTCTTGACTCTGCAGCATTTCACATATTTTTGAGAGCTGCAGGTTTTCAGCTCTCCACTGACTGGTACCAGTTTGCAGTCCCGCTGCCAGGATTTAGTTTGGCAATGAAACTTAAAAGACTTTATAACTCCATCTCATTAAAATTATTTGACACCTTCTTCGGTCCAAGGTCGACAAAGAAGCTCAGATTCCTCCCCAGGTACCATCTAAAAATGACACCTTGACATTTTCTTCAATTTTCAGCAGCAAACACAGATGAAAGACTTTTGATATACACTTAACACGAATGGGCCTCTTCATATGCTGCCAGTCAAAATGTGTTGACTTGGCCTTGACTTCAAGAGCCTCTAACAATTATGAAAATATGATAGGTGCAGTGCTTTGTGGGTGTTTAACTATGTTTTTGGAAGGCTGCTGCTCTGATCGGCCTGCCTTAATGGATCCTCAGGCAGGGGGTGTCATGATTGCCCAAGCACTTTTTGCCTGCTTTCCTCCGGGGATACAGTGCCAGAGAGTAAATCTAGGGACACACTTTTGTACATCAGGTCATGTAAGCTAACTATTCCTGGGTCCATATGAAAGATTTAGTCATGGTGGGAACAGCGTGATGCCTGTCTTACTTGGCTATTTGCACTGGCTGCTTGATACAAGTGCAGCAACTGCTAAACTACCCCGATCATGACAAAAATGGTTTAATCTCCTATCAAGGTTGTTTGCACATGCAGAAGTTGTGTGCATAAACCGATTTAATTTACACATAGGAATTCAGTAGATTTTTTTTTTTCATTTCCCATCAACGTATTTTGTGTATCTCATAACAATAACTGCATTTTCTTTGACCACAGATCACAGATCTCATCAGACTTCCCAAACTGGTAATGGTTATTTTTCTGTTACCTCAAAATAATCTTTTTATAACCCAAACATATATCTTAAATGTCCTTGAAGTGATGTTTGCATCCTCTCTAACCCATTTGGCCCACAGAGAAAGTCTGAGCTTATTATGATGCAGTTGTACTTCCACTGGTCAGGACTCAGTGTACCCTCAGCTGTTTGTGCTCAGCCAGAAGTTTGCATCATCACATTTAGAAAGAAAAGGGTTCAAAATGAGAAAATTTTGATTGCAGTTTTGAGCTATGGGTTGTTGCTGGTGGTAGTGTGCCAAGGATTTGGTTATGATTTGTTTGCAACACAAAATTTATTTTCCAGGGTTAAAAGATTAATATTGAGTAAATCTAGGGAACTGAATTGAACTGAATTGGATAATTCTTTATTCATCCTAAAAGGGGAATTGTGTTGTTGCTGTGTAAATTACGATAAACACGAGTTGAGAAACTGTCGGATACCTGTTATGGTTAAAATCTCTTTGAGATCTCATGAATGCCCTTAAGTGTTGTGTTTGTCGCCTGGCAACAACTGTAGTGATGACATAACATGCTCCTTCAGCAGGTAACACAGGTGAACTCTTTCAGTAGACGGCGTGGACATAAACCCACATCCAACAGATTAAGATCCGGGGTACAGAGGAGTTCCTTCACTGTCACATGTCCAGAATTACACCGTCTGTTGTTAAGAAGCACTGTGACACTCCTACTCCACTCGTGCTGGTCTGGAGTCTTTCGTCCACCTGTATCGTTTGCAGTCCTTGGAGAGAGATGCTGGAGTCCTGAACATGAGCCTGCAGTCATGGATTAAAAAAACACAACACTCTCGCTGTCTTCTATCAGTGCGACAGCTCATTCATCCTCCTCCTGGGGACCTCACACTTCTCCATGATGGACTGGGAGAGGGGGATGCTTCACACTTCATAACAAATGTTATGAATTGTCAGAATAATTAGCAGAAATCCTCTCAGCAGAACATTAAGGGAAATATCAGTTACTCAGTATGTGTTAAGAGAAGTTGTCTTATTTTGAATGGGATGCTGTAAAACTCAGAGGCACTGTAAGATGTAACCGTAGTGACCGTAAACAGTATTAAACATCAAGGTGCTTTCACTGACTTTAAGTCTCAGATCCATTTGCAATGTGAGATGAAAACAGAGAGCAAGAATGCCTTCCTCTTATCATCAAATTAAAATGGATGAGCTTGGAGTGCTTCTGAGGACACAGCAGGAATATGAGAAATATGTGCATATTCTGGGCTTAAACATCTCTCTACCTGGATTTCAGGTGATGCAGAGAGCGACTGATACAGATGATGCTGACAGCAACTGATGACAGAAAGGCAAAAGTGAAGGAGGAGGAATTAACTACAGATGTTTTTTTTTTTTTTCTCAGTAAATATATTATAACAGTTTATTAAATTCAGTTCATTTAAATGCAATTAAGTTCAACTCAGTTCAGTCTTTTATTCACAGTAGTGTGCATCAATATTTGTGTTGGCTGTACTGTAGTTTCTACATTCCCAAACTCCTCTGGTGTGATGATTACATATCTGTCAGAGAAGCTGACCATATGGTAACAGTTGGCGCAGCAGCACAGACAGCAGCTGAACAATAACCGCATCCAGCCACAGCTTCACCTGTCACCACTGAGGCTGTGCTCACAGTCAGCTGTTGGATATCAGATAATACAAGAGCGGCCTTTTAAAAATGATTAATGAACACTGAAACACGTCACGTAAGGCCTCTCATCATTTTTTTTTTTTCTTTTCATCTTTTCCACTGCAGGGTGATTTCTTGAGCTGGCAGTGTATCATAACTGAACTGGACCGATACACTGAGTGTACCTGTCCAAATTCCTTCAGTCTATAGGCTGCAGAACCGATCACCAAAACCTCAAACAGCTTCTTCTCCCTTGTCCCAAAGCTTAGAGGTTAATGAGCAGCAGTGTAATTACTGTGCGGAGGACCTGCTTCTACTCATCATGGATGACTGGTTCGGGATTAATTCATTACCCCCTGTCCTGACCACGCAATTAGGCCTTGCACTACAATTAAGTCTCTATGTTACGCCTCACTAGACTCTAGGCACAGTGATCACTGCCAGCACACCACTGCCGCTGCCTCTTATCTTCGTACTGTGGATGATTGCTCTGTTATGGTCTGTAATTTTAATGACAGCTATTGTTTCTGCATGTCATTACTGGTGTATGGTATCGATTAGGATCGGCCTGCACTGCAACTCCCACATCACAACAACAGGCACAGATGCTGAGGTTGCAGGTTGTCCGTGGCTGCTGTCAGTAACATTCTGGGCCTTGAAGGGTCCTTCAGATGTCCACCAGGGTGGCCCCCAAAAACAATGCTGCCCATCTGGAAGCAGGTCTTCTGGATTCTGGTCAATCTGATGGATGAGGGAATCTCGTCATGACGTCCAGCTGAGCTCGCCATCAGAGACCCAATCAATCACTCCCCTCCTCTCTCCACTGGCGGGCACCCATCCAAACAAAGACCTGCAGGTCAAGGGTTCTGTCAAGGCATTTTCAGCTCCATACACTGATCTCTTGACCACAGTCAAATTAATTTGATCACTTTTAAGAGGGTTGTTCTGCTGAAAGTGCTCATTATGCATGTGCATGTTGCTATAACACTCAGATAAAAACTTCTTGCTCTGTTTGTTCTTCTTTGTTGCTCTAACTAACCAAGCCTTTGGTTTTTAGGTGGTTCATTTTTCTCAGAAAAAGAAAAAGTAAGGAAGAGAAGAAGAAAAAAAATATATATATAAAGTAAGAAACTGTCATAAGCCTAAGCCTGCAATGCTTTATATAAGTGATGCATAATTTACAGTAACTGTAGTTTGGAAGGTATATCAGTGCATCTCCTGCATCAAATGTCATGGAAGCTTCACAATCTATTATCTTGTCAGGATCTCAGAGCAGACTGTTGGTGAAAAAACACTTCTTTCACTTCTGTGATGTGATTGATGGGGTTTCAGTCTGATTTTCCACTACTCTGGAGACTCCTCTTCACGTCAAGAGACTTCCCAGGTTTCAAGCAGGTTTTTTTTTTCACTGAGTGACTGAGACACTGCTACATTATTTCTTAGCATATTTATATTTGGCAGCACTGGCAGTAACTGCATGAAATGATATTAAAGACATCTTTTTCTCTCTTTTTTTTTTATTTAATTTTAATTATTTAGTTATTCTCAAAGATAAGCAAAAGAAAAAACTTTTAAATGATAACTAAAACTGTCCACAGAGCTACAGGACCAAAGGGAGACCTTTCTTCCTGTAAGTTGGCCCAGCTTGGCACTTGTCAGTCATAATGACAAATGGCAGCGCTTGATGAAACAGAAGAGTTACATCATCACTTCCCTAATGAGGCAGCTCACAGCAGGAGGGGAAGAGAGGGAGCAAGACAAGCAGTATGGAGGGATGAATGAAACGGGAGAAAGAGGAGACAAGTTTACAGTTGCCAGATAGCCATGACTGCCCAGAGTTTGTCTATGTTTGTGGGCGAATAGATTTACGAACTGCTGTGGAATACTGAAATTGTAATCGGTTATATGACTGAAGCGAATCTGAAATGATTGCTTTCGTTTCGGATTTTGATTCAGTCTCTTTGGACTTACGATATAAGTCTAAAGTGGATACATCACTTTTATTTTTGTGCCGAATAAACTGTAAAACTCTCTATATAGAGCATCATTTCACAACTTTTAATATTTTTAGCTTCATTCATAATAAGTATGATTTGTGATAGTATTTAGAGTGAATAAAGAGCGTTGACATCAACACCAAAAGATGTTCCATGTGTGCTTGTGTCTGTCCGTGTCTTTATGGCTGGCTCGGGGCTTGGCGCTAGAGTCCGAGGGGGAGATTATCTGGCCTGTCTGCCTTCAGGAGCTCTCAGGGTTTGTGTCTTTGTGCAGCATTAAAGCTGGCTGGGAGTGCGCCCACCGAGAGAGGGGAAATGTGTTTGACATACGCTCAGCGCACACTGTCGGGGAGGCTGGAACAGCAGGATACGATTAATGACCACAGAATCAGATTGTTACAATATGGCTTCCCTTCACCCCCACCTCCTTCACCGTGGGCCTGTCATATTTCACAGACTTGCCTGCCTGTGTGTGTGTTTGTAGTGTGTTTGTGTTGTGCGCCTTAGTTGGGTAGGGGCCCTTTTATCCTCTCTTTTTGTTGTCTTTCTCTCTGTGTCTCTCTGTTGATAGGGGTCATTGATATGCAGCAGTGCATTCTTGGATCTAACAGGAGAGTCTGTTCTCATGGTTATTGTGTGGTACTTTGGCTGATTGGACACAGGGACACAGGTCCTAGGACCCATGTTTGTAATTTGGTGTGATGCAAAAACAATGAGTGGACATGAAGAAAAAATTTTATATCAAACTGAGACTTCATTAATATTGTTCATGTCATTTTCAATTATGTATTGCTAATGGACTTTTGTTGCTTTCTTCTTGCTCAGTCTGTTGAATCCTGTAGTCCTTACTGGAGTCAGTTATGGTGGTAAATATGTGCTGAAATCGTTAAGCCACCATAGAGTGTGTTTTCAAGTTTAACATGAGGAAAGCTCAGAGAAAAAAGAAATCTGTTGGCCAAATGTTGCCAGATTGTTGTGGTGCTTAGGGGGGGGGCTCCTTCGGGCCTTTGGGGTCAGTGCCCAAAGTGCAAAAGGCCACATGGGGCCTGGATGTGCAGGGGTCGAGAGCTCAAGAGGAAGGAGAGGAAAACCTTAACAAGGTGTCAAACAGGCTCACTGGATCTGCGCGCAGGAGAACACGCATAACTGGACCTGCACTGTGATGTTTGTTGACACGTCGGGGAGAGAATTTTGAAGTTTTCAGCTACTATAAATCAGGAAAGAGCATGATTTTTCCCAGGGCGAGGGGCTTCATCTCACTTCCTACTCACCAGTGCCAACAGGCAACTGAGGCCCGTGAATGCCAGGAGGCTTTATAACCATGGCAACCACCGGTAACAGTTAGGAGAAATGGACGTCTACTAATTGTTTGCACATATTTCCCTTTGTCGGATTAAACAACAACAGATACAAGGAATTCAACTTCCCCAGCAAGAAAAAAATAAACATCAAAGCATGCAGTCCTACTTTCGAGCAATTAGATTCACTGCTCACTATGTCTGCCTCCTGATCCCTCTCATCCTGACGTCTCCTTGGAATTTCACAGCAAGTTAAAAAGAGTGACTTGAGAAAAAGGCTGTAAAAGAAGGAGAGGTCTGGATGTACTGCCTGGCTGCTTTGGCTTTGCACCTGGGCACAGCACTCACTCATTTATTGAAATCCCGCTATGTGATCCTGCTTTAAAGCGAGAGATTCAAGTTCCTCCTTCGTCTTGCTCGTGTCAATAAGACACTTAACTGGAACCTACTTCTGCATTTTTTTTCCCCCCACTGTCTCTTTCTCCAGATGTATTGGCCACTGTCCTCAACTTTTATAATCCGAGAGGCGTAAAAAAAGTGTGGGTCCAGTGAGGGTTAGCATCTCTTCGGTGCTAGTTAAGTAGCAATGTTGCTGTGTGCATTTAACATGTGGCAGACCTCATTACCCTCAGCATGTGTTCACCATGCACACCTGTTTCCCCCAGCTGCTGCCGCTGCTGCTGCTGCAAAGCAGCCTGGGACACGCTAATGCCATTTTATTAAGACTCTGGTCGAAAAAAAAAAAAATGGGCATGAGAAGACATTTCTTAGGGCGTGATTTTCTGTTGGAAATATAGCTTCTGCATTTGAAAGAGCTCGAACTCATATGAACGATTGCTGCTAAATGATTGCCCTACCAAAAACAAAACAAAACAAAAGGTAAAATATGTAACAACAAATAGATGAAACCATCCAAAAGAAAACAAGTATTTGTAAAAGCAGTTTTCTGAAACTGGAGGTGCATAAAAGTGTCCAACAGTGAGTCCCCTAAGTACCTTGTTTTAAAGTATCCCTTTTGAAGGCAATGGGGCAAAAACTGCTGATTCTTCAGAGGTAGCTGGAACGCACTAACCTGCCTGTGGAGAAATAAAAGAGGCACAGAGCAGAATGATCCAGAGCCCCAGTCCCTCCCCCACCCCCATCTCAAAACTGCTACTAATTAATGCACTGAAGAGGGAGCATGTGTACGTTTATGCAAACTGAAGATGGAAGTGTGAGTTCATTGTGTAGCATATATATTTTTTTTTTATAGATCAGTTCAATTAGACAATAAAATCTCATTTTCTGTTTCAAAACTAAAGAACAATCGAACCTGTCAAGTTCAGTTCCTGAAGACTCAGTTGTCCCGCTGCAGTAACCAGCCAGCAAACCTCCAGAAGGAATCACAGGACATCCGTTTTTTGTCTGCCCCTGGACTTAAACAGAGTTTTATGATTCTTCTTATTAAAGTGAAGCGATAGCTACTTGTTGGAGCCCTAATGCTGATTTAGCTGTTTGAAACAGATGGGGTCTGTGCTTGCTGCTTTCTGACAGTTCTGCAGGGAGGAAATGAGGCAAGTGAAGACTCATATTTGGCACACATTTCAATAAACTCCTTTCTCAAACAATATCCCAGCATATTCAGGAGCTTAGAGACTTAGAGAAGCTCATGAATGCACGCGTAAACGCACAAATAAATGCAAAGGAGGATGCAGTGGAGGTGATCGCAGAATTTATTTATGGAAAAAAAAAAAAAACTGTTTTTAAATTTCTCCCAGAGTGAGCATGACTCCATGAGGGAACCACTGGAGGTTTGTTTGTGTCACTCCATGTCTCCATGGTAAAGAGCCACTCCGTGTGCAGTCATGGTTTACGGCCAGGTTAGGCACTGTGTGTTTCTCAGGAATCTGCATTTGGCCCTGAACTTTACTTTTACATGTTGGTTGAGGTATTAACTTATTTAGACAAGGGATTTAGTCTTACTGGTTGTCCCATAGATTGAATGGACAAACACAGAGGAGGTATGTTTGAGATAGTGGGGCCGGTAAGTAAAGAAACGGCCACTGAGCTTCTAATAATACTCACTGTCTCATTGTCTTGAAAAGGCAAACATACAGAGCCTCCCATGTGGATCTCCCACCACTCTGAATGTGATGTCGGAGTATGTTAGTTTAGCTGACTTTATTGGACAAGCCTTCACTTTACATTGTGCCAGTTCATACATTTACATTCATGCTGTTATCCTGTACAGGGTAAACATGAAATAAAATAATGGCCACAAACACCCAGCGATTTAACTGTAATCGGCCACAGTAGTTAAACTAAGTCTGTAAGAAGTGAACTGCTGGATTAAAGCCACAATTCTTTCACTTTGGCTTTACACATAGCTGTGGGTATAAAACTTGATATAAGACAGAAACTCGGCTACAGATGATCTTTCCATATATGTTACAGCAGTGATTATGACTCATGGATCAGCTACCAGAGTTTGGCTTGTCTTCAGCTTTCGTAGCCTGCGAGAATGGTATCAGTTTTGTCAACTTGTCCATAGTTCTCAGGCAGCCTATGCCTAATGGGCACATCCACTGCAAAAGGATATGTTCTGTGGAGATTTACCAGCTGCAGAGAGGGAATTAGCAAAGACAAGCCAATATATCTATGGTTAATTCGACAGCCAAAACATTTCTCAGTGTCTTAATTGAAAACAAATGCAAACATGGTTTAAAATACTCATTTATGTTGGAGAGAAGCATTCTCTGAACAGCAATGGAATAACGAAGATAAGGATGAGAAGCGTTCATTACATGAAGTTCACAGACAAAACCACTTGATCCATCTTCTTGTTTGGTCTCCTGGATTCAGTTAAGTCCACATTTCGTATGATTCACTGGCTGCTGTCTGCGGCACAAACCCACTGCCAGCACTCACCTAGGTTGCTCCGAGACTGAGCCGGAGCTCATGAGGCCTCAGACACACTTAATGGGATTATGGTAATATAATTTTGTGATGGTGACCTCGGGCCGGTGCCAGGTTTCTTCCACTTGCTCAGACAAAGGAACAGAACTCACCAAGGGTTCCAGCAGGCTGGCCCGGCTCAGCCTCTTGGCACAGTCCAGTGTTCTCCTATAGGGCCAGTGCAAGATGGATGGCTGAGGGGCAAAGTGTGTCCTGCTATGTGTGTAACAGTGAACAAAATCAAAATGTGATGAGAGGATCTTAAAATCGAGTGCATATGCTTTCCCTGAAGTGAGATGGGTCTGAATATGATTTATTTTTTTATATATGTATTTGTAACAATAATCAATAAAGCTCAGGATGTAGAAAATGTGTCCACCGTTTACAGCCCACTCGCTCGTACAGTAGTTCTTCAGCTGAGGGTGTAGCCTCCATGGAAACAGCCCTGTAGTCAGACTGTCTTTCCACATGATTTAGCCGGCGTTTCCTCTGGATGTGTCTTGTTGGTTTAAAAAAAGAGTTTTATGGACTGGGCAGTTTAAAAGCAAATGAATGTGAGACTCAATTTACACTCTTCTTGTAGATAATTAAAGAAAGAAAGAACTAAAGGTTTGAGTAAGGTGTGAACCACAAACATAACTTATAATATTCCATATTTTTATGTTTTCATTGATTGGACCTCTACGTTATTATCATACTAAATACACCAGCTTACAGTAAAACACACAGACAGTCCTTCAGCTAAATTAGAGTAATGTACACGGATGTCCGCAATACGCTGGGCTGCCGTTTGTTGTGCTAACTTTTTGTTTTGTTGAGTTCTTTATATTGTTGTGCATTTTCATTGTTGTCCAGCCTCCATGGGTATATAACTAGATTTTTTTTTCAGCTTTTCTTTTCCTCTTCCTTTCGCCTTCAGAAAGACCACCCATAGGGTTCGGAGGGGGCAAACATCTCTGTGGAATAATAATGGGGTCGTCCTGGGAAAATTGCCCATGGAAAGGCCTGCCTGGAAAAAAAAAAAGAGAGAGAGAGAGAAAAAAAAAGAAAGAAAAATTTGGTCTTGTTTCCGATCCTTCTTGGAAACATTCATCAGGGTGCTCCTGCTGTTTGGTGGGGAGCAGCACTGTTTCAGCCCCAATCGGCTCACTGAACTGATCGCTCCACCGCCGCTGCCAAGGCTGTATGAGGTTGGCACTTTGGGACACTGTCTTTAGAAATATGCAGTTGTGCTTTGCTGAGATTTTATTTTATAAAATAAAAATTGTCTGTATTTATTTATTTATTTATGTATTATTTGCTGTGCTCATTCTGGCCAAGACTTTCTGTTTCTGCGGAGAAACCAATAAATGAATCACCATAGTCTCACACATGGAAAGCCACAATAGTGATGTCATTTCCTGGAGGGCTGCTACCCTCTGACAACACCACACGACACATTAATCTGATGAAACACCGTGAAAGAGTTCATCATCACTGAGCATTATTTTTTTCTATATTTTTGTTTTATTTACACAGCAGATTAGGGAGGATGGCAAAGCTATTCTAGCTATTTTTTTTCTGTATTTATAACATCCACGTTTGCCGTCCTTCCAGTCAGAAAGAGTTAAAAACATTTGCTTTCTGTTTAAAATTAGTTGAGTAAGTGAAACAGAGGAACAAGATTAAAGTAGGAGGCAAATTGAAAGCTCGTGGAGGCATTGCTCATTTCTAAGTTTGGCTCTGTGTGGAAACTAAATGTTTATGTTGGGCAAATCACTTTCAAAGAAGAGGTCATGTAGGCGAAGGAGTCATGTTCTTTATTACTCACAAACTTTCAATTTGGACTGAAAAAGTGATATTACTTGTTTCAGACAAAAATCAAAATAAACAATAAAAACTAATAATGTGACCACCTTCCGAGTTCTCATATGATTGAATTTTGTGGAGCTGGACCTGCAAATGTAAATATTTGACATTTTCCCATGCACTAAACAGCAAACACAGCCAGCAACCTGAGAATGAAACAATTTAGCAAACATGTTCTGGTTATTATCGAAAAATGAAGGAACGTGGATCTGTGTTTACCAAAAGTTTTTCTTCTATTCCTAACAGAAATATTGGCCTGAGTTTAATTCCCAGGGAATATCTCCCACGAGGAGCTGATCTGTGCTGTGTTAAAGTGTATAGTCCTGCAGCTCTAGCTGTAGCAGCACATTCATCTGTCTTTATAATAGGATAAAAACCTCTCATGTTTTAATGTCATTGATTAGGCTGCAGGTACACATGATGGTTTCAAAATTGAAACCATCATAGCCCTCTTTTGAATTCTTGAAAACCGTGTCAGGCATGACTAAAATCCTTGTCTTTGAAGGACAAAAAAGTAGATTTCTGTTATCTCCTTGTGAACCCCCTCTCTACATTTCTGCTCTGCCCCCAAGCCATCACTAACTGCCTTCCTTTTGCCCTGTTAGACTCTGTTAGACCCTGTTAGACCCTGAGGCCCTGGTGCCCGGCTCCAGGTTTGACCCACAGGAGATTCAGTGATGGATGTGCCCCTGGGGCTCTCTGTGGGAGGTGGGCTTCTCACACCCAGCCAGCTCCTCACTGTCGGAGGGGAAGCTGTCTTCCTTTGTAACCAGAGACAGCGTCAGACAGAGCCCTGATGACACAGAAAATGAGCTAAAGTCTTTATATCAGTTTTTATAGTTTCTTAAAGCAGCGTCATCAAAATTTAATGGAAAATGAAAAAAACCTGCTGAAAAAAAAAAGACCTCTGGAAATAACAGTGATGCGTAAACCTTTAAAGGCCTGTTGAAGCTGCACTGCTGCAAACTTATATTCAAAAGAGACACATCATGTCCTTTTTCACAAGATGACATAATTGTCCAAGGCCTTGATAAAATTCCTCACATGCTTTGATAAAAAATGGTACGAAATAGCCAACGACAACTGCTACTGATCCCTCAGTCTCATCGCAAGTCAGTCGCTGACGTTGCCCAGGTTGTTAAAACACAAGTGAGATAGCAATGCTGAAGTAATGTAACCAGTGGGAAACGCAGCAGTCTAAAAGCATGACTTAATCCCTCCATAAAAGGCCAATAAACCACGGACTTCACTGTCGGTCCATTCCTGTAAGAATTTAGAGGCTGACTTTGAAAACTGTGGGATTTCCTGAATTGAATATAGAACAATAGACAAAATACTATTTACAAAATACTGGAACGGCATTATCGGCTTATTATCAGCTTATTCCTTCTTTAAGTCAATTACATGAGAATTTGTAAAGCAAAATGCAAGATCAACCACAAAATGTGTCTTCCTACTTCAAAGGTTGACTGAATGCGGCCCAATCTGAAATTGTGGGTCAGGCTCATTAGAGGAACATTTCAGCGTGAAAATGACCCCTGGTCCCTTGTTAGATGGTTGGGGGTGTAAACTTTCATAAGAGACTAGGTTGTAGGTTTGCATCAAAATGGCGATAACGATGAGGAGGACTAGACGACTTTACTCTGAGCAGAAGAGCTCCCTGTATGACACATCTTCATATGAGGCAGCTCCAAGCAAAGCATCAGGGTTGTGTTATGTTTTTCCATTTGTAGTAATTTCAGACACTAAGATGCAAACCTTCAGGCACTCAATTTCCCAAAAAACTGATTTTTTTTTTAAATTCTATTTGTTTATTGTCTATTTTAAAAGTTACTTTGTTGATGCTACAATGAAATCATAAGTCTAACTATGGATATTGTATTTCACCAGTCAGGGCTGTCTGGTTTAGTGATAACACCGTATGTACTAGTATTTCTTTAGACAGTCTGTTGTGTTGTGGCAATAAATACTTTGATTTTATGTAATCGGTCCATTGTTTCAACCTAAATTCTACAGCTTAAATCTTGTTGTTTTCCATATAACAAGCACCGAAACCGTGTGAATTAAGTACACAGGGACATCTTCGGCTTTTTTCACAACATCAGCAGCCTAGTATATAAAAATGCTACATAATCATGACTTTAATTATTTTTACCCTAGAAGCATATTAAAGAAAACACCAATGTGAACCACTTTCCTGCAACTTTCTATCACTGACTAAAAACAATCTGTTCTGACATGAGTAATTATCAAATAAAAGCATTTATATAATAAACAGCTTTTCTGTAAATCATCAATGCATTGTATGGATGTATTTATATATATAGCAGTTGTTTGTGTAGCACTGTATGCTGCGTAATGTGTAGGATACTCTTGGAGTCGAGCTATAAGAAAAAAAAACTGTCTGGTCATCACAGTGAGATGAGATGCGTCAGAAAAAAAAAAAGATTTAGACCAGTTGATGTGAGGAAAGAGACGTCATCTGTGAATGTGCCTCAAATTTCAACACAAAGCTATACTACCTGATTGTGTTTACATTGTCACTGATTTATTAAGGTCAGCTCTATTCCTATATTACTTGGCCAGTAATGAATAAACAATATTTAGTGTCTCGTTTGTTTCTTTAAGTCGTTGTGTATACAGGCAGGGGGGTGGGTGTGGACATACATCTTGTCAATAGGCCGTGGTAATAATGGACCTGTGACCTCACGGTCTGAGAAGCCAGGAGGTAAAACTTAACTTTACCAAACTGCTGCAGCACGCTGCCAAAACGCTGGCTCTGAATGATGCAGAAATAAAAATGAGATCTGTATTTACATCATCAAATAAACGTTTCCTTAACGGAATAGCCTGAAAAGATTCAAACTCACCAGGTACTAACCCAGCATTTGTATTTAATTAGTTACTGACAAATATAACCAGGAATAAAGAACCTAAATGCCTTGCATCATCTGAGCTGCAAAGACATTATTGTATAAAACACAAGATGACACAGCAACATATTTCTGTGTTTTCTTTTTATTGCAAACAAACATAATACAAAAGATAAGCTTTTAAGACAATGCCATGTTTACCTAAGGAAACTGCATTAAGAAGATGGCAAAAAAGAGAACTAATGATACAGAATATAAAATGAGGAAAATAACTTTTTTATTTTTATTTGTATTTTTTTTTTCAGAAAGCAGAAAGTATCCTGTTGATTCCAGCAAATTGTTTACAGCTGCTTTCTTCTCCGTTTAATCATTTGTTAGAAAGAAAAGAACAAGAGAAAACGTATGCATTTTTTTTTCTTTAAGAGAAAGACGCATCGTGTAATTTTAAGTATTCTGTACATAACTAGATCAGGAATAAAAGAAACTTTTATACGGAAACATTTACAAATGATAAATAAACAAATTTGTACCACATATGACAGCAACCTATTTCACCTCAGTTAGCTGCTGCTGAATTAAAAAGATAATTGCAAATAGTTATTCTCAATAAAATTAATGCTAAAGAATAAATTAAGAAAAAAAAAGTTAGGAAAAAAAAAAAACATAAAGATGTGGCAGAAGGAATGGCAGAAGCACAAAACGTCCAGACCTGATGGCTCCTGACAAGAGTCAGGTCAAAGGTCACTTCCTGAATCTCATCAAGCAGGAAGTCCGACCTGTGCTGTGGCTTCCACACTGCAATGCCAGAGGACGAAGCTTCACTGCTGTGGCTCCAGAGGCACCAATGGTATCAAGGCAGTACTCAGGTAAAAGCAAGCGTTGCTCTCACATCTAGCAACACAGTGAGGCCCCTAAAAGAGTTACATGGCACCTGCTATAGCGTTTCCAACACAACCAACTGAGCCAAAGCAAACGAGAAGTAGAAGATTTGACTAATTCACTGATGACGCTGTCGTATCACGGCCAAAAATTCTAACCTATTTCAAACCTGCATTGCTCAATATCGGCATCTTATGGGAATTAAAATATGTACAGTACAGACAAATTCAAAGCAAAATGAAGACGGCAGTGTCAGTAAACAGATGTATCTTACTTCCTGTAAAAAAAAAAAAAAATAGTGAGAAGTAAGGCCACTGAGGGTGTTTGAACTCGATATCCCTGTTACTTTAGGTGAGTTAAACTTTAAAACTCTGATGACAACGATGCTGATGACACTGATTATGATGAGAATGACAAGAGCAGAACACATACACAGTACATACTAATATATTCATAACCTGTATGTCCTCACAGAGGATTTAACTTTTTAAACATTATATCTAAAAAAATATAATCACAATTCCAACCAATACAAAAGGCACTGTCGTGAGCCAATCCAAAGGTATATTTTCAGAACTATAAAAAAAAAAGTCCTTGTCGTGTTTTTCTGTTGGCAATGAAGGCTATGTGGCGAAGTGGCATACAGGCCACCAGGCAGAAAGAAGTCTCGGGGTTGGTGTTATGCAGTCAGTGCTCAGACATCCTCCTCAGGGCCTGGACAGTTGTGTGTAAATGGGCTGCTGCTCCCAGTGCTGTGGACTGTGGGTCTGCGGGACAGATGGTACCCCGGCGCTGTCAGCGATCGGGGTGTACATCGGCCTCTGGCTGGGGCTCATGTAGCTGAAGGTGGAGTACAGGCTGGAGCCTTGGCCAGCTGCGTGGCTGTAGTACGAGTTGGCACCACTCTGGTGGTCTGAATAGTCATACTGTGCTCGTGTGATGGATGGGTAGGAGGAGGTGCTGTAGTGCTGCAGGTTGAAGGACCCGTAGGTGACGTGCTGTGGGGAGCCCTGCTGTTCGCTGTAGTGGCTGGGACTCAGTTGCTCCGTCTTAATCTGGGTGGTTCTCTGCTGACCCTGCTGGCCTTGCTCTCCTCCACCACCCAGAGTGGTGAGCGAATGCTGCTGCTGCTGCTGCTGCTGCTGCTGCTTGGACATCCAGGTGTGGGCTCCGACACTGGCCGCCTGGCCGACGGAGGAGCTGTTGAGGCCGTAGCTGCCGGTGTAGCCGGCCTGGGCTGCGCCAGTCACCCCAGCGTGGCTGTGCGGCGGCAGGTACTGATCAAACTCATCTACATCAAAGCTTCCAATGGTGGAGATGACATCACTGCTCAGCTCACCAATGTCCACAGCTCCAAAGTCTATGTTTAGCTGACGGCTGCTGCCTTCCTGCATGGGGCGAACCTCGCGCTTCAGGTCAGCTTTGCTGGAAGGGAGGTCTGTTTTGGGGGTGGTTGGGGGTGTTGGTGGCCCCTGTGACTGACCTGGTTAAAGGAAGCAAAGTTAGACAAATGGTTACCATCTTTTTTTTCTTTTTTTAAAAGACTACATTTCAAGAAACTATTTGTGACATGTGCAACACCACAATGAATGAAAAATGCACACGAGGGGTTTACTGACACCATTCTGACAGGTGTATATGAACACTGTCTTGTAAAACCCATTAATCATTAACCATTAATCATTAACAGCTGTCTTTCCGAGGCCTTGGAGGCTTCAAAAGATTCGATTTCAGCAAACAATGCTTGAAAAAAAAAAAAAAAAGAAGAAGAAGAGGCTCGTCTCGGATTCTTATCTCACCTGAATGCTCTCCTGGAGAGTGCACCTCGCCCATACTCGACGCTGGAGAGTCGGCCTGCTGCAGCGCTTTGAAGATCGCATTTGGAGAGATGTGAGTTTGCTCCCCGTCCTCGGGCTCGCTTTGACCGTTCTTCACAGACTTTCTCCTCCTGGGCTGATATTTGTAGTCGGGGTGATCCTTCTTATGCTGCACCCTCAGTCGCTCAGCTTCCTCCACAAACGGGCGCTTCTCTACCTCATTGAGAAGTCTGAAAATATGACAGAAAATTGGACGTCCTTGTGAGAATTTGCTTTTTCTTTTTTTTCTTTTTTTTTTTTAAATCAATGTCGGAGATAATATTACAGAATCCGTGCAGGAGTTAATTAAAAACAACACTAAGACGCCTGCTTGTACTAAATCTAGGCTATACGCGTTTCTTTGAGTGTGTATGTGCACAAAAAATAACTTTGCTGTCGAAATAAATAATAGAAATGCTATCAGAAACAAGTTAAAAGTCTACTTTAGACGGCAGATAAGTTATGCTTTTTTAGTTTTTTTTATTTTTCCTATGGCGCACTGCTCAGGCGGCGCGTAAAAACGCACCGCAGAAGTGACTGGAAATGCAAAGTGAACTCACCTCCAAAGTTTTCCCAGAGTTTTGCTGAGTTCCGCGTTGTGCAGATGCGGATACTGGTCGGCCAGTTTCCTCCGCGCCGCCTGAGCCCAGACCATGAACGCGTTCATGGGTCTTTTGACATGAGGTTTGCTCTTACTGGAGCCGTTGACGCGCACCGGCATGGGCACCAGGGTCCAGTCGTAGCCCTTCAGCACCTGGGACACCGCGTCTCTGATGCACACGGGGAACTTCTCCTCTTCGTTCTCCTTCTTGTAGTCTTGACCCAGGAGGAGGTGGTTGTCGGACGGCCGGGTGTTTTCAGTGTCCGAGCCGGAGCCAGAAGGGCACGGCGAGCCCGCGGAGTCCTCGGACATGCTGGGGCTGGGAGCGTCAGAGTGACACTTCTCCTGTTCTTCTGTCATCTTCAGGTATGGATCGAGGAGATTCATGCGAAAAAAAATGATAGATCAGCTTCTCGCAGCAAAAACAGGAGAAAATCCTTCCTCCTAAATCCAAGTGTTGCGCGCACAGACTGCAAGTGGCAACCTGTGAGGGCGTACAGTTTGACGGATAAACTTCAATCCTGAAAGTAAAAAATAATGTCAAAATATTTGAAAAAAAAAAAAGGCTTTTTACGTTCCTTCGACCTTTCACAATTTCGCAGATGAAGAAGCAAATCAAAAGTGATTGCTCTCTAATGCTTAATTATGAAAGTGTGACTTTGAAGAGAAATGGGGTAGAAAAGTCTACTATAGAGCATAAGTGAAAAGTCTGCAAACTCAGGAGGCGATGCCTGAATTTATGTTTGACGGCAGAGAAGTGATTGGGGGAGAGGCTCAGTGGGCGGGGCGTAATTTGACGAAGAAACTCTTGTAGTCAACAGCAGATCGAGTAAATGTTTTTCCCCCTATGGTGTGTGGTATCATCTTAATTATTAACTTAACCTAACTTAAAAAAAAAAAAAAAAGTGACACATTTTTATATTTTTTCTTTTCCTTCATGAGTCATGTATTTGTGTTGAAGTTCTAAACTCTGAATCCTTTCATGGAGTAGTATTCAACTTCATGATAAACATGGTTACATTTTAAAACATATAAGTTCCGGAAAGACTTATGATTGATTATTCTGGTTATCCTTTTGTTGGTGATATCATTATTATTTACATGTGTTGTACAATGTGCCGTCAGTTATTTTATTAATTATTTTTGCTTCATGGATAGCTCTCTCAGTCTTTACAGAGCTGCTCGGGAGCAGCAGCGGCCAGTTGTCCCACTCCTGCAATGACCACATGGACCAATAGGGGGCGACAGCAGTCCAGAAACTTGAGAGGGTTAAATGTGAAAATGTGCTTCGGCTGCTGCAAACAAAGCAAGTGGTCATTACATTCGGGAGAATGAATTATCTTTATTTTTTGTTGTTGTTGTTCTGAGTATTTTTTTTTTAATTATATTTATTTGTAATCTGCCACAAAACAAATGTATTTACTAAATAACAGAAACACATAGACATTCAATGTATATTAAATAAATTCATTAATTAGACCAAAATCTCACTGATGACATCTCTTCTGCTCAGAATTTTCCTTCTCTTTATCATGTTATTGTTGTTGGTATTATTATTATTATTATTATTATTATTATTGTTATTGCAGGAAAATTAATAGAAAAGTAAAATAAGAGTGATTATTAATTATTCATATTAAGATGAGGGCATATTGTTATCCAATGTTAGATCTAGCTTTGACTCCATGTAAATGTGATTAGTGATAATGTAGAATGTCACAGATAGTGGTTTAAGAACATTTAAGATTGTGCTAATTTTTAGAGTTTTTAATTGGGTATGCTTTTTAATATATTGTGGTAGTAATAAGAAATAGCTATCGATTCCGCTAGGGGCGGGTAATGCAGATTTTAGTGTTACAAAACTAAAATCTACTTTTTTGGATTTGCTCCAATATTAGTTTTTTTTTTTTTTGTAGACAAGAGACACTTTGTTTTAAGAGTTCAGTCCTTATAATCTTCGTATTCAATGTTAGAAACAAGTCTGACTGCAAGTTATGAGTTCATATGAGGCTAAAAAGAGATGGAAGGCGGTACACATCAGCCAAGTCTTTGCCTTTACAATTATAGTTTTGAAAATATATCAGGCAAAGGCACCGAAAGTTTCTTATACCTTGAATGAGATGCTGCTAAGATGGGGTCAGGCTAAATACAGATAAAAACCTGGTAGATATCTAAAATCTTATGGGAAATAACATGATAATTATCAAAAACTGAAGGAAAAAATAAGGCATAAGAAATATTCAAAAAAATAGGAATTCAAAATATGAAACAAAACCTAGTAAGATAAAAAATAATCTCTTGTTTCCTGTTTTATCCTTTAATGTTTCATTTCAAAAGGCCTGATTAGGATGTGACAGACTTTCCAGTGAGATGACATTCAGCCCAGTTTCTCTAAATTCTGTTAGTGTTGGAGAGAAGCTCACGGGGATAGGGAAACACGGATTTTGTTTTCATGACCACTTGATATGTTTAATGGAGTCTCTTTTTAACACTCTAAAGCAAGTGGATTTGTTCTGCATGTGTTAAACCTTAAATAGTGAATATCACACTCTTACACTTCGCCTGTTTTAAATGTCTTCTTAGTAAACGTACAAGACTGCCATTACAAATGTAATTCATATTTTTCCCAGTTTTAAGTGGACATGTGCTGCCGGAGGTGTGATGAGAGTGATCTCAACATGCAGAAGAACAAATTCCTGCCTGTGGTGACAAACACAAAGGCATCTGATGTGTGCTTGGACATGTTCACGCCCTTGCATGGCGGACTGCGGAGGGTTTGAGGAGCCCTGCAGACTGACTTCTAGTGGACTTATGGTTGGGAGGAGGAGGGGGGTGCACCCGCCTGTAGGCAGAGAAGGTCTTGGGAAACTTCTCAGCTTGACTTTGAGCCATGGCGTCAAAATTTTGAAGGCAAACACTCGGGGTAAACTGCCAAATCATGTCTTCCACCTCTCTGAGTTTTCTCAGATTCCACTGCAAACGTTTGAGCAGACCGACCTGTTTCTTTCTTTTTTTTTTTAAAGGAAAATTTAAGTTCCTCTCAAGAAAACTTTTATTTTAATATTGCAGTTCAATATAGGCAATGTGGAGACCTTTAGAAAATGCTGAGATGGATCAGATATCTTTCAATAGTTTTAAATACACTAAGGTCTTCACTGTATAAATAATTGGCTTTAATAAGCCATAATAATAATTGAGATTTACAGGAAAAAAAAAAACCTGCATAATAAACAGTGTTGCACAGCTAGCAGAGGCAGAAGTGACTTCACTTAACTTACAGTTGACATACAGTAACATCTGTTTGAGACTTTCCACTACTTGTACCAACTGCCTAGACATGGCACCGGCCTGCAAAAGGACAACTGACAAAATCCTCACGGCAAACCCAGCAACTCTCTCTTCCGGGTGCTTTCCACTTTTACTTTCTAGAATTATGTCTGAAACATAAGCCACGTCGGTCGCAGCACCCACCGTAAATGATGGTCCCATCAGGATGGATGAGCTGCCCCCGGGTGTTTGCTTTACCAGATCAGAGTGCTTTGACCACGGGCAACTGTTGACACATGGCATTTTGTAAAGGCTAAAGTTTAAATAAGACTTATCAAGACCCTGTCACCCTCAGAAGGAACGGCCTCATATTCCCTACTCTGACTCTCTCGCACCTCCCTGATATCCCACACAGAACCACGGCAGCTCTCAGTGGCTTCACCAGACAGCCTGTCGGGTGAAAGTATGCAGACACTTGGAAACTGCTGCTTTCTTGTGAATGCAAACATGATACATTTCCAAAACACTGCATATTTTAAGATTCACGTGTCACTAAAACGTCTTTAAAAAACTGAGAAAGTCAAAATAAACTGGATTAAACAAACTGGAAAGTAAGAAAAGTCAGTTGCACGACACAAACCTGTGCTCTTAAAGGCCAGATACTGCCAGATGTATTCTGGCCTTCACCCTTGTGTTAAGCAGTATGTGGTTATTATTGTTGCACACTGTCTTGTATATCCTTCCCTTTCTTTGGTCTTCTGAAGCGATTGCACCACCGTAATCTCAGCCTTATCTATTCCTGGCTTCTAATAAACTGAAACATCTCAGGACCTCATTTGATAGCATATCTGCAAGGAAGGAAGTGCACTCTGATCTGGGAATACAGTGGGAACAACATGACTTGATAAACATAAGCAGAGACGGGTCTCAGAACTGCAGGCAGGTATTACACTGTGAAACTAAATCCAATAGATTCGGGTAAAAACCTGGATGTTATTCCAGCTTTTTAAAATGTTTTTATGTTTTTTCTAATGGAATTTTCATCCTCTTAACCGAATAATGTTTGCTTTTGATCCTTTTGGGAGCACATGTGAGAAACACATCTGATATTGAATTCTGCTGAGTGACTTGGAGCTACCTTTCATGCCTTCAGGTGAAGTGGCCCCAGAGTCAGTTTAAAAGACAATGAGAGCAGAGTGTGATCTCTGTAGGTCACTGCCCTCCACTTCCACTAATAAGGCCTGACCTCTCATTATGTCTGAATGACAATGGATCATTCTCAAAGTGCTGATAAAATGTTACGTTACCTGGTGCTTTGCAGAGGCTAATAATGTGCTTGCAGCCTCAACAGGGGTCCTCTCATGTGAGAGCAGGTGGCAGTCACAATGGGTGAATTAGAGCCACACGTTTCATGTGCTGCCACTGTTTCCAGTTCCAGCAGGCTGCCTTTAAAGAGAGACTGTGTGACATTTGAGAAAAAAAAAAAAAAAACAAAAACCGCATGATTCTTTTAACCAATAAAAAGCTGAATTCGCAAACAATAAAACACACCCTTGCTCAAGTCAGTATACTCAGGGATTTTGTTTGCCTTAACTTGACTGGTATGACAGGTGGCTTATGCTTGCAAACGTTTGGTGGTGCATGTAAACTGTGCGTGCTGCTGGCCCTCTGTTCGCTTGCTTTTATTAGGTGTAATGTGTTGTGGAACAATGTTAACAGCTTCGTCAATTTTTACGAATAAAGGTGGGTATTGTACCAAAACGAACAAGAGGAGCAAACATTTAAAAATGTCATAAGATTAACTGAATTATTTTGAAATGAATTTTAAATCTACTGGAATGCAATGCAAAATTTGCCATAAGAGAGGCTTGTAGATTTGAAGAAAATCTTTATCTTTTTAATGAATGAGTATTGGAAGTGGCAAAAATGATTTGGGAAACTTAGATTCCTAACCAGAAAAAAAAAAAAAAAACACTTAAACAGTGGATATCCTTGAAAAAAAGATATATGATGGCTTGTGTCTGAAGCGCAGAGCTGAGTCAGACTGGCTGACAGTGCGAGCTGCTCCCTGGCACCGCTACACATAAAGGGTCCCATCCTCAAGCCCTGGATGATGTCAGCGCAGCACCTCTGCCTACACACAGAGACACCTTTCATAAAGAAGCTGTATGTGTTTGGGTCTGCGCTACGTAATGGAATATCCAGCACTCCTCCCCTCCCCACCTGTTACGATGATCAGGTGAAAATGAGACTCTTGTTGTCGCCTGCAGTAACACAACCTAAAAATAAATCCCATGTTTCCCAATTTCCCTGTCTTGTCTCCGTGACCTGCTACTCGTGTTTGCATCTGCATTTGTTTATTCCCCACTACAACTTTTATTGCCCTGTTGGCCCACATTTGATTATCCTTAGTGATACTGAACACCGGATTTGCACAATTTTCCTCTTTTTTTTGTTATTTACAGATCTCTCCCCTCTTTTCTCTCTTTTCATTATCCTCCCAACTTAACCTGGCTCCTTTCAGCAGGGCTCATTTGTTGGGAGGACTGATGAAAAGGGCCTTTCTTCCTACACGGTCAGGGAGATACTACAAATACCAAGTTAATGAAAGAGTGATGATATCTAATCACCTTCCAGAGTATCGCACCTGCATCAGGGCCGGTACGAAAAAAAAAACTTTTGCTAAATACTTACAAACGGATGGGCTACAGATGTATTTCCTCGCAGCAGTGCACCACTTGCTATAGTTATACCTTTGATATCACAATAGGAATATCTTGTGTGGTCAAACAGATCCAGTCTTCTTAGGTGCTCGGGGGATTTCAGCATTAGACCATGGCAAAGGGATTAAAACGTTCACAAAGGGGAGGGTGAAATGAACAATGGCATATTTCAAGGGCTTTAAACTAGTGTCTCATTACAATTGGGAGAGCTAAATCTATTCTTGTTAAAGCCTATTTAAGAGCAAAACTGAAAAAAATAAGTTAAAAAAAATTGACTTTCGACACTGTATAGTAAGATATAAAAAATGTATAGGTACATAAGCGTTATATAGGAAGATATCAAATCAGTGTCTCAGTTTTGTTACTCTACTCACAGTCACTTTAAAGGACCGGTTTAATACGCCACACAGTCGAGGGATAACTTCACCAAACTCTGTAGTATGGCATTTACTTCATAAATGACACTTTAAAATGAACTGTTCAAAAACAAAGCCCGATCTTAATCTTGCCCAAAGATCACATAAGCTTTTGTGGGTTCAACGCTATCAAAGATAGAGTTATCACACACTGGACATGTGGTCAGATGAATCTGTATTTACGAAAAAAAAAAAAAAGAAAGAAAAAAAGGGTTGCCATGTGTTTGGACCATTCAGACAAACAGTAGGGTCTGTGATTCCATGTAGCTGGATAAATGACCTTGGCAAAGGCCGTTTACACTTAATGGCATATTGGCAGCATTGATGCAGAAAAATACTTTGAGAGCTCAAAGCAGCCCACATAATAAAGGCATGGCTGAAGAAGAAGACTGTACAGGTACCGGACTGTCTTGTCTGCAGCCCTGGTGTGTCTCTAATGGAAAATGTGAGGCAAATGTTGAATTAAAGAAAAGGTGACAACCCCTTATATATATTTGGGCTCATTTTGCAGACGACCAACCTGCGCAGCGTGAATTTCTCTTGCAGATTCAAATATGAGAGGCCGTAAGAGAATGACTGACTGAGAAAGAGGAGAATGAAGGTGTTGCAAAGACCACAGTCAAAAGTCAGACTTAAAACTGACTGAAAAGCTATGGTGGAACCTTGGATGAAAAAAAGGAGAAATAACCAAAATTAGGACTTAAAAACTCTCAGTCTCTGATAATTATTCACAACATGCAAAGAGCATCATGTTTGTTCTTTATTCAAGCCTTCAACATTTTATCTCTTTACTTCCCCCTTTTTTTCTTCTCCTTTTTTTTTTTCTCCTGAAAATGAATCACGAAATGTGTGCAGACTGGGTCTTTAGGTGAAGCACATATGCGCCAAACATAACAAAGCAGTCAGGGTTGCGTGCGTCTCCTCTCTCCTTCCTCCAGCTCCCTTTGGGTGCGTCTGTGTTCAGGCTGGGTCAGACCCAGCAGGGAAGCTCCATCTGATGGCAGAGGCCCAGCACTGGTGGCCCCGAACCTCCGGGAGCCAGACTCCTGCTTTCTAATGTTACTCTTGAAGGAAATTGTTCCCCACCACTTCCTGAGATCTAATATTTGAGCAAAACTGTAGCTACTCTATCAGATTTGCTTAGTTCTGCCTTACTGCTGGCTGTTTTCTGACGGTAAACAAGCCGGTCTATCTGCTTACTGAGGCATGTTTTGACAAATAAAGAAGAGAAATGCCTGCAGGAGTGTCAATTTTTAATTACGGTGATTTATTTAGGCTAATTTTAAGTGTTTAACTTTGACATTTATTGCATTTTTCTTGATGTACAGTGGAGACGGTTCCAGGCAATACGCTCTCTTTCAGTCCAACAAAGTTGTATTAAATAAATAGCAGTTTTATTTCAATAAATCAACACAATGGGAATCCCTTCTGATACAGAGGCCTCTGTGGAAAAAGAGAAGAAACATTTTTAATTTATTTTTTCTTTGTAGTATAAGCTGCCGCATGTCATTTTGATGTCTCAAACTCAAGAAAGTATTTTTAGTTATATAAAATATTCGAGACTCACCATGGAACATCTTGGGCACCAATAAATTTTTTACTGACCTTACAGATTATTAATGACAAGAAGGATAGTTTGAACCATGTAACTAACATTTGTTATAACTGAGAGTCTATCCAACTGTATCATAACTGTTTTTTTTTATCATAATCTATCACATTTCAGTTTGAGAACTCAAGAGCTTGACTTAAGAATAAAAACAAGCTCCACTTGAAAAGCCGGGAAGGCAAATAAAGATAAGGGAGCAGCCAGAGTCAGAGTCCAGATTTCTGGTGATGTTAAAAACCAATCTGAGCAAGTCCTGGAAAACTACATTCAGATACAGACTGGCAGAGAAAAGATGGTGAGTCCCCATGAAACAACTGGCACAATGACACTTCACCTTTGTGTACTCACAATATTTCAGGTAGAAGATACAGTTTCTAGATAAAGTCAGGTAAAGTAAAGCTAAAGTTAGACAAACTACTCACCTCTTCCCCCAAAGGACTCGACTCAGTGACCAGCTTTAGTGGCCTGGGCCTTGTTTCAGAAAGGAGGTTCAACAAACTCTGAGCTAAGAAACTCTGAATCGGTTTCAGCACACATGTTCAGAGTTGGTTCATGAGCCATCATCTATGGAGCTCTGAGACCGTGATTCACCATGGCAACGGCGACTGAACCGAAGAGATCCTCCTGCTCTCCTTCAGTCATGTGACTTTCTGCAGAAAGGTAAAATGGCAGAAGCGGCGAAGGAAAAGACAAATAATGTGGAAGAAATTGCAGAGCAAGTGAAGGTGTAGATTAAATGTTTAGTTAAAGCATTAGGGAAAACATGCATGTAAAAAAAAAAAACAGAAAAAAACGCTGGAGTAGTTGATGAAGTATAAACCTCTGTTAACGTTAATATAGAAAAAAATAATTCATGGAACTTCAATGATTATACGGGTGTGGTCAGTACATCCAGTAACTCTTTAAGGTAATCCTTAAATAAATTTGCTTTTCTCATAGAAGAGGAAACAGGATAGTCTACCAATAAAAAGTTCAAGTTCAACACTTCTGCACCACTGCTGGTTGAATATGAAATGGAAAGAAAAAAAGCACTGAAGTGGATGTCACATTGACATCTGTTCCTAAGTGCAGGATGACAGGATGAAAACTCGGAGACTGAGAAATCTGCATTTCTAGGATAACATTTATATAAATGTATAGTTGTGCCAAGTCATGTACAATATGTAACTGTTAAGGTTAAGAGGAGTGGAAGATCAGACGTTTCTACCAGCAGAACAGCAAATAGGTGAGGACCACAAGATCAGGAAAAACAAGAGCATTAAGGAATAGAAACAAAACAAACAGGTTCAATGACTCCATGAATGAATGAAGCTGAAAAGTATGAAAAAATAATCAGTTGAAGTAGACTGTAAAATGTGACTCATGTGTGGTTTCAACTGCCATAAACAAAAGCAGACAATGGCTGTTACTTTGATCTTATAGGCAGTCTAGACCTCACACTTACCTGGGCGACACTGTACTTCCAACCCGCCAAACACGACATTCACAAAGCTGTGACCCCCTTATCGCAGCGCCGTGCACAGGTCTGTAATTAAAACTCTAGAGTTACCCAGCACCTACACCTCATCGCACTCCTGTGACCTAAAACTATGGCTTCACCTTAGTTTGGTTGAAGCTGCTCACTGAGGCCTAACTTTTTAACAAAGGGTGTCTATGCACGGTCGCATGCAGGTGGCAGACTCCAAGAAGGAGCAGATGAAACCCAACGGATAGACATGGGATGGGAAGCTGGTGGGGGGTGGTGGTGGAAAGTTTTGTCAGTAAACCCAAACCAAGTCTCTTGGGGCATCAGTTAAAGTCAAGCATGGGACAGGAAGAAAAGGGGATACCTTTGAATGTTTCCCACCAGCCCAGCGATCACAAGCACGACGAGGGGAGACGGCGCAGTAGAAGGCGCGTGCAGTCCCACAGAGGGCTACAACTTAGAGCTGACGGCGTAGGCTAATGGTGAAGACAAACAACAACATGGAAAAATGAAAGAGGATATGAGCCGGAGTGCTAGAGGAGCGGCTGTGAGATGTTACTTGAGCAGAAGCCAGACTGCTTCAGTATCCACATCATGCCCATAAGGATGTCTTTTTTTGTTTTTTTAAGAAAAGATATTAGTGAAATACGTTGCGTTCATTTTTCGTGACACACCTTAGACCAGTTTAATAAGAACATGTGTGAGTATTACGATGCTTTGACACAGGAAGAGTCTTTGTCCTTGGCAAAAACAGGACGTACTGTACGCAGACACCTCCTCAGCAGGCGCCAGCTGATTTTTATCTCTTTTAAAAATTGTCTCCACTTCTCCAGCCTTCCTGCTGTCTCGGGTTAAGTATAAATTCCTCATTGACAAGGTTGACAGGAGGTAATTCCATCCAAATCTACCATCTACTATCTTGATGGTGAAAAATTTAATACCTCTGCTGTCAGACTTTTACTCACACTTCTGAAGTATTTGACATTTATAAAGTCATTTTTTTTGTGATGCTACGTATTAAATAATGAAAACTGAATGGCTCCTTTGATCTAACCTGTAAGTACTGTAATCCACTTCAGTGCTCAAGAGTTAACGAACCTTTTAGAATTATGTTTTTTTTTTTTTCTTTTTTCATGAATATGAGTCCATTCATCTGTAAAGCAACTTCAACTCAGGGCTGCCAGCGACATCATTTACATAAACTTCTCATGTCAGGTTCTCTCATAGTACCATAAAAACCTTCAGACAAACCCAACTGAGACCCGTATTTGCAGCGCACATTTAACCCATATAGAGTGTTTAAGAAAAACTTTTGATTGCTGATTACATTTTTTTCATTTTTAATGGTTTGGTATCTTTACCAAACTATCAAGTGGCATCAGTGCTCTCTCTGGAGGCTGTGATCTTTTCATGCAGAAAATCTCCTCTTATTCTTCCGGTGTGTGTTTTTTTTTTAATGCATCAGACTGCTTTTACTTCAACAACAGGCTCATAATCCCTTTTTGGAGCACTCTGCACCGTTGATGGGCCAGTGAGAGTCTATCAACACCATCAGTTTTTGGAAGGTCATGGGGCAATTACATGAAAATACTCTCATCCATATGTAGCTGTCCCATTTAATAGTAAGTATTTGTCAATTACTGTCGCCTCAGTAATGGAAAGGTTTGGCAGAATTGTACTGAAAATGAGTTGAATCAGGACACACCTTAACATAAGTGAGCTTATTAAAATAAAAGCTTCTTCAAGATGTCATGAATCACTTTTGCTCTGATAGAAAAGAACAGAAACGCAGCCAAACGCTGACTTATCAGTCAGCTTTGTGAGCCAGAAACAGAGGAAATAAAGCAGGAGAAAGAACAACGAAGAGACACTCACAAGAGAGCAGGCAGCAGATGAAGTTTATTTAACTAATCCAACCATGAAATCCAGATTTTGATTAGTGAGACAGCCTGAAATAGTCACATCAGCCAGAAAACTCCAGTTGCTCTAGACTCACCACAACAGCTCCATTCCATTCATTTTTTTTCTTTTTTCTTTTTTTTTTTTTGCCAGCATCACTATGCAAGTGATGTATGGTGTCCCTCCCAAAATCAAAGTCAATAAAAAATGGCCTGCCTGCAGTTCTCTGCATCACTGCTTTCCAGTTTTCCCGCCATTCCTCCCACCACCTGAGCATCGTCATACTTAGCTGCGGTTCACTCAATTGAAAATCCAGTCCAGAAAAGCCCACAGCCGGTCTCTGAGCCAGCCAGAGCCGGAGGCCCTCTCAGTCTCTCGTGCAGTCATAAGGTTCCTATAACAACTGATCATCGTTTTACAGTTGTCTCGACAATTATTGCTTATCCCCTGGAAAGTGAGACACGATTGCATATGAAAGAGAACAATACTGTAAAACCAACAACAGATGTGTGTGAGCTTGAGTCGGGTTGGTGAAGCTACCGCCGTACTTGTAAAGTGAACTTTATAGTTAAGTAGGCTTAAGGAGGCTTGCAGCCAAGAAAACATGCATGTTAAGTTTGAAAGAAATGCACTAATAAGCTGCTTAACTGGCAGTTTAGTTGCATGCCATTGAACAGCTTATGTGATTATACAAAATTTGTAATATTTTAGTGGCACGGAGGACGTGACACCCTACTGCCAGACAAGTATATATTCAGTGACATCAGTTGATTATACTGTACGTGCACATGCATGCTGCAATAAACTGGTGCTTCCAGTCTTTATTGACACTTGCTTCATTCATGCTTTTGATGTACATTTTGAAGTTGTACATTGTTAAAAGTAGATAAAAGAGGAAAACTTCCTCAATATTGTAAAATTCATATATATTTTGGAAAGGTTTTTGCATTTTGCATTAAATGAGAGATGCCAACTTATGGACAACATCTACGACACAGAGCTGATCCCATTATAGAGTTATAACTTTACATGTGAAGAGAATAAACATGGTCCTAATTCATAAACGATTTTAACAAACCCAGTGAAAATGTAATATGCTTATTCTTCAAGACCTCTGTCTTTTTTTTTTTCTCATTTGGCCAAGACAACTGGTTGTGTTTGTCTTCTTCTTTAATATTGTGTTTCTGGTTAGCAACTACTATTCTATTTATAGCAGTCATGCTTTAATGAAGCCAGTTCTACTTCTACTACAGTCTGCATTTCCTCTCAGTCAGTTCATAAAAACATACGCAATAATCTATGTTTAGCAACATTGCAGAGGTTTTGCTCCAGTTTGGCCGAACAATTTGCTGAACAAGGCCCCGTATGGACGCACAGCTGCTGATTTTATTTACTGAAAACAAGAAAAAGAAATGCCCACCTTGGTTGTGGTCTTGATTGGACCTAGTTAGGCTCCTCGACAGCCAATCAGATTCACTTAAAGCAAACAGAGAACAGGCCCCGGCAGCTAATTTCTTCATCTAACCCACCTCAGTGGGCACTTAGATTCAATTTGTCAGCCGCTCTCATTAAATATGCGGGATAAAGAGGCCCTCCACTCTACGATTCAGCAGCTCAGCTAACCAGGTCAGAGTTCATCTCAGGACGGCTTTCACCATCCCTTGCTTTCTTGCAAATGATGTGGTGCAGACTGGAGAACATAAGGAACATTCTGCTCTGCCAGGTGTGTGTCAAAGCTGAAAGCTACCACTGTGAAATAATACATGAAAATAAGTGCGACTCACATTTTCCTTGATCTTAAGCATGGCCAAGAAAAAAAAAAGAAAGTAAGAAAGAAAGAAAGAAAACTATTGACAACTATATAAAGCCATTTGTTAGCTTCTGATTGAGGCAAAGGTTTAACTGTTTTCTTATTCCAACTTATGTAACAACAACAGGGCTTGTGGTGATCAGGGATCAAAATAAGAAGATAACCAAAAAGTTACTCAAAGATATAATCAAGTCAGGATTATAAGTCAGGATGGCTCTTA
Source organism: Hirundichthys speculiger (assembly GCA_018398805.1). Classification (NCBI taxonomy): domain Eukaryota; kingdom Metazoa; phylum Chordata; class Actinopteri; order Beloniformes; family Exocoetidae; genus Hirundichthys; species Hirundichthys speculiger. Next base: position 1,450,892 of record JAGFBZ010000958.1, read on the forward strand.
TCAGGATGGAAGGATGGATGATGGCTATAACACAATATTAAATTATGCTGTAATTGGCATTGCTGGATGATTTGAAGTTGAAAACTAAGTCGTCATGGTGTGCTGGGCCGTGGTACTTACAGTTCTGTGTACAAACTGTGTAACAACATCATGCAGTGAATGGTAAGACAAAAAATGACAAACAATGCTCTGCAAACACAAAAGTTAGTTTCAGACAACAGTCACAACAGAGACAAAAGGAAGGGCAGGTCTACTCCCACCAGCTGAAACTGAAGGATTTAACAGATGACTTGACTTTACGTAACGGAATTCCCAGGGAGTGCACCCAAAATGTAAGTTGATTTTTTCATTTTTGCCTATATACAGACAGCTTAACACTTTCATGCACATTTCGTGAGTTGTGCACTTTCGCCGCATGGTTTCGACGCTATGATGGTCCCGCATTATAAATTGTGCCACACACAGTTGGTGGTCAGTTTTTCTCAGGATATTTTCTTTAAAATGTTTTCTTTCAGCCACAAGATGTGCAGGGCCTTTTGTATTTGTTGATGGTTTTCCGGCTGTTTTGATTCACTCACTGAAAGCCGGAGCTGCGTGTAACTGGCCACTGCTGGTTAATATGATTTAATCATTTTTGTAATGATGAGTGGCTGCCAGCTGGACAGGAGGCGGGAGTATGCAGGCTGCAGACTAGTCATAATAGTCATCTTAAACTGTGATGCATTGTGAGGGGCAGGGCCTGCTCTGACTGTGCTGCGTTGGGCCCCAGTGCTGACTCTCGATGCCGCTGGCCACTGCATAAAGATTATATGGATTTGGTCATAGAAACCACTTGTGAAATGAATGTGTCCTTTGAAAGTAGTGAAATGGATATTCATTACATCTTCATGCTTTAGAGAACTTTATTTTATGGGGATTTTTATGCTTCCTTCGGGTGACTATAACCTTTAGTTTTATTTCTGAGCAGTTTTTATCTCTACTTAGGAAGCATTCACCAGCAACTATACCCGTTCTATCGCCAGCTCCTGTTTTCATTTCAATTAGAAAGGTGCATTTTTCAGAATCAGCGTGCTGTGACAGATAGGGGCGCTTTTGCTTAGCAGCTTTTACTCCACTTTCTCAGCTAATTTTCAGCCTCACAGGCGTTCTCATGCACCTCATGTGCTTGGCAGTCATCTCTTTGCTCTGCTCAAGTCCAGATGTTGCTTGGCTGATGCAGAGAGCACTTGTCAAATGAAACCTAGTGATGATTCTTAGCCAAATTTAGTCTTTTTTGCTCTAGCGCACTGACACATGTATGCAATGTGCACATCCGCACACGCGAAAAATAAAGAAACTCCCAAATAAAGCTTCACTTGCCAGAGCATAATTGTTTCCATCTATCTTTGACAGAAGCATGAAACTGTTTCTTTGCAAAACTGTTGTCAAGTAGGATACTAATGCAGCATTATTCAGCCAGGTGAAGAATCTATACCTGGACGAGCAATAGCCTAATTATATGATCATGTACAGGTTGTCATCGTCACTTCATGACATTAAATATCTTTGAGAGCTTTTCATTATGAACTGAATATGTCAGCAGGTATGAGATTAAGAATCTCATTCAAGTAAGATTTTCATCTCACTTTCATCTGCAGAAAGACACTGGAGGAGCGAGACGAAGCAGCGGAGGAAAAGGGTGGAACCAAGGGTGGGAGAGGGTGGGGGTGATGAGAGACTGGGAGGAGATTATTGGTCTGACTCTTCACCCCATCAGGCTGGTAATGTTTCCAAGCCGACTGGGGCGCTGGAACTAGAAATAGCTTCGAATTGCATTATTGGAATACTTTTGACATTAACTTCGGATGTCTACATGTTAGTTTTAACTTAGTTTGATAACTGTCTACACTCAAGAATCACATTTTAAATACTAATATTGCAATTCACTTATGCTGGTACCCATCTACTTTTGAGTTTCTCTGCATCAGGTGTTCTGACCTCTGATCTTCAGCTCATAATTTACCGTGTATGGATCCCCATTTGAAAGGAATCATGTTCAAAATACTGCGATGACATGTTAATGTAGGAATTGTCCATTTGTCACGACACTGAGGACACATGAAGAGTAAGAATGATCCCAGTGGTGGTTTCACGGCTCCTGGTTTTATAAGTCAGGAGTGGAATGGTTGAGGTGGAGAGGAGTCAGTGAGCTTTAACGGGCACCTGGGGTTTCATGGCAGCCGAGGAGCTACTTGAGGATTTGTGTCGTTTTATAGCCAGCGTTATAGAAGAGAGAGGCTAAGTTGTGGCCGGCTGGCCTGCAGAGATAGACATGTGACTCATTCAAACGATGTCTCCCTCCTGTTGCAAAAGGACAGAGTGGGAGTTAGCTGGTAAATGTAGTCTGCTTGCGAAAACCTAAATAAATCTACTTTGGGTTTCAGGAAGGGAAATACAAACATCTGCCACCTGGGTGTTGAACACCAGCAGCCAATTAGATACTTGTGGACAAAAGGAAATGGAAATGCCTTTATTTCCTCCTCCATGTCTTTTTTTTCTTTGTTTGTTAGCGTGTAACACACTGTTTAGCAATAACAGAATTTTTCAATAATAATTAAGGTGCCCTTGCAAGAATGGCAAAACAAATTGGAAACTAGAAAAAACTGCTTTCCTTTGAGGATTCGGTGTAAATGCTGAAAGCAGCATGTTTTCCCTTGAACTCTGTTGTTTAACCAGCTGAAAAGGCGAAAGTGGAAGAATTGAAGGCTTATGTTAGTGTTGAATAATATAAGATTGTTGAAATGTCTGAGTTATTTGAAAAGCTTGAAAGCTGCTGTATTGTTGGCATAAGAGGAACTAGAACACAGTCGGCATGTAAAAGTGAAAGCAGGGGTGCATCCCAACACAAAGCAGAAAAGGCTTTCTCGTCAAAGTAACACAAAGGAGCTTTTTTCATGTTAAAATATCAGTTTTGATTTTATTTGAAAGAATATTTGCTCACTTTCAGGAAACGCCGCCTGGGTTATACAGTCTCCTGCCCCTGCCATCGTCAGGAAACCAGCCTGAGTAACTTTGGATTTCCATCTTGTTCATGTCTTGAGACCAAAGTCACATCAACAAGTGATGAAACGAGCACACAGAGCTGCAGAGGTAGGAAGAAGTAAGAGTGTTGGCAAAGCAATGACAGACCACGCAAGAGTGAATTTTGGACAGGGTGGTAAAAATGACTTAAGACCTGTAAGAAGAGATAAAATTAACAAAAGTTTCTGTGTTCCTTTGTGTTACTTTAAGACTCGTCGTTCAGCATGAAAAAGGATCAACACATGAAATGCGAAACAAAATCAGAGTTTGACTCATTATAGTGAATGTGTTGGATGTTAAGTGGAAACGTTTTTGGGAGAGTGTGAACGCTTCTGAGGATTCTCAGGGAGATCAGTGTACCATTCTCATCGCATCAGAGGTCGAAGATAAAGAATCACTTGACACTTGGTATCTGAGAGAATCAGAAAGCTGATGATTGTCCACTTGAAAAGCCAATGAGACGCAACACTGTCACTTAGCACCTCCATCTCTAAACAGTAAATCTGTCTGTTTGTTCCTGGCCAGGAAACAAACAGGCTCCAGTGCAGTAGTGCACTAACAAACACTCATCAGTCCCGTGAATCCACGAATGTGTCGCTTATGATCAAATCATCTCTAGCCTCTCTAGGTCTTTTTAGGACGCCTGCTTAAGCACTGTCCAACAGATAATCTGTCACTAGTCTAGAATTTATTGATGAGTAAAATTGTAAATAATAGTAACATTTTTGTAATCAGACTGATTACTTTAAAAATAATATCAAGTTTGAACAAGTGCCTGTTATCAGTTAGTAACCGTGCAGTTTACAATCAGCACTGGCTGACAGGGGAACACTTTTCTCTCTACTTTCAGGAAAAAAAAAATAAGTGAGCCTACATCAGAGAAAATTATCAGAAAGAGAGTTCAGCAACTCTCTTTGTACAGACCACCAGGACTGCTGTGAAATGCTGTCCTGATCAGGCCTTTTCCTGTTTCCCCACTGTGTGAAAATACATGGCTCAATGCAAAGCAAGCAGAGAGAGATGCTATGTGTTGCCGTTCCTTCAGGACCTGCAGCCAGCCAACTGTGTTGAGACAGATTGGATTTTTGCCTCTAGCTGACATCTTGGGCCGTCTGCATCTTGCCAAGGGGCCTTCAGAGATGAGGAAGGAAAGGAACCGCTCCGTTCGCCTGCCTCATCTCTGCATCCACCCGCTCGGCCCTGCTTTCCGGCCATGGCTCTTAATTGTGTCTCTGGGTGAAGTGGTAGTGGCCCAGCGGTGGGGAGGGGGCACCGTATATGTGATGTGAATAGGACCACACACCACAAGCACAGGCACTCACACACATGCATACAAATGCTGTAATCCCATGGCCTGCGTAAATGTCAATCACAGCTAATTAGACATTAATATTTTGGGATATTTGTATTCCACGAAGCACTCAGTCCTGGATTCACGCTGGAGCCAAGCAGCTGTAAAACGCCAGTGTATATTTCGGTCTCATATTGGGACAGAATGTATATAAGCAGAGCCAAAAATATACTGTCCATCCTCAGTTAGTCTCCTCCTTCTCACCATCGTAACAAGGCTATCCCATATGAGTGATGTCACCAAGTCTTCCTCACACCTTGCCGAAAGGTTTCTGCTCTGGCTCACTCTGACCGCAGTCGGGCCAGCTTCCTGTCTAACCATCATGGGCAAACATGGAGAGACGGGTAGTAAACAAGGGCGCATCCACCTGTTAACACATACAAACCCCACTGGCCCGAGACAAGGGAAAGATATGGAGAGATGTGTGTTTCTGGGCTACAGCGTAACTGTTTTCAACAAAAACTCTCAAAAATGCTGAAAAAGACGGGATTTTGATATTTTCATCCAACATTCAAGCTTTAGTTCTGTGTTTTGTACTGAACCACTTCACTATGAAACAGAGCTGTGATAAATGTATTTAATTAAAGGTAGCAACTGTTCATTGTTTGGGTTTTTTTCTTTTTTTTTTTTTTCCAAATAATTTGGTTCAGACTCACTATTATTCATTCTTCCTCCCATGGTCAGATTTGTTAATTGGGAAAGTTTGACCACCTACGAAAATATATATTATATTATGCATGTGCATGCAGCCGTCCAGCCTTCATGTTTATGTAGCAGTAATTTGTGGACAGGTGGGATGGAGGCCTGGTGTTTTGTTTAACCTTTTTCTCTGGTAATTCAGAACCCAGCAAACTAGACCTTACTTAACCCCCTGACTTTAGCCCCAATCAACACATGGATATTAGGCACCATGTAACCTCTGCCTTTGTGTATCTGAGAACTGGTTTGTGGTAGAAACCTGTCAAAATATCCCACTCTCATTTCTCCCCAGCAACAGCAACAAGGCCTCTACAGTAATTTCCAGAAATCTGTCGAAATTGCTTAAGTCTTAAATTATGCATAATTGGTCCCTGCCTTTGGTTTCTGGGGGTAGCCCCCAATCATGTGGCTGAAGGTAAAAAGGGCTCCAGTCACTTCCAGCTTGCTAATGATAGCCAAACGGGTGCTTACCAGCATCATGCCTATTGCAAGAGGTTACCACGGATGAGTATCGGGTCGATTTAAGGTTAATTTGCCTAAATGGGACTGGCACTTGTGTGGTACAAGTGTGGTGAAACCTCTTTCATTGACTGTTAATAATTGCACTACTGGGACAATGCTGACTTGTCTGACTTGTCAGTTTCTCTTGTGTGATAGTTTTCGTTCCTACCTCACTGAATAAGTCATTTCTGCTTTGCAAATGAGGGTTGCTGGTGCTGTGTGGACTTCCTGCGTAGGTACTCTGACCTCTCATAGTTTGAAGACAAACATGTTGGTGGATGATTCTGAATCAGCAGTGCAGGGGTGAGTGTGAGCATGCATAAAGTATGAATATTTGTCTTGTTTCTGAGCGAGACTAAAGATCTGTCCAGGATGTGCCCCGCTTTTTATCTCATGAGAGCATCCCAGTGACCCTGAAATGGAAGAGGCATGCAAGAGGCAAGAGGCATGTTGCTTAAAAATCTTCTTCCAAATTGGACACCCCTGAAAGGACTTTCTGACTAATTTAAGCTTTTTATACCTAGATCTATCTTTAAATTTCAAATTCAGATATTTTAAGAACAGACACAAACATGTAGCCAAGATAATGCTGGTGAGTACATAGATTAAATGAGTCTATATCAGGTGCAAAGCAAAGAAACAATGTTGAAAATGATGTCTTATACTAAGAGTCAGCAGTCAGCCGACATTATGTGAGTATTATCTTTTTAGTACCTGACTCACCTGTAACCTGAACTCACTAAATAGCAATGATAACAGGCTCCTCTGCATGGGGTCACACTGCATTAGGGTGAAACAGACGCTCTCTTTGTGCTTTACCAGTGAAGTTTAGGACCAGGGATAATCAGTGGGGGCGAAAGCTACACCACTGCAAATCAGCTCCAGCCAGGGCAGCTGAATTTATCTCAAACTTATTAACTTTGCTCAAGGCACAAATTGAAACCAGCTCAGGCGACCATGCTCCAGAGGTGCCGAGTGTGAGAAGTGACAGTTTGATTTACAGAGGAAACCGGGCCACAGATGCTACTGCATGGCGACTGGTGGGCTGGGAGAGCAGGAGAAGTGAAGTGAGACGTTTCCATCAGAGAGGAAACTAGCAATTCCACAGCCATCTTGGTTGTCGTGAATAGTGGATGTTAGACGCTCCTGTATAAATCATTGCATAAAGCCCACCCCTACCTCGCTGTGATTGGTTTGGTACATTCTGTACCGGTGGAAATGGTTCTGAATGGGAGGGGAACTGGAACCATTTAACGAGAGGGAATTATCGCAAAGTGAATGGTTCTGGCTGGCCAGGCAAGACCGACTTAGTATACCAGTAAATAAATAAATTAAAAAAAACATAATTTTTTTCAAAAATGTATAAATTTTCTCTGAGTAAATGTGGTGAATTTATGACTTATTAATTTAAAAATGGTTACATGCCAAGTACTTCTCTGCCCTTGTTTGGCCATTTTTGCTCTTCTTTCTCATATTCATCTGTTTTCAGAGACAATGTCCACAGGATAAAGTCTGAACTTTATCCACAGCTGCAGTTTGAAACGTGCACTGGACTAGAGTGTAACCTTCCAGAGTGACGTTATGCAAAAGGTGCACACGGTATATGGTGCTGTTTTGTTGACAGTGCGTCACAGTTACTGACTTGACCTAGATGATGGCAGTTTTTGCAAGTCAATTTGATGAGGACATTTGTGTTCTCATACAGATAAATCAACTCCACTGAGATAAAATCTTGAGAATTTCACCACTGCAGCGTATGTGAAAAAGCTGTTAACCCTTTACAGGGCCACTCAGTGAAATAAGCAGAAAAAAAAAAAAAAGAAATCACTAGTGGGTTATTTTAACTTTTTTAAAATGTTAATAATTTTCTCTACATTTATTTTTACTAACATTACCAAATACATTTAGTTGATGGGTAAAGGGTTACTATGGGTACTTTTACCTTACCTAGATTTTGTGTCACGAAATTCTCAAGATCTTATTTTCTGTTAGAGTTAATAAAGAGCAAAGTGTGCTTTTTTTTCTTTTTGCTTTTATTTCTGAGGCTTAAATATTACAGCGGAAATCCCTTTCTTTGAATGACAGTCTATCTCATTTCATATCAGTAAAGCTCAACAATAAGAGCCTCTGGTGGTTGGGATGAGTTTGCAGGTGGCCTTAATAAAAAAATACTCATAAATCTAATTCAGTTTAAATGTTTTAATTGTGTTTTCCGTGTGTGTGTTTGTGTGTGGTTCTGTGAAAGCATGCCTACATGCTCATCCCTCCCCTCTCTCTGGGCTTTGTTAGGCCAGGTGTGCCTGCTCTGACTGCAGTGCCTCGGGAGCCGTGAGAACGCAATTGCTGGCCCTTCTCTCCCGCCTCTATCTGATTTATTTCAGGCTTTATGGCATTTTAGCAAACAAAAGTACCGCTCCGTATTGATCTGGATCTTTTCCATTTCCCCTCTCTACTCCCTTTGTTTTTCTCAGGTCTAGGATGGCTGCTTTAAATCAGACCCTCTTGACGTTTGCTTAATGTCTAATTAGTCATGGGTGGGCATGGCCTTTGATTATAGGAAGTGCCTGGGGGTGGGGCTGCAAAGACGACTGAATTTTGATAAAAACACCCCAGACTGATCAATCATTTCCTGACACATTGTTTTGTCCTTAATTTTAGAGTGCTTGCTTTGGGGATATGTTCTCTTGGTCACCTAAATCTGACTTCAGACGATGGGATTTTTTCTCTCACCAGCCTCTATGCCACTTTTCTTGGACCATGATGCATATCTCTAGATCCACTTACATTGACTCCAGGCTGAGTTGTGACTGACTCGTCAATCTAAAGTGCAATGAGATGATACTGACAACTAAACTTCACTGCTTCTGACTGCTCCATATTCTAACAGGTACAATCCCAGCAGTGAGTTCTCATGTCATAGGGAATCCATATCTGTAAATATTTTTTTTTCTGAGGAGAATAAATATGTGTATTGGATAGCATAGGAGTTTGGTGAGTTATTTTTTACTAATTGAAACCAAGAAGGAACTTCATGGGATTTGTTTTGCCAAGAATTTTTGATAATGAGCGTTAAAAATATAGCTTTCTCACCGCAGCTCCAGTGGTTTTTAAGGCTTTGACCTCTATCACAAACACTGGCCAGATGGCCGGAAAGTTGACTTTATTTAAATCTGGCAATTCCGGTTCTTTTCCTAGCCCCCCCCACCCCCCACCCTCCCCCGTCCCACCTCACTTCTGCTCCTACCCCTCTTCCTGACTCAGTATCTTTCCTCTGAAGATCACGGCAGATGTGTGCCAGTGGGTAACGGCCTCATCTTAGAGTGGACATGTGAGAATAACACAGTGATGATATGCTTCTGTGGAACGGATTATGCGAGAGTTTGACGGTTACATGGAGAGAAGCAAAGGGAAGAAATCACTGAAAGGGGAAGTTAATGGAATGAAGAGAGAAGATCATTTCAGGGTGAATAAAACTCTGTCCTCCAGTCAAATATTTTTAATAATAATACTGGAGGGAAGGAGTAAAACATAATTGTGAGCAAATTATTTAATCATGAGGCACATAAATGTTTCATCTGTGACATATGGTTACTGTTCCTGCTTCATGCAGCCTATTAAAACCGTTCAGTCCTGCAGTCCTCACTTCAGAGCTTACCTTTCATCTTGTCCTCCATCTGAGGTGCCATGCTGACAGAGCAATTCCCCTTATTACAGCCCTCATTAAAATTAGGGTCAAGGGTCATACAGCAGGCCACAGGACATCAGGCTGTCATTTAAGCTAATTGCTGGCTTCTGATCACCCTCCTTTCCCAGAAAAAAAATATGTTTTTATTTCTGCTTCACTCTTATTTTCACATATTTCTAACAGATGTGAATCTGTTGGTGTTTGAATATGAGAGATCACGACAGCCATGTGAGGTGGAGAGACTAAAACCACAGCCAAACCTCTGACGTCACCGCTGTGTGCCATGAGACCCTCTCGAGCTCTCAGCTCTTCCTGTGTCACTCTTTCAATACTTCCTACCTTCGCAGGTCTGCCTTTGAGGCAACCCATTTTTTGAAAAGAGAGCTGTCCCCTTCAGTGGTCTTCTACTGTGTGGCCATCTGAGAAGGAAACTGAATATAATTCCCAAACAATGGGCAGGGTGCTGGGGGAATAGGCCGAAATGGCCATTTAACAGGTGCACCTTCGTGGCCTCCACACAGTTCCCACACATATCACCAAGACCGGTGGCCTGCCCTAGAGAGTACCCCTGATTCACCATCCAAGATCAAGTAGCGATCAATTAATGGGAGAACAAGGCGTCCGCTGGGGGGGGATGTCCAGCGTCCCACCCACCCCTGCTTTAACTCACAGAAGTGCCCATTTGCAACTCTATCTGTGTGGCTGCTCCATGTCAGTGAGTGTGGGACTGGGGAGACAGAGATATTATCGGGGTTACTGTGAGAAACGGCACTGGCATTTTCACTCGAACGACTTTTGTTTGCGTGAGTGAGGTCTGATTGTCGACGCACCGATGAGGTCACCTGGCAAAGCAGTAGGGGGTGCCACAGGTATTGTTCACCTGAAACAGAGGGATGAGAACTGGGGTGGGGTGGCAAATGGGATTCTGTGGCTTTGTTAGCGCACACTGGGGAGGTGACTTATCAAGGGTTGTGCAGTGAAGCCAGATTGCATTGAAAAAAAAATATATATATATATGTGTGTGTGTGTGTTTTCATCTTACATAACATAAGTTGAGCATGTGCAATTAAGGTTGAACATTATCTGACATTCCTTTCCTATCTGCTCAAGAGAAAAACATGCTTGTTTAAGGGTAACTGCAAGTGATACGCCAGCATTGATCAGCGAGTGGGACTCTGTTAATTGCATTCTTGTCTGTAGGCAAATAGACTCAGTCCTGGGCACTGATAAAGTCACAAGGGAAAATCATACCAGGAAAACACAACTAAATTTAACTAAACTAAACTAAATTCAAGGAATGCAGCAGCGATATACTTAACAACCGATAAATCAAGAGATTTAAGACCTATTGATCTGATTTACACTAGCCTACCTGTTTTAATCTATACCTGTAGATGTTCACTTCTAGAGCACACTCAGAGAAATTTCTGTGCACATTGTGGGTTTTATTTTTAAGGCTGGGAGTGTGGTAAAAACGTATTCATAGCTTTTCCTACCTAGGCAGTTCCCCAGTGGCAGCAGCCACCTCTGACAGCCCAGGCACTGAATCAGTTATAAACAGCCTTATATAACTTCACACCCTCAAATATCACTGGAACATTTTTCTTTTTTTTTTAGGTAACCATTGAGCCTCATTAATGCCGTGACAGATGGTTTCTTTTCTAACAGGGAATAAAATTGAGTTGACAATTTTGAAAGAGGTAATGTATTTTACAACTATAGTAAAACAGCGGCACTGCTAAAACACTGCTTTGACTTATTTTTTTTGTCTGGCAGAGGCATACATTTGTTTGATTTTGATCAGGTGAAGATCCTCCAAAAGACTTGTCTGTCTTTCTACTCTCTGATTGAATGGATCCTTTAATTTCAGGTCTCTGTGTTCACTTTTCCCTTCACCAGCAGAGCATGAAGTGATTGACAACTAACCTGCAATTAGTGTGACCAGACAACCCCAACAAACTTGCCTTTAATCACCAGTATGAGCCAAAGGTGGAGGTGAAAACAGCCCACAGAGGACCCTGGTCTGCCCCCGCTTCCTACAGAAAATGACCAAAAGTATGTAGCATTAATAAACAGGGATTGTCTTCAAGCCTTTATGGGTTGGCTTATGCAGCCAACCCATGCTAAGGACTCTGGCAACCATGCTAAAGATGATAAAACAAGATAGATACTCCCAAAAAAAAAAAAACACCTATTAAACCTCACTCAGACAGTCTTTTCATTTTATATTGTGTCTGGTGAAAATGCTGAAACTAAGACACAGGTCCGGTTGGCTCTTTAATTAATTCATCAAAGTCATGAAACTGAACTTAATAAGTGTTTCTCACAAATACTTTCAAGTGCACTTTACTTTGCTTTGTTCCCTTTTAATCTAATCTGACACTTGTATGAGCTGAGGCATCTTAGTTTAGATGCATTTTGTCCATTCACTAAACACCAGCCCTCTAATAAATGTAGATGCCTTTCACACCCAATTCCAATTTAATTTTTTTTCTTTGCAAATGGTACATTCATATATGTGTATTATTATGTTTATCTTTTCATTTTATTTTATTTTTTTATTTGTATTTTTGTGAAAGGGCAGTTTTATGGCAACGAAAACAGAATCTGTGGTCTCAACAGTCCAGGTTTGATGCAAGCGCCTGTGGAACCTTTTATGCAACCTGGCGTCCAGGACACTTATGAAAATATTTTGCTTTCCACCCTTTTGAGCTCTTTAGCCCTCGCTAAAGGAAAAGTGTTAGCTTGAGAAAAAAAACAAAAAAAACAAAACACACACACACACAGACAGAAGTATGAAAAATCCGCAGGGTCAAATGTCCTATGTGGGCCATTTGCCAGGTCTGTCCCACAAGCATGCTCACACACAGACTGGCTCCAGCTTCCCAATCCTGCAGAAACATATGAAAACAGAAACAAATCCCACCACGAGGGCCAGCATCAGTGGTCCATGAGAATATAAGAGGCTGTTTTAGTGCAGGGACACCATAGATCGCCCAAGAAGCTTAGTCTCAGGACTACAGGGCCTTGTGTAAATCTCATTCTAATTGGCAAGGGAATTTGATTTGACTCATGCGCTGTGAGAGAGCAATGCTCATTATTGCTGCCCAGCTAATGCACAAACAGAGGTCTCAGCAGGTCCCCCCCTGAGTGGTACCAATGATCAGATAGCAGTCTCTTGGTTTCTGAGGCTGCTTTTACAGAAGTTAATTGTTCTTATTTTATTGAGCTGCACAGATAACACTCAAGTGTTTTTCCACTGCAGTGAGTTCAGTTAGACACTCATTTTGCTAAACGAGTCACAACAATGTAAATCTCCTGTCATGTTGAGTTTCCTGAAAAACAGTGTGTTTGAATGTGGCGCTTGTGAAGGTTTATTGATTCAACTCTGTTTAAAAAGTTAAAGGTAAAAGGATTTTTTTTTAATCCTTCCTCTTTTCTCAATTAGTAAGTGATTTAACAATTAAACATTAACTTTTTTTGACATTCTACAATGGACACTTTTTATATGATTAGAAATCATTTTATTTTATGTGAGTGCTTTTTTCAGTGTATCTTTCAGAGAATATGATTGTCCTGATATTGATCTCAGAAGCATCCTGGGTCCTTTCCTTTTCCTTGAAGGGAGAGAATGTTGTCAGCAGGGTCTTTTGTTTCTGTCCCTCCACCTGCAGTGGACCAACTGGTCCCTCACTGCTCTCAATGTGATTATATGCACTTTCAAAGAACATGAGTCAAGATTGGTTACTAATTTGACAGAATTGAGGCCAGTAAGTAGCGTGACACAGCAGGCTCTGACCCTGTGGCTAGTAGTTATCACGCTGAGTTTGCCCACAGGCAGCAGAAAGGGTCACTGGGGAAGACGTAGGCAATTTTTGGAGACTGTAGCGGAGCCAACCACCCACCCTCGAGCCCTCTGGGGGTGGAAGGATGAAGGCCCAATAATCCTGGATCCATTAGAGTGTGACCGATGCCATTCTTTTTGGGGTCTTATGACTGAATATCTTGCCGACAGCAGCTTGGGGATAGTGGCTTTTTAATGTGGGACAGACATACCCACAGCAGGCTGCTAGTGATCCAGATTATGGCCCTCAGACACTGACCTCACCCAGGAATCTACTTTGGTGCCAAATTAATTTTTCCATTTCACTAATGGGTGATCTCAGTGTATTCCAATAACATATTTAATATGACAGCTTGTAAGGACAGCAAATGAAAGTAAACTTGGAAGCTGAATCTTAATATTGACACACCCTGCTCTGAGCTGAAAGGTTTTCCTATTGAGTTTGTGTGTGTGTGTGTGTGTGTGTGCATGTCTCTACATTACATGCCTGAGTAAGTTATGCAGAATCAACTGCTCCAAAGTATCGTATGTAGAGTAATGCAACGTACAAGCTGTTTCAAAAGTGCAAACAAGCATGATTTGTTAGAGCTGGTTATTTCACATATGAAAAGTCCATGATTAGATTTATCAATGACAGTGAGTGGTATATTCCACCTTTCACTGATATGCTACGGCTGGAATACAGTTGGAGTAAGATAAGGGTTAATAGGAAACCCTAGCTAGAGGAAGCCAGGTGAACATCTACTCAGAGTTAGAGAAACAGAAGAGCAATCTTTTGCTATCTAAAACAACACACACTCAAACCTCATAATTTGAACAAATGTTGTCCATTGACTTTTTATATTGGTTCACTTTTGCATTAGATGGTTACATCTATGGGGTCCGTGAAATGGACCACAGATCGTGTTGCAACGCGGATATTCTGATGAAAATGTAGTGATGAATTATATAATCAGTCCAATGTAAAAGTGATGCCACTGTATTAAATAAAAGCATTTGCCTCATTCACCTTGAAATTTATGATGTCTGACTCATTTCAGATGGTGAAAATTGGCTGCTCTATAGCTCTCATTCTGAGTCGCTGCGAGCTGAGCTCCACCAGAATTCCTCTCTGATTCTGCCAAATGAAAGCACCGTGACTTCTGTCTACTTATAAGTATGTCTTCTAAGACTAGCAGCATTTGGATCACTCACTCACCTGACATGGTGAATAATTTATTGTATCCGTATTTTAGAACAACCTGCTAGAGTACTGCTCTTCACTAATACTATATATTATTGTATATCTATGTCTGTATATCTATGTCTGGAGGAGTTTAAGTTTGAATAGTGCAGCAAAATACATGTAACTAACTGACCTCATCACCTTCATTATGATTAACCACCTATGATTTCATTTTATAAGCACTCTTATGAGAATTCTTCCAGCAAGATCATAGCTCAGGGATCTGCTTAAGCAGCTGTGGGGTCTCATCCTTGTAAGCCCCGATAAAAGGGTTTCACTCTCCAAATCCTGTTAAAACCAAGCTGTGCTAAGTTGCCCCGAAGACCATTTCAAGCCAAAGAGTCTGCCCCGTCCCCAGACGGTCAGTAGCATAGTCTTCTTAATGGTTAATGTCCCCACCTGCAGTGCCCCTGCTTGAGCCAACTGCGAGTCACATTGATGGGTCACTTAGTGGAGAGAGATGCCTCAGGCTGCAGAGGCTGAGATTCCTTTAATAGAGGTGTGGCACCCCTCTGCTCTGAGCTCATAAACTATTAAGTCCAGAATCTAATGGATTCAGTTTGGATGTTACAGCAGGCAGCCTAACTATTTTACTTCATAACTATTTTGCTCGAATGATACTACATACTGGTTGTAACAGAATACGGCTTGCTATGCATGACAGAAGCCTCTGCTGAGATAGTTTTGATACTTTCAGGAGTAATTCTGGTAGTCTGATGACATTATTAGACGTTGACCCACCCTGACCCCAGATCCTGGGAGACGGAGCTGTAACCAGGGAAACAGATGCAATGATGAGAACCTTAAGAGGGCCCAGTCTGGCAGCTGAAGCCCCTGGTGTAGATAATGCTAATGAACAGTCATGCAGTGAAACAAAATGGCTTAATTGTACTGGATTCATCTCGTGCTGAGCTACAAAGACTAGGGGGAGGATACGCTTCCAAACGTAGATTATTGTAATCCTGCAGTAATTACTGGGCCGATCTTCTCATGGGAGCTGTGTGACACATGAGACGACTTTGCATTTTTATTTATCATGCTCGCGAATGATGATGACAAATTGTTGCAACAAAAAGTCTCCCAAAAAGCTACCCAAAACTCATTACACGTCACTCAGACAATGCATATGTATGCGGTCCATACAGAGCCTGCTGAGGAGGTAGACAACTGTGAAAGTTCGCGTCAGTAGAGCTGAAAGCATTGACTGGTTTATGAGACCTTGTTGTATCGCAAATAGTTAAAGCTATAATGTGTTTTATAATGCTTGCCCATGCCACAATGGCCTTTGGTTTAGGCCTTTTCAGTGACTTGAAAATGCTATGCTTCTATTCTCCCTCTGAAACCACAGAAAGCACACTTGGCCAGGCCGGCCCTTTCTGGCTTTTGACAGGAAGCTCATGATTTTAAATGTACGACTCATGCATAATGAATCAGCTTGAACAGGATGTGAGGGCAGTGCATCCAGAGAGCACCTGGGCCAAACAAAGATGCCCTTTCTGCCATGGGATTTCTGCCCTGGTACCCGCTGTCACCAGCACCCTGCTCACACCCAGCTGCAAAGCATTCAAGCTCCCCGCGCACATTCATCTCGTCAAAGTTGACTCCAAAAAGTGACACTGTCCACTCGGACATAAAGAACTCTCTATGGGGTTATTAATGATAGGCTGAAAGCTGTGGACAAATGTTCAGGAGACAAGATTGTCAGTGTGCCTGAATTTTGCTTTGTTTTAAACCCATGCTGGTGGGGTGTGGATGCATCGCACTGCTATGGCTGAGCTGTATCGTGCGTACCTGAATGTACCAGAAGTTCGGAAACACATCTGATTATCAGTTTCAGAAATCCAGTGCCTGTTTTCTTTATTTCTTAAATCTTCACCCAGTCAGCGTTAGCTACGCAACCGGGGAGTTTCAAGAGTAAAGAACAGCTTTAGACGTTTATGGACAAACAAAGACCAAAATTAATCTTGGAGTTGACCCCTGCACATGACACAATCTTGTCTGGTTTTGTTCGATAAACAATAGCAATGAGACTGAAAAGAATACTTAGCCTCGTCTGGGTTTTCATTTAGACACAGTCTGAGTAGATGATAAATGATTAATATATGCAATCCACAACACAGAAAAAAAGGCCATGGTAGCTACAAACAACTAGACACAACAACAATTTATTTGTAAGCATGTGTGTGTGTATGACTGTGTGCATGTGTGTGCGTGCGGAGCCAGCCGACTTGGCATAGACTGACCCAGTGGCATTGTTTCAGTGTGAGCAGCCTCAAGCATGGCAAGATTTATGCCGATGGGGGTGTGTTGGAATCTAGGCTCTCTCATCCAGCCCAGCTGCATAGAGAACAAAACCAAAGGCCCAGCTGCAGATATTAGCATGGGCAACCTCTCTCTCTCTCTCTCTCTCTTTCCCTCCGTCCCTCCCTCCCTTCCTCTCCGTCTATATCCCCATCCATGTGCCCCCCATCCCACAAGCCTGTCACATGCCCAGAGGACTTTTGTGCCTGACTCTGTTGTTATGGTAATGACTCAGCCCACAAGAGAGAAGAAAAAGAAGAGATGTTAAAAGTTGATTGTGGGGCAAAACTGAAAGGGGTAAAAACCAATAGGAAACAAAAGGGGAACAAAATATAAAAGAATTCTTAATTAATTATTGAGTTCCACTCAGAAAGTCAAGTCTGTGTTACCAAACAAAAGCACAGTAGCATTAACACACACACGGCCCCACATGAAATGCAAACAACCCTTTTTAGGGGACTGGCTGGGTCTGTGTAAGTGTATTCAATGCGAATACATTATGTAGTCTGTTTTTTTCCTGCAGACTCCCATCCACCTACCTGGTTGTGATCTGTGGACTTACAGCAAAGATTACATGTGACACTGACCATATGGCATCAGTTACCAAAGAACAAATTGAGAGCTGAAAGACAAATTTATTATACTTTCTGTATTTTTTGTACAGCTGTGTCAGCTGTGACAAAGTCCAGTATGCAGTCTACAATAAAAAAAAAAAAACACAGAATACACAGAAGCTCAACTTAGAAAACTTGTCTGAGTAGCATAAAGTAAATGAAATACACTTTTGCTATTATTGCCATTCCCAGCTTTTTGCTGCATTTTGGTCGATCCCTGGAGATCAGTGATAATTCACACATGTAGACATGCCACAGACTTGGAAAGATACCTGCCGGGCGTTGGAGCCTTCGTTGCAGTTGACCACAGTCTGTATGTAAAAGCCCTGCCAGGCGTACACTCCTTTCCATTAATCTGAATTGCTTGGCAGGAGCCTTCTGAATGTGTTGGCTTTATATCTGAATGAGTCTCTGGTTACTTTAAAATGCAGCTGCAATCTTATTAACACAAAACAAATTTGATCTGTGGTTTGTCACATTAACAGACAAAAAAAGTGTGGTTTTAAAATTGTCACTTCGCCTGCTCTTTAGACGAATCTGATGAATAAATACATAGAATTACTGTTGAAAAATATATATATTTTGAATGTTCTTCGCTGTATTTTTTGATTTCATAAATGGTTGACATGTCTGACAACAAGGAGAAGGCGGTGGTGACCGTGAACCCAGATAAAGTCAAACAGCAACGTTTCTCTCGAGCTGAAATTACTAATTGAATTACTGTAAATACAACAAAAGCTTTCTATAGTCACTAAGAATCCTAAATCACACCTGTTCTGCCAGCCTTTATTGTGGAGACTTGAATTGTATTTTTTCGGTGCTTTCATCCAGCAATGGAATGTTTTAAACAGTCACTATTGATAATGTAGCTACAGCTAATATGAATAGATATATATATACATGCTCCACTAAGAAAAGACCATCAGACTTCACAAGATGCAGAGTCCAATCTAGCGTAAATGGCAAATATTGTGATTTTTTTTTTCTTTTCTGCATTTTGAAGTATAAAGGATCACTTGTCTTTTCATTAAGAGAAAGGTCAAGGCAAACAATAACTCACATAATTATAAATGGACTGGATAGCACTTTTCCAGTCTTGTTGGCCACTCGTAGCATTTTAACTACAGCCCACAACCACCACACACATTTATATACAGATCTTCTAGATTCAAATTCTCTACACAGATTTCATATCTGAGGAAAGAAAAAAAAAACAAAAACTGAACACAACTCTTATAACTCTTATTCTTTATTTTAGGCTAACAAATACAATGACATCTAATGCCCTTCAAACAAAATCTCTATGACCTCAACGTCCATATTCTGATAACTCTGCAGCATAAATGGCTGATAAGTGTCATAAACTCAGGGTGACGTCTCAAAACTGTATTAATAATAATTTATAAATGCTTTAAGTTTAAATAAAAGTAAACAATCATTCCTGGACACTCAGTGACACCATGAGTGAAGCTTATTGTTGGATTGTTTACAACTAATGTTGTCCCGCTAATTACTAAAATGGTGTAAACTGGTGGGAAGAACTTCCACACTGATGTCAAGCTGAAAAAAGATTAAGAGGCCATATTTTCATGATGTTCAGTAACATCAGTGATGAATTTGAAATTAAAATTCACATTTAAAAAAAAAAAAAAAGTCACTACAGAGCATTACCTCTGTTACTATAAAAGATACAAAACAATTGATCAAATATGAATAAAAATTAAAAATTATTATGAGTTTATTACAAACAAATTGTGGTAAAATAACACAAAACAACATAATTTTGCTGTGATAACCTGCATCTCAGAATATAATAACATGCAGTCTTGTTTTGTTTTGTTTTTTTCTTTTATAGTTTCAAGTTAGCTTTTAATTCTTTTGATAATGGCTGATGACGAACCTTAAAAATAAATAAAACCAATGTATGAATGGATGTAAAAAAAATGACAAAATGACCAATGTTGCGTAATAGCAAAAATAAACAGAAAGATTGCTATAAAGTACATCCAAGTTCTCAGTCTCCTACGCTGTCACACTTTCGGCCGCTGGAATGTGTCGCTCTGGCAGCGTAAGTAATATACTCCCAGCAGCCTGAAACTGCTTCACCACACCCAGAGTTACTGCTTTTTCCACCGCCCAATCACCCGCTGCTCGTTGGCAGGTTGGACAAGTCACTCGTGCTTCTGCAGCCCGGCTGTATTACAATGATCAGACAGA
Source organism: Hirundichthys speculiger (assembly GCA_018398805.1). NCBI lineage: Eukaryota > Metazoa > Chordata > Actinopteri > Beloniformes > Exocoetidae > Hirundichthys > Hirundichthys speculiger. Next base: position 1,470,389 of record JAGFBZ010000958.1, read on the forward strand.
TGGCTGCATTAAGGGGGCCTTGCTGTGTGGCCCCGAACAAACCTGGCAACTCCAGTCTACTAGATGCAACAACTCTGATGGCTCTATTTTTAGTTTCCTGACTTCACTTACTGTAAATGTAGTCAATGTACCAAGTGAATGAGATGTACTTTGCGCACACATATGCCTTGGCAGGAGGAAAAGTTTTCCATTTTTCAACTTGACCTTTTGACCAGAATGAAAGAATTTTTCTTTGCGCGTTTACAATCCTGCAGATGTATTCTCCAAGGAACACAATACATCACATCTGCCACCAGTTCATCATGTAAACAAACCCACGCACACATGCAAACATGTATGCATGATGTATACTTTCCTTTTTTTCCCCTCTTAGACAAAAGAGAATTATCACAAAGTATCCTATATGAATACTTTTGTAGATAAATATAGTTTTTATAGGTAAATGCTTTGGCTTAATGTACAGTAGTCAGACCTTACACTGAAGCAACACAATTAGATTAAGCAATTAGATGTGTCACTCACGGATTGTTTATTGACCTTAGATAGGCCACATGGATAGCACAGAATTCATGTTTTAAAAGCATACCTTGGCTAAATTCAATCCATTTCCTAATTCAGAGGTATTTATCTGATGGCGTCAGCTAGGGACACTTAAGTCTTGTGGGCCAACGTTTGTCAAAATAAATTTTTCCATGCCTGGCTAGTGGAGAGTGACAAGTGTGTATTTAATAAACCCTGATTTGTTTACCAGCTGAGCACTTAAGACCATAGACTCCCGGGGCAATGACAGCTTGGACAACAGTCAAATGCGTGTCGGGATGCAATGTTACTCTCCATGTGTACATAAGACTAGCAAGACAGTCCCGAACATCCATTATATTTGATGCAGGTTTTGACGTGGGGTAATTTTGACTCCCTTTCTACCTCATCAATCAAATATATATACATGAAACTGATGCAACATCCAGTATATTTGGCAGCGGTATACGTGTTGGTTTCAGATCCGCACAGTAACTCCCCCTCTTCTTGAGTTGATGCAGTCGTGACTTGGACTTTGCTCTCACACTGTAGCTGGTCTTTAGACTCTCGGGCCACAGCAGGGATCTCTGTAAGCAGTCCAGTGCACTGACAATGCAGGTGTCCCATCACTGATGCCTTTGAGAGGCAAGCCACAGAGAGAAACTCCTGTTTGACCATTTTGGTAAAAATGTGGATCTATTCTGAAAGAGGCATATCACATTACAAAGTGTTTACTCTAAACCTATGACCTGTTTATCAGAATTGACCAGTTTAATCAAATTAAGCATTGCGTAACTTGAAATGTTTTTCTTTCCTCTGTCTTTGCAACCTATCAAGCTCTTCTAGACTGAACCCACCGCTTGCTAAAGCAAGCAGGGAAATGTGCAAACTTTTTACTGCTTTTCTGCCAGGCAAACGGGATGTTTATACACCACAGGAGCCAAACGATGAAATATATTTAACCTAAACAAATACATTAAGAAAAACATATTCTTATGTGGGTTCTGGATTACATTTTAAAGCATTTAAATAAACTCCTTGTGACCTCTTGAAGACCAAAATTGTGTTGTCAATTCATCAGAAAGGGACTCCAGTGAATAGAGCCCACTGGTGCACTAGAACATGAATTACGGCTACATTTTTGATCCTATAAGGGAAGTGAATGAGCTAACACATATTGCCAAGGTTGTTTTTGGCATATCTTAGTTAATATGAAATGTAAAAATATCCTGACTTTGAAACTTTTGAAGGTGGACATTTAAATAGTTTGAATCCCTCACATTTATGAAAATAAAAACAAACAAAAAAAATAAACAGCTGTAGCAAATCACATTTAATTTAAAATATCAATCCAGTGTAGCAAATGCAAGCCCTCTGAGAAACAGTGAATATGCAGCAACATGTGGAGGGCCGACCCCTCACCTATGTTTCATTCAGGAGGACAGACAAACAGGAGGACGGGAGATTTACTGCTCTAATCAAAGCCCTGCCGGCTGCTGGAAATTGACCGTGAATGACGTCATCAACCTGTCTTCACGTTGATGGTGTGATTTATAAAGTGTGCAGGATGCTTGGGCAAGGGCAGAAGAAGTGCTTTCATTAGTGTAAAGTTTGAAAATTAGGACCAAGATATTGTTTTTATTCTGCCCTCCGTTAATGATTCTCAGGTATTTATTTCTGAGGAGTTAGAGGAGCAAGATGAGTTGGAGCAGTTTAGAATGAGAACAGAATATATGTTTGGAGCAAAATGGCAATTGATGTTTGCCGTTGGGGCAATGGAGCTACATCAAAATAAATACCTAAGCCTCAAAATTGTCATTCCACTTCATCAAAGTAATTTTAATGTTGTATGTGTATGTAAAGTAGGCATTTGTACCGACATCTCCATCCGGTTGCTGATGGCGAGTTGACTACACATGTAATGTAAATACTGTCAATACACACAGATGAAGGAGCAGTCAAGGCCTCTGCTTCTACAACTGCCTGTTCAATCACAAATAGATCAATACTGATCCAGTTATTTGAAGCGGAATCAGGAGATGACTCATTTAGACATTTTTCTACAAACAACTATTCTGTTCCGACTTAAAACTGCTTCATTCATGTCAAAAGTTTATCTTCCTTGCCATTTAACAATAGACCTAGAGTTGTTTGTACTCTGTGATTTTATTTTAAGCTTTCCCATCTCTACATTTGTTACCGTTGCATATGTCTTCAACACTTATTACACATTTTCTTGTAAATACGATGCACAGAGGAAGTGGTGTTGACCAGCTTATCAGCATATTCATGCGCTAGCTCTTTCATAAAATCATATCGAAGAATGTTAAAACATCAGTTTCAGTTTCTTTTGAAGGAATATTTGATTATTTTAAAGACGTATCAACCACCTCTCGTGGTCTCCCAAGACTACTATTCATAAGGACAGCTGAGAGAAACTTTGGATTTCCATCCCCATTGATTCTTACAACGAGTTTAGCTTTACGGAGCCGTGTCACACATCAGAGGTGACAGTTCACTGAGATAACAGGGACATCACAGACGAGGCTCAAGCAAGTAATGACGGATGAGAAATCGAGAGCGTGACCAAAAAAAATCAGATCTAACAGCTTTGGAAAAGCAACTTCTCCTCCACACCTATCATGAGCTAAAAATTGCACCGTTTTTTTTTTTGTGTTGCTCCAGTCGATGTATCACAAAAGATATTCACAATGATATTTACCTCGGTTCTCACATGTAGGTCAATAAATCTTTTTTCTTTTTTTTTTGAACAAACTAAAAGGAAAACTCATTAGGCTTTCAGCATTTGAAAAAAAAAGTTTTAGTGTTACAATATGGCTGTTTTATTTGTAAAATCATGTGGGATCATATGGCCTCTGTGTGCAGTGATCATGGTATTTCTAAGATGTGTCTGTGCAACTTCAAACCAGGGCTGTCCACACACCTAAACTCCTTTTGAGTGTCCAGAAAGTGCAGCCCGCTTTCTCTTCAAGTTCCCTAAAGAAGAATAATATGGTCACTTGCTTTAGGATGATGGATGTGTATGGTTAGTTTGCAAAAGCAGCCAGGTTTTGGATTTTATAAAACAACTTTTTGCCTGGAGGATTTTTTATTTTTTTTTTTCAGGGTAAATGAGTTCAGGCCCGTTTTCACCTTTTTAGAATCTAAGATGTTCAAATACATTATTGAAGCTGCTGATGTAAAACTGAATAAGTAGTAGCTGTAATTTATGTTTGGGTTTAAATTCTGATTGTGTTACTGTCAACATTTGGAGCAGCATTCACAAATGTCTGAAAACATCCTAAAGTGATAGTAACTGAAAGGTGAATGTTTTTACAGGACTGCTGCATCACACTATAGGAAAGCTGAATACTAAACAAGCTTTCCTGGCATAAACCTTTTTATCACCGTCCATTTTAATGGCAACCCTGACTCATGTAAAGCCCCACATTGTCTTCTAAAGAAAAGCAAAGACCAAGTGTAAATAAATGGAAATTAATTCTATGTGAGGAGTGTTAATGTGGCGCCACAGAAAGAGTACACAACTTCAAAACATGCCAAATTCTAGATGAATCAAGCTGGGGTGATTTGTCATATTTTGCTTCGTTTTGACAGAACATATACAGTTTCAGTGACGTGCCAGAGCAATTGAGACAAATTGAGCAAAGTTCATAAAGTAAACACAAGAAAGTCAGGTCATTTTTGTTGTTTTTGTTTCTGAGTCGGTGCATTGCCCAGTAGCTTGACCTGAAGTAACTGTAAACAGACGGTTGACTGTTAGAGCTTATTTGGAGTTCAACTTTTATGAAGACATTGCTTTCAAGTTACCTAGCCGACATAATTTCTCTGTGCTTATCATAGTTCAATTCATTTTCACTTCATTTCAGTTTATTTTTATACTGTCACCTCAATTAATGTCTTCTCTAGGCACTTTACAGAGAAAATAGACAAGTTAAACTGAAGTCCAATTAAATGCAGTCCCATTTAATTTGATTCTAATACATTTCAATCCAGTAAGGTTCAATACAGTCATTTCAAGCCAAGTATAATCTAATTCACTAGTCAGGTTCAGTGTAAAATGTAGTATGTACAGGATATAAATTCAGATTTTTAGCTAAGAAAACTATCACATCAAATTTCTTTTCCCTGCATTTGAACAACAGTAGTGAACAAGAATTCCCTTCAAAGGTAAGAGACCACCAACAGAACCAAACTCAGAGAGGATGACCATCTCTCACGATCAATATGAGACAGAGAAACAAACACAAAGAACAAGAACAGGGATCCCTGCTGTGAGAAAAAGTAAAAAAAAAAAAAAATGACAGCAATAATGACCCATGGAGAGTAAAGAAAACAGAATGAAAGGAAGTGTCCAGCGAGGGAGGTCCCCCTGCAGTTGAACCCTGCAGCAGCACAACTAAAAGGATGGCTCAGTGTCACCCGAGTTAGGCCTGGAAAAAAGATTTATCAAAAAGGAAATGTTTTGAGCCTAATCTTAGGTAGAAAGGGCATCTTCTTCACAAACCCAAACTCTGGTTTTACAAGACAGGAACTTAAGAACTGAAGACTCTGCCTCCCATTCTGCTGATGGGAAAAAAAAAGCTATGAAGCTTTGAGGTCTTTCAGCAATAATACGATGCCCTGAGATCTTTAAGATTCAGTGTAGTTTAGTTATTATAATCTATTGTGGATATAACAAAGAGACCCTTAAATTGGATCAATATCTTCTACTACTTTGCCACAAACAAACATATGATGCTGATTTGAATTTCAGCTCTCTCACTCTTTTCTTTAAATTACAATTTGCATCATGTTATTCAGTAAATGATCACATAATCCTGAGAAGTGTAAAAACATAGAGAAAAAGCTGAAGCTCTCTGGAACTGAAAGTGTCTGATTGGGCCCTCAGCAATGATTGTGGTCTGAATGGCTTCACAAAGCCCAGAGCACAGTTTGTTTAAACCAAATGAATCCAAGCGTGGAGGCAGGACACCGAAATTGCAGGCCTCCTGAAAGGTGATCTGGCAGTCCAGGGGCTGAGGTTTACATAGAATAAATACAAATAATGAAGAACAAAATAGCGGTGGCGAGTTCCTGGGTAACAATGCATTTATCTTGTGCAGATGGGAGTGCATTTAGCTTTGCTCCTGTTACCATGTGTGAGTTACCATCTCAAATACACAAAAAATATTTACCTAAATATAGAGAGATATTTGTAAAATAAAATAAAATAATGCCCCAAAAAGTGTCAAAAAAAAAATTTTAACTGTCAAAATAGAAGCGAACATTCCAAAAAATAATAAATGGAAGGATTTCGTATCTTGTCATTTAACAAATCCAAAAAAAAAAAGGCTTCATTATTACTGGTGTGAATTCACTCTCTGTCCATTAAACGATTAGACCCGACAACCTTGTCCTGCACGTCTGCACCAGCAGTGTGCTAATCAGCAGTGTCTGTGCAAACCACAGTATGGATTTCAGACCCGGACTGCTGAGGACTTCCATGGCTCACATGTGGTGCAGAACACCTCCGCCAGGCCTGTCAGATCCAGTTCCAGGCCACTGCTGCCTAAATAGATCCTGATTGGCTATTTGGACAGGGAAGTGTGCAAAAGGTTGACATGTGGGAGATTGAATCACTGCCGCTCCCCTATTTCACACTGTAGGGAGAAACATTGGGGGGGAGGGGGGGAACAAAATACATGTAAGTTACAGGAAATCCAATATATCTGTTGTTACCTTCTTCTTTGTTTTAAATCAGCACCCACAAGACCATAAGTCTTTTTTTTCCAGCATGAATTATTATGACATTTTGATATGATCTATGTGACTGTGGGCCTGGAAATCAGCCTGTTCTCAATGTTTTTACTGTTACATCTGGTGCATGATGGATGAGTTTTGACATGATGACTTCATCCCAACATTACCAGAGTTGTGGCTACCAGGAGTTTTACCTACTGACATACAACAGCCATGTAAAACACTCTTGTTTAGAAGCTATTCCTGTACGATCAAACTAAAATCAATAATATCAAAGTGAAATTCAGTTGGTATAGTCTATCATTTACTAAATGAAAAGTAAAAAAAAAAATAAAATAAAAAAAAATAAAGAGGCATGTAGAGCATGCCATATAGAAACATTTTAAAATTATAATGGTGATTTAGTAACAAGAAATAGCATGGACATAACATGCAAGGCTGACCACTTCATCTGTTTCCCACCACGTTGTTTACAGATGTTGAGTATTGTTGGGAAAAAAAAGTGACTCACAGTCTTACAGACTGTCCAAAAGGCATCACCCATGCATAAAACCAGCCTTTTGGTTTGAAAGTCTGGAGTCAGTGCCTCCTCACATCTAGGTAGGAAACAGTTCTGCAAAACCTTATGAAACCAAGAGAAGACAAATGTGTCTACATTTCAAAAGCGTTTGCTTTTTGCAGGGTGACATCATGCCTGATATCACTCTCTACTTTGTCTCAAATATGCCGGTTATTTTTACATGAGCTAGAGAAAAAAACAGTACACCTGGATGACCTCAACCTGAATGTCTTATGTTTCCGATTTATTAGAAAGACCTCCCCTTCATAGCAGAATGTGCAATAGCAACATTGTTCCACAGTCTAAAATGCTGTGTAATTGCTGTTTTTCTCACTCATATGTCTGCAGAGACACAGCTTATGTCTTGCTGTGCTGATGTAGATGTTCAAGGTTTCACTTTGTTTCAATACCTGTTGATGTTCAATACTTCTGATTTGGTCACAAAAACTTAAGATGGAAGAAAGGTGATCAGGGACATTAGTCTACTATTTATACATTAGTCCTCCGAGGGAATACTGAGGGGTTTCCAGGCCAGCTGAGAGATATAATCTCTCCGATGTGTCCTGGGTCTGCCTCGGGGCTTCCTCCCAGTTGGAAATGCCCAGAACACCTCTCAAAGGAGGTGTCCAGGGGGCATTCCTCACCAGATGCTGAACCACCTCAACTGGCTTCTCAGTGTGAATGAGCAGCACCTGTACAGATGGCTGATCTTCTCACCCCATCTCTAAGGGACAGTCCAGCCACCCTGTGGAGGAAGCTCATTTCAGCTGCTCATACCTGCGATCTCATTCTTTCAGTCACCCTCCACAGTTCGTGGCCGTAGGTGAGGGTGGGAACAAAGATCAGTCGGTAAACAGAGAGTAAACTCTCTCTTCACCACATCAGACTGATACAGAGTTTGCATTACTGCAGACTGTTAACCAGTCTGCCTGTCAATCTCCTGCTCCATTTTTCTCCCACTCATGAACATGACCACAAGATACTTAAACTCCTCCACTTGAGGCAGAAGCTCACTCTCAACCCGGAAGAGAGAGTTCCACCATTTTCCAACTGGGAACCAAGGTCTGAGATTCGAAAAGGTGCTGATTCTCATCTCCGCCACTTCCCACTCAGCTGCGAACAGCTGCAGTAAGAGTTAAAGATTATCGCTCGATGAAGCCAACATGACCACATTATCTGGAAAAAGCAGAGAGGCAATCCTGAGAGGACCAAACTAGAACCCCCCCGCTCCTTGGCTGCACCTAAAAATCCTGTCCATAAAAGTTATGATCAGACGGTGACAAAGGGCAGCCCTGACAGAGTCCAGCTCTCACTGGAAACGAATCCAACTCAACAATGCGGATCAAACTCCTGCTTCATTTGTACATGGGACTGCATGGCCCGTAGCAACAGGAAGAGAATAGATAACAACATAATTAACTCTAAGCACCTAGGACAGTCTCTGTACTATGTTTTTAAATCAGAATCTGCATGCAAGGCTCTCCATGGATGACCATGTACAGTGTACACCAATTTGTAACATGTATGTTTGATTCATACCATGAATTCATGCTGCAACTCAACAGAACCTGGTCCTCCAAGGAGACAACATAATGATAACTTTGAGTCAATGGTTCCCGCAATTATCCAGTTATGCAGTTTTCAGCCAAGTATAAATAGGCCTTTAATATGACGGTGAAGTTGAATTGGCACATATGCGGCACACACTCAGGTGGAGGCCGACAAGCGTTGCTTTCAAACCTTTGCTTCCACTGTGGTCTGTTATGGGAGAAAAAAAGAAAGGAAAAAGAATCATGAAACTGAAATCAGTCAAATTAAACTTAAACAAATTGTTATTGGGCTGAGAGACAGCCTGTTTTAATTTCCTCAGCACAAGAAGTGGGTGGCCTTAATTGGCAAGCTGAGACTAGCAAAAAAAAAAAAAAAAAAAAAAGTGTCCATCTCACCCATGTTAACGAGTCAGATGAGTGAAAGAGAAGGTTCATTTACAGTATGGCTCAAGGTGAAACTCTTACTCAGAACTTACCAGAAATGTATTCTCATTTGTAATTTCTCTGACAGGTAGCATGTTCCAATGAACACGACTGCAGTGTTAATGGCAGGCGGGTGAATTGCCATCTCTGCAAAGAGTGTAAAACTAACTACTTTGTAAAGTTAATGGAAAGAAAAAAAAGACATACTAGTGTTGTATCACTGGATCTGTTTCTCTCTTCAGTTAAACCAGCGGTCTTGAGCACCTGGTCACCAGGGTCCCGACGTGCAGCGGACCAGACTCAGCCTGCTGGAGGTCTGGTTCCCATTTAGAGAACAAAAAAAAAAAAAAAAAAAAGCAAGAGCAAAAAAAAAAAAAAAAAAGCAAAAAAAAGACATAAGTAGAAGAATTTTTGTTACAGCAAAAATCTCAAGCCCAAAATTAATATTATAGACTGAAAAGAGCAATTTATTTAAATGTATTTCAATAATGGATGCTAATTTCTGACTTTGTTGAGAAAAACCTTAAAAACAATAAAGTGATTTGTGCTCAAACCAATAATGAACCATATTCATTAATGTGTATATTTGGCTAGGCAAACCAAGGGGAGCCTTAATGTTAATTAACCATTTACAACAACATTGCTCTTTAATGAACCATGACTCCACCAGTCTTCGTTTTTCATTAATTAATCAATTAGGTGTGAATGTCATTATTTTAGATGTTTATACCAGTACAAGTCAGTAAATTTAGACCTAATGTGCTTTGACCAAAGCTCTATGTAAATATCTACTTTTTATGCACTTCTTAGAAGTAAAATGACTTTTACTTGTAATCACACAGACAATTTGAATTGCAGTTATGCCATGTCTTTTTCAAATGCACAAAATGGCATTCTACCAAAACCCATCAGTGATGACAGTTTGTAATTACATTCACATTACTCACAGTTAAATAATTGCAACATGAACACACAGTACTGTAGACTGACACCATTAGATAGATAATTAGATAAATAGAACATATCCATGTGGATGCTGAACATGTCTGATATTATTTAATGATATCGGTGTTAGATGCCATGATCACTTGTCCTATTCTTTGTGAGTCTGTCCAAGGGACCTCTCAGACTTCCTGCCACCAACACTGGTCGGGTTACACCAAGGGGCGTATGAAGATTGTTATCATCCGGTGATCTGTCAGAGTAAAAGCGACATCTTCTATACACAGGAAATGCATGCATTCCACATGAACTGAATAGTCAAAAAGTGCAGGACAGCTGAGGATAAGTGGGTCTTTCTATGAATAGAGAAATGAGGGAAAGTGAACAAGTATTGTTTGGTCTGCAATCAGTCTTCATGAGAGACAATGCTTCTTTGATTGTGGCCCAATGATTCAAGTTCAATGCCAAGGAATCAATAGACTATGGAGCAGGGGCCCCAGCTGTCAGAGGGCAAACGAGTAGGAGGGTGCGTTGGGTGTGAGAAGGGGAAATGGGAAGTCGATGTGTTTTAAGGTCAGACGGAGTGACATCTTTCATGTTGTCTCTTAAAAAGAAAACAAGATAAAAGAATGAGAGATAGAAAAGTTTAAAAATCATATGAAACGCTCATATACAAAGTTTCAGAATACCCTGATATTTCATATTTCTGGTAAATATTTAGAATTAATGGTGGAGCTACTATGGGAATGATTGTGAAAGTGCCTTGGTGGAAGATTCGAGGTTAGATTGTAGGTGTTTGACTGGTGAAAGCTGAGAACACCTCACTAGTGAATTTGTGTTGAGTAAACCTCCTGGATGGAAGGTGAAACACCTTCAAGAACCAGTAAAAGAAGTCTAGTTACCATGATTCAAGTCCTTGAGGATTACGTTGACCTGGATGACTGAGAGTCTACACGAGCATAGCGTAATGACAAATGATGAGGGATTGTTTTCTAAACTGAGTATCAGTTAAGAAAAAAAAAAAGTCATGTGCATGTGAATGCCTGTGGCGTGGACATTGGATGAATGCAGTTTTTAACATTATTTGATTTTTTTCTTTCTTTTTTTTTAAAGAATGCATGATATGATATGCACAGTTGTGGTGCAATGCCATAAACTCAGATGTCTTCAGGAATATTAAGATAAACTACTTTCATAATATTTCAAGATGTCCTTGTTTGAACATCCCAGACACCAACAGAGGTTTTTATATCACTAAAAAGAAGAATCACATTCAATAAAATTCACACAAGATCCAAATAGCTTCAGGCTCATCCACAAATACTGTAGCTGGAATGGTGGTTTTAGTGGTTTTAGCAGAATAATATTGGGTATTATGACCAGGGTATGAGGATAATACCACTGGAAGAAAAAAAACTTACTAGAATTTGAATGCATTGTTGAGAAAAGAGTGATGAAATACATTTCTTGGAGCAACAGAGATTAAAAAGCTAAACCTTTTGCCAAAGATTCTCCAGCTAAGTAATAGTGAAGAGCTCCTACTCTTTGCATGTATTGCATTTTCTTTTTACCTACCTTAAAGCTTTTTTAAGTCACTCGTCAAGGTCATGTAGTTCTTGGTACTTTGATGCACTATACACTAAACTATTTAAGGCAAGCAAAGCCCATGCCTGCCCCTTATACAGTACTGTAATGTTATAAATAGGTCTGCTACAATGCATCAGCATCGAAACTGGTCAACCGGGCCATTTAGATGAGTAACATTCAACTGGCTAGTTAGCTTTTCTGCCTTCATGGTAATGCATCTTCCCTGGACGCCAGAACTTTCTGAACTAGTGCCTCTTACTTAACCTGGCTGCCAAGTAATACTGGATGAAGGAGAATTTGATTTAAATCTTTGAAAGAGGAGGCTAGAAACACAGCACTGCAAATATGAAATTTAGATGATAATTGTGATTCTTTGCAACTACTACTTACAGTGACATGAATAAAAAATATGTGCCATAAGGGAATGTTTGTGACCAGGATTATGTAATAACAGATTACCAACCTGCAGACGTCTTCTTATCTGATGCGTCCCGGCGTGTTCAGATAAAGTTACACTTTAACAAAGTGTAATCACTCGATTAATTCATTATCCAGAAACAAGATGTTACAGAACGCTAGATATTTGGAGGAACTCATTTCAGCCTAAAATCCTCAACCAGTGTTTTTAGATAAGAACCCACATAAAGCTGTGACTTACCATGGCAACCTGCTCCCAGCAAGGCTGAAAACGCTAAATGTAAAACAATTCAGCAATAGTCGATGCTTATGTGACCCCGAAGTAACAACAACTTCACTTTGAGACACCCTGGAAAAGCACAAACACATGTTATTTTTTTTCAGTCTTTGCAGAAGCGTTGTCCAGCAGTAAGCTGTCCAACCAGCGCCTGACTGGCAGCAGGATATCATGGTGAGACGCTGCACGTGCAGTGACACGGAGCACGTCTGAGACCCGTCAGTCAGCGTTCTCAGCAGACATGCCCCCCCCCTCTTCCAGTGTCTCAGAGCACACAACACTGCTCACATTATTATGACTGAGGAAGCTTCTCTTGTATACTTGGTAATTGTTTTTTCAGCTTTATTCAGACTAGTGGGAGGAAAAAGAAAAGAAAATCATGGATTTTAGAAATCATTAACCAACACTGGTTACACATAAATCTGGACCATACACTGAAGGGTGTTTGAGACAGCGCCATCATGAATCAGCAGCGGCTGTCTGGAAACTCTATCACTTTAGTATTGACTTAAATGGCAGCGTACTGTCTTTGTCTGAGATTTTTGGCTCTTTGCCCACTGAACTACTGTCAAGGATGAGCACGAAAAAGTATCAAATATCAACTATGTCTACAATCATGCTGTATATCTTGTCTGTAAAGCTTCTGAGCACATGTTAGGCCTATCTCACTTCAAAAATAACTGCTGACGTATGTATATTTGTTCACATGGTTATTTAGATTTGAAGACAAAAAAAAAAAAAAAACATCTTCAACCCCCTTCAGGCTCTTGCTTTGTGCAGCTATCACAGACGGTGCTTTCCCTCTAAACCATCATCGACGCAGTACGGATCTAATTGTGCACTTTCTACAAAAGAAAGCATGTGGAAGGGTGTGTACATTCAGGGCACAGGTTTAATTACAATGTCTGTGTAACAGTATCACTATTCAGCTATATTTTGTGTAATATACAAGACGGGTCTGTGGGAAAATTAGCAATTTCTTTGGCACAACGGTGATGTGTGACAGGAAAGATTTGTGGCAGGAAACTGTCGGCAGTTTGAAAGTGTTCCGCCTAAAAACACGGGGTGAATTTTATTTCTCTCTGAAACACGGGATCCATGAGACTTTTTGCCACAAAGGAAGCCACAATATATCCTCGGCACTCCTTCCCTGCAAATAAACACAAAGTGAGCCAGCCTGTGCTAACAGTCAGATCAGTCTGATTCTAAAGCGCCAATGCGCCATTCTGCAAACATCGCCGAGTTGTGAGAGTTACGCCAACCTATCAGCTGAGAACGGCAAATATTTGACTTACCTATGTGTGCATGTGTCACTTGCACACATCAATTGTCTGATGAACAGACGGTCTGACAAATAGTTTATCCTCCAAACCACACTAGGATAAACTCTGTGGGACTTGTGGAGGAATGCGTCAATGTGCAGCCGTACGAAAGAGGAAATGTAAAACACAGTAAATGTGAAAAGTCAGTAATTATTGTCTAAGAGCTGTGGTTTAAGTTCAGGAAGGTGTACTTTGTGTTGGTGCTGCTGGATTTTACTGAGGAATCTGAAAAACATACCAGACCATTTTCTTTTTTAGTACATCATTAGTGTCTCATAAAACAGAGGCTTGGTGTTTTAGATTATCTAAATACCTTTTAATAATTTGCGGTTTATTAATGACATGTTGAAAAATGTCTCCCATTTGAGAAAACAGAAATATTTTTAATGTTAATGATAATTCCTCAATTCAAATAAACGTCCTACTTTGACAAGCTGCTTCTTGTATGGTTACATAAACAGGAACAGCTTCTGCGTACAGCCGTGGAGTCAGATGTTGGCTTGCTCCCTGTGCTGACATCTTAAATGTGCTCAAAGAAAAACACAGATCGTTCTGGCACCAAACATGCATTCCTACTGACAGACAAAAGGCAGAATGTTCAATTATACTGGAATATTCCAAAGCTTTTAACGTGGTTTAATTTGTTCTTTCATTTTGCAGGGTTGGGTTCGTGCTGAAAGCAATGTCAAGTGCAACATTTATGCTGCCTCTGCATTTTCTTTAAATAATTTCCTTGCCTACAAGTTTTGTTTTTCTTAACAGACACATGTACAAATGCTTTTTGTGCTGGTAAATATGGAATTTACTGATAAAACACGGCAATACATCGCCATGTATTCGTTAACATTTACTTTAATACAATCACTAATCATAGAAGCAGAAATAAGACACTGAGCAGTAGATCAGAAATGCTTACAGTTTGATTAGCTCTTTTTCAAATGTCAGTCGACTTGAGTGTTTTTTTTTTTTTTAATCTTCTCCTGGTGATTCTTTTGAAAAAAAAAATGCTAAACTGCAGGTACACCACACACTTGGGAACTTCATGTAGATTAAAAGAAATAACAAAATATAATGTATTTATTTAGCTCTAAATATATAACTATTATACCACAGTCGTCCGCTGTCCTCTCACATAAATGACGGAGAATGTTCACAGATTTAATGTTGACTTTGTCAACAGTTGCAGTCCAGAAATGCACTGGCTTTGCACAACACATGTTCTTACAACTGTACCAAAGAGAGGTGCCAAGCCCCACGTGCTTGGAGCCTCGGCTGAGGTAATAAAAATATGTTTTTAAAAAAAGGTGTCAAGTATAAGAAACTACCTAGAACTGAAAAGCAAAACGTTCAGAGTTAAACTGAGCCGTACCGCCCCACATAATAAAAAAAGAGGTGCCACTGAAAGCATCCGCAAACATGTTCTAGTTGTCATTAGATTCAGCTCAGCTCAGTAATATTTATACAGCATCTCAACTGCACAACTCAAACAGTGAAAGATGAAAAATGAAATTATGTAAAATATTCAAAACTATGATATAACAGTGAATAAATGATAGACTCTTTCAGAATGGAAAGTCTTGGTCTAAAAGTAGAGAAGTTTGGTAGAGAAGACTGGTTCCACAGGAGAGGAACTGAAAGCTCTAATCTCTGCCATCCATGCTGGACTTGGACACTGAGAGTGAGGTGCTTTTGTTGGTTAATATGGAACAACAAGATCTCTTTGATAACACAGAGCTAGGCCATTTAAGGTTTTAAATGTCATAAAGAAGATTTCTGAAAGTTTATTAGGAACTGAATGAGTAGTCTGTGTAAAACGATTTGAACAGGAGAAGATGTAATTTCTCTTAATAGCAGCAGTCAGAACTCTGGGAGCAGCATTCTGGATGAACTGAAGGAAATACTGGATATTATTATTATTACCCAGCTAAAATAGTATTGCACTGGTCCAGCTGCATGATTGGATCCATTTTTTCAGCGCAGCTTTGGGAAAGGATGCTTCTGATTTTTGTAATATCAAATAGAAGAAAATAAGTCTGCAGAGCTGTTTGATGTGTGAATTTAACGATAAATCCTTATCAAAAAGGATACCTGAGTTATTCACGGTGATATCAAAAGCAAAGGTAATGTCATCAAGAGCAATTAAACCGCAGACTAATTTTTCCTCAAATTTTTAAGATTTGAGGAACTTGACATTGTAAGACCAGAGGTTGTAGCAGAACTCCACAAGACTCATTCAGGAAACTCAACTTCATGTACAGAGTGAATGATGTACATTTAGGTATTTGAGTTGGTTTAGGTTAAGCTTTTAGATGTTTTTCTTTAAGTAACATTAATTGAGATTATAGTTCTTCCCTGACTGTCTCAAAAAACAACCAATAACAAATTGCTCATATGTTAATATTTTTCACATGAGAAATCAAGATCGGTGCAAATGTTGTCCGACTGGGAGGCAAGTTCCACCTGCTTAATTTTGCCCAATCACAGGCGGTGTAGTATTACAAGCTTGGTTTGTTTAATCCTTGGTGAAGATCCATGCAAGCGATATGCTGTGATTATCCTGACAGACAGATAAGGTCTACGTATCAGTAAGAACTCAGAGGCCCCTTAGATGAGAGAACAGCAGATCAGTCCCACCCAAAAGATGAAACCATAATCCAAGGATCAAAGAGGCACATTCCCGGATAGCCGGACTCGTCTACAGACGCCCTCAGTGACCATTCACCTGCCCGATAAAGGAGCTCATACACCCGCTTTTTCCAGTTTTTCATTTGTGCAAGTGTATGTAAAGAAAAGCTGGTGGGTATCAATTAGATTTTCATCCAGTTATTGGATGGATATGAAATGAACCAGAATACTCAGACTACTACTACTACTAATAATAATAATATTAATAATAACAAAGTCAAATGTCAATCAGGCCTTTCAATTTAAAAATTACTAACACTTGATGACATTTTAAAATGCTAAATTTAAACAGCCAAACCATGAACTTTCCCAAACAAGTTATACTTCTAGAGCTGACAATAAATGTCCTCCATAGCTGGGGAACCTGCATCATAACCTCCATGCAGCCTGACACGCTCCACAGTCACATTTGTCTCACAGCAGATGTGATCGGTCCACTAATAGCTTTATATTTCATTCTAGGTATTTCTCACAACTACCTCCTCATATCTGCGGTTTGGTTACAGAAAGAGTCAACATTTTCATTGAGGCAGCTGGATACCTTCAGTGTATAAAGATGTGAGGCGTTCTGTCCACCGCCATGTTTTGTGTCTTCTGCTGAATAAAACCCGAATGGAAGGTAAAGTTTCATAGAAACACAATCATGTGGAGAGCTTGAAGCATGTGCGTATATATAGAGGCTAGTTTTATAACTACTCGGTTGTAAAAAGCACAGGTGCAAAGAGCTGTCTATTGACAGCGCTTGGCGTCCGGTGGACTTTAAATCAGCATATTTAACCCCTGCTGAAGCTCAAGGCGGACCACGGCAGCACATTTGCTGAATAGATTTGCTTCAAAACATGTTTCTTTGTTTCTTTGGATCAAACCGTGAAAACATGAATAAAGTTTAAACATTAACAGGTTTGATATTTTCCATATCACTGAAAAAAAAAAAGTACATGGCGGACCAAGAAGAAATATATTTACATAAATAAATACGGGTGACAAACAAATCATGCACCTGTTTCTACACCGTTTAGACAAAAAGATGAGGAACGGGCAATAAACTCTCATACTGCTCTGGTTTCTAGTTAAAAGTTATCTCTACGTGGTCTCAGCAGTGTCATCAGCTCTCAAAGGTGATCTTCCCTCGAGCGGCTCATCAGTCACACTTGTTGCACATGAAGAGTCGGCCCGAGAGGGCATAAAGACAGAACTAACAACGCTTTGAGGAGCAGCAGCTTGAAATCCACCTGGCACCCCCTCATTTATCCTTCCGGTTCAGCCCCCCTCATCAGGGCTGATTTGAAAGCCGGTCTTGGATACTGTCAGGGAATTCTGTTTATTTTCTTCTGTGAAATGTTTCTTCTGAAACTTCTTTTTCAGCCAATGAAAAGTCCTCTCTGGTGCGGTTGTGTTTGTCTGGCACATTTCTCCCGTCTCTGTAAGACGGCTGTTCTGCCTGAGCCCTTTGTGTTGATGACGGCTCCTTGCTTGTGGGTTATTTGACTGGAAATATGTTTTCAGAGAATCATTCAGTACGTTTCCCACTGAAATTGTCTCAACAGAGACAATACCGAGCCCCAAAGTCCAACATCCAATCACGTTGTCAGAAAGAACGCTGAGATGTTGTAGTAATGATCTTCTTTTTATACATCATTTCTTTTTTTCATTCCTTATTATATCATTACATGTTTATAGAGCTATATTACAATGATATTCTGAAGTACACGGCTAACTACCAAAAACATTAGTCATGAACCCTTTATCACACGTTTGACTTCCATTCATTGATTGTTTTGTAGCCTCAGAAATAGCAGGATTGAATGGTGAGCTGTACTCTCTGGAACTAGCTGGCCTCTGTGAAATAGTCGCCTCATCTAACTACATTTACACAGTTAAATTCACGTTATGTAGTCCCCTGGCAGCTACGCTGCCTCGTGCTCTTCCAAAAATGTGCAACAAGTAACACTAAGAGCTCACTGTTTATCATGTGGCATCAGGCCTTAAAACAAATTGATTTCTCTCATCAGGCTGCTTTTCCTTTTCGTCAGATCTGGAGCTGAGTTTGTTTAGTTAAAAACTGGTGAGAAAACACTTGCAGCCTGGCAAGCTCCTCTGAGTCATGAGAGCGAGATACAGTCTGCCTCGACCCATGAGACATGTCGTTTGAGCCACAAGTGTGTTGTATTAGTTCCCGTCTCACTTTAATTCCTTCTCCAATATTTAGAGGCCAGGCTGTGTGTTGTAATGCTGCATGGCAAACATGAGCATTAGGGCAACGGACAAAGCAGCAGCCACAAAAGAATAAAACCAGCCTTACCACAGATGTCCAACATACATCAATCAAGTCATCTAGAAGCCGTGGTGGCAACGCAGACTGTAGTTGCGTCATCTTTCCTCAACTCTGTTTTCTAATGAGTGGTTTCGGCCAAAGAAGGTGTTCCAAACAAAACAGAACATTTGCAGCGTCGTATTTAAAGATTTGAACTGGATGTATTGCAGTATTACGTTGTAAACTGAGTTGAAATACCCCCTCCCTTTTATACAGCAACTGATACCTGCGGCGCATGAAAAGGCACAAAGAATGAAGCTGGGCTGTACAGATTGTGATTTAAAAGGTGTTATGGCCCAGACTGTCAGATTCTGTCACCAAGTGGTCAGCTACTGTGCAACATTGCTGTTATACACACAGCAACTCTAAGCCGCAAAGACCTGCAAAGTACACATTTGTGTGCAGTACAAATAGTCTTCCAACTGCCTGCTCACTCTGCCAACTATTTTGATATACAGCAGTGCAATTAAGGATGATATGTAACTGTCTCTGGAGATCTGAGTTGTTGTTTTTCCTTTTTTTTTTTTTTTTTTTTTTTTGCTTGTCCTCACAGCTTTTCGTTTACCCCAAACCTTCCGGAAACAATTGATTTTCGTCATATACTGCTTCTATGTATATAGATTTACCAAATGGGTTGAAATAAGACATAGAAATAATCTGCTTATGAACGTTTTAGATTTGGATGTGAGCCACAAATAAACATTATTATTCTGTACTTTAACGGTTACTTGGGTTATTGGGAGGTTCCAGTATGATTGTTTACGACAAGTTTTACTTTTGATATATGAGGATATCAGAAAGGCATGTTTGGTTTACCTTTTTCAACTGACAGATCTCTTTTTCTCAATTAAAAAAGAAAAAAGAAAGAAAAATTGGTGAGTAGTTGTCTTTAATTACGGCGGTCTGTGTGTTAACTTTAATGCATGCTCCTTTACTGTGCAGATCACTCAAAAATTTGAATTCAGTGTGGTCCATTCAAGTGATGTTAACAGTCTTCGGTCAGAATAGAGGATGCCTGTTGTGAGCTGTGCAGCATGGCACTGGGTGGATCCCACAGGCCTAAGTCTGTGCCACGAGACACGAATCTGAGCCAACCATGTCCATACTGCAACCTGAGAGTAATGACCTTAGAAAGGAAGTGGAGAAAACATATTTCTGAACTTTCTTGTCATTGTGTGCATGCATCGGAAGGATTCAGGAAGTTGAAATAGGTTTCTTTCTCTTAATCATGTCAGTGGCAAAGTAAGGCACACCCCACTTCGGAGAAGTATGACTTTAGGGGAGGGCAGAAAGGGGTTTTGGCAAGTCTTCTTGCCGGTGTCCAGAGCCAGCACTGCACCGTCTTCATGCGCTGCAGTATTACAGCAGGATAAATTATTTCCTGGCAGCAGGGCCTTTGCACCCTTTCAGGCAGCAGACCTGTTCAGACTTTTACATTTTCTCCTCACGCTGTTTGTATTCAAGGGTGGAAAACCCAAAAGGGAGTGTACAGTATGGGTGTAGTTGATGTAGCGCTTAAACAGTCTCAGAGTATCTCCAGGTCATGCCTGTAAGTGCACTCACAAGAAGCACAATTTGGCCTATTCCATATTAAAGCGCAAATGCAGGAAGGGTGGCAGCAGCATTAGCTTTTACCTGAATCAACACCTGTGTTTAAACACTGGAGGAGGAAATGACTTCTCACTCAAAAGAACATTTGTTTTCAGGTGAGTCGGTGTGCAAAACCCTGGAGAAACACTGTTGTCACTGTTCGTTCAGAGACAGATCAGTACAATGATAAAGAATTTGTAATAAAACAGAGTAAATTACATATGTAAAGGAGGCCTGGTTTACAGCACTATGAAGCGTGCACTCTGTTTAACAGATATTCAAATGATTGATGGTGGTAAACTGATGTGATAGGGATCATAAACAGAAGCATTTAGCAATGAATGGCTGCACTGCTGTGGAAAATGTCTCTGTTTTAGTGACGATTGCAGCTTTAAACACGTCGCAGTCACATTTCTATGTTAGGATTGCATTGTATTCAATTACGATGGAGCCTGTTTGCTGCTCCTCAGCTCCAAACCGAGGTGGATTTTGTTTCAAAACCAGTTTGACTTCAATGTTCCAGTTTAAGTTGAGTCTATCGTTTCATAAGTCACAGTCTCCACTGGGTTTAATAAGTTAAGTCACCGAAGGAAAGACTCTTGTTTTGCCACCTCCATAAAATTGGTTGGGGATTTGCTGTTTTTCCAAGTCTCTCAGACCAGTTCAATACTTTGGGGAATTTAAGCCACTATTACTACCACTTTTACACATTTGTCCCTCAAGTGATGTAGGTTGAATTGAACTGCAACATTATATCTTCAGCTCAAAGCTCAGCTTATATAATGGCAGTCCATTGCTGGCGTTTTCAGTCCTCAATCAGAGTAATAAATTGGGTCTGATGGTTAATTTTAGCCGAAATCTGATCCTTGACAATAAGTTACAAGCCTTTTGGGGCCTTTTAGTCAGACTGTGTCTGGCACTGGCACAGTTGAAAAGAGCCCTTTTAAATAAATGTCTTTCCCTAAAAGTTGCATGTTTTCAAAGCGCCCCTCGCTCCACAAACAGGGGTCACACAAATAAAGTGAAGTGTACCGTGTCAAACACCTATGTTGATTTGTGCATTCTGAGTCACGTCATTCGCGGTCCGAAAATCCCTCGCTGCAACACAGTTTAATTTTACATTTAATTAATTTTTATGCGTTACATTAAAGCCGTCCTGGAAGGTTCCCCTGTCTGTGCCGACCCGGTGCCTCCTCAGGAGACCAGCGTCTAGGTCGGTGTGATTTCACTGTATGGGCCTCAGTCAGAGCACTGGCAGTGACGTGATCATGATTAATGCTAATCACGCTGGATTTACTGTGTGTTTATTTTATGGCGCAGTTGGCAGAGCGGAGCTTGGCCCATCTATGAGAGCTCCTGCTGGAGGCATGAGGAGGTGGACTGGGGGATTTGGATGATGTTTGCCCTGATATTCGCCTGTAACGTTGCTTTTCTAAAGGCTGGACTGGCTGAACAGGGCTTGTGTTGTCCATCACAAGTGACATATTTTCTGATGAAAAACTCCAACTTCTCTGACAAAACAGACGCTTTTGATAACGAAAAAGAAAAAAAAAAGGGGGTTGAGCTTACATAACCAGAAAATCCACAATTTTATTAGCGGTTGTTTATTGACTGTGGCTCTGAGTCACAGTTTGCAGACTGCAAGTCAAAATGCGGACTAAGTCAAAACCAGCCTGTAGAGGCACATGGTTGCTTCATAATCCCCAGCATTGTCTCCAAGTGCTTGGTACTGAGTGGCACAGGCAGCTTTACATGTCCCAAAGACGGTGCAACACTGCCACCATGCTTACCATGTGCACTACAGTGTCACAACATCTATTTACAGCACATCTTCAGAGGCAGGGTAAAACTAGATAATATCCTATTTCTTTATGAAGAAACTGAAGTCTTATAAAACTAGTAGAGCTAGAAGTTATGAAGAAAAATATCCACAACCATCATCCCAGCATTTCCAGAGATCTTCCACGTACCCTGGCTGGGTATGGTGTTGTAAAGACGTAACGAAGCTGTAATTGAGAAAACCAGAGCTCTGTGAGGGAACTTGGACACATGGCCTGTATACCCTTTCACCAATTTCAGTTCAGCATATGTTTCTCCAATATTTACTGGAGCCCTGCCCTTAAAACACATAGAATAACAGAAAAGGCTCAGATAAAATCCCAGTGTGCATTGTATCTGCCTTGTTTACACTGAAGGATTCCCTTACCACTTGTGTTAAATGTAGCCCTCCGTGTTATTCTACCAAGCAAGAAAGAAAACAATTACTGAAAATGAGGCCAAGTTAAGAGGAGCCCTGTGTGTAAAATAACAAAGACGTGCGACTGTTTGGATCTGATAAGCCCTGTCGAGTGTTTCCTCTAATGCTTCTGAAAATAAACAGCCGGCTTGATGAGGTGAATGGAGGCTTGGTTTGGGTGCTAACCGCTGCCGCAGCTGAGGAGCTTGTTTTAGGGGCTGGACCAGCCAGGATCAGCGGAAGGGCCCCCATCAATGGCCCAGGCGCCGAGTGAGTTAAACGGGTTAGTGTGTGGTCATCTGAACCTGCTGTGACACACGCAATCCGTTACAGAAAAAAAGCAGGCAGGCACACACGCATGCACGGAGTTACGAGGTAACGCACGGTAAAACAATAACAAAAAAAAAAAAAAGAGGAGTACCTCTTCATGTGTGTGATCAACACTGAAACCAAAACATGTTTTTATTCTGATACATTCACTACTTTCCTGAAGGCACACAGCACTTCTCCATTTCAACAGTCAGGGTGACTTCTTTGTGTCATACCTGAGGGGCCCGGTATCTTTTCAGCGTTTTGTTTCAAACTATTGTGATTCTCTTTCAGCTTCCATGTTCCTTGCCAAACATTTTTTTTTTGTCTGCTTGTGATCAAGCAACATTTAGTACATTTCATTCTTTGTAACACAAAGTACGATGTGGCTGCAAGTCCTAAACAAAAAAAACAAAAAAATCAGATATTAGCTTTGATTTTCATCACAACTGAGGTAGCCGACAGATCAGCGGAGAGCAGTATTTGTATCCTCGTTGCATTGTCCTTAATGTTTTTGGGAGATATTTGCTCTTAAACTGCAATTAGAATGGGTTCTCTGTTTATTTCTTTATCCTAGTTGTTTATATGTCTTTTTTTTCATTTTTTTCTGTGTCTATTGTTCACTGTCACCACATAAACAGACACATCTCACCAGTATCTACTTTTCTACTCTTCTCCAACCTCCAAACTGTCCAGTCATGCTGTTTCTCACAACTAGGTGCCAGTGAAAAGCCCTGAGTTGGGTGCAGTGTGCCACCCACTCACCCACTGACCTCATCCATTCAGGTGTTTCTAAAAATAGTCTTCGCAGAGGTCCGAACACACAGCTGATGTAAGACAATGTCACATCCTTTCACTCCTGCTTAAGCTTGAAGCTTTAAAAGCTTATCATGATTTACACTGTTTAATGGAGCGTTTTGTTGTGTATCTAGAATATTGGTGTGAATGAAAACAAGCAGTTGGTTGCTAAATCATGAGGTAAGAGTCTGCTTTTATTTATTTTTTTTAAACACGGTCTTTAATCCAGTTTCCTTGATATTATCTGCTCATCAGGGCGGTGGATGTGAGCAAGACAGTGAGAATGTGGGAATTTCAGCGTCAGACAGGTAGGGGCAGGACCAGGCTGCCTGCACATGGAACATCAAGTCATTCATACAAACCACAGAAAAGAAAACATGCCTCATCACCCAGACATCCTGAACCGCTCAGGTTGCACGGATTATTTTGGTCATGGCCCTTCTGTCTTTTTAACTTTTAACGCAACAGTTTACAAGGCCTTAGCTGGTGAAATATATATATATGCAGATATATATGCAGATATACAACAACATTGCTGAGATGAATGAGGGCATGAGGCCACTGCAGATGTCTGGATCAAGCCTCAGAGACAGAATGTCCCAGATCTGTCAGTTTAGAGGTCAATATGCCAGAACAAGACATGGCCATATTTATGCGTAATCCCTTTGTCAATATTACAACAGCAACATGACAGTATTTAATCCCCTATAAAGGGGAAGATATTCTGGATCTTAGTATTAAGAGCGATCTTACTCATAAAAACATTAAAGCAAACCCTTAAATTAGGTTTGTTCGACTGTGTTGCTTGTAACTTCAGCAGGTCAGATACTTACAGTATAATATTCAGCACCAGCTGACAAGAAGAAAATGATGATCGTCAGGGAGCAACAAAGCTCACTGCTCCCAGCAACATCACTTTTAGGAACTTTGGAGCCTCGGCTTGGCTCTGATTGCTTGTTTGAGTTCATGGGCTTAAATAAAGACACTCAATCACAAGTGTTCAGTGGAGTTTTTCCCGGACTGTTCGGTACCTTGCCAAGACCTCAGGCAGCCACATCTCTGGATTGGAAGAAAAAAAAATATTCCCCTCAGATTACTGCATGACTCACAAGAACAACTACCTTTAGGGAAACACGATACACATATCATTTAGATTTTAACACAACACAGGATTAATTCCAGGTTTTAGCCAAACATAAATCTGCTCACAATGTCTGTTAGAGACCAGCATGACCAGGAATTTAACCGCGATATAAAATACAGGCATGTTTATGCACTTTTAGGACACAACAAGGGGTCAAACCTCATGCTGAGGGCACAAGTGTAAGATTACAAAACAATGGAGATATGAGCAAAGATTTTAGAAATTAGCTGGTGAATACTGATCATATAAAATCTGTTTGTGCTTTTAGAACCCATAATTTAATGTTTGCCCAATTTTCAAAAAAAAAAAATGCAAATTAGTTGTTATGGGGTTAAGAGGAGCTAATCCTCCTGGAGAGTGTCATTAAACAGCTGCAGAAGAAGTCGCTTAAACTGGGTTATGAATTTTGCAAGCATAAAAACCCCCAAAGAAACTAAAATATAAAAAAAAAAAAATTGAAATGTTTGTGTTTGTTCTGTACTTTTAATTTAAAGCAAGTTTCCTCATGCACAAACAAACAAATGCATTCACCCGGAGAGCTTCATAGGAGACTTACAGAAGCTTTTATTCTTCCTATTATTGTGAAGCAGAAGTTAATTTATGTGGAGGACATAATGATGGTTAGATGTTCATAAAACATCAAAAACAAAAACTATTATTAATACAATAACAACAACAGCATTAATATTATTACTATGTATAGTCCTAAATGTTCTGGATGAAATTAATTAGCCCTAACACACAGAGACACGCACAATTAAAAGAATAAATTGACTAAAAAGGGCAGATTTGTGTCTTAAATGAACTTTTCTCAGCACCAAACTGACTGATGAACACTTACTAAGCTGATTTCTTTATGAACACAATGGCAACAAATTTCTGGTGGTCCCTTTTTTTTTTTTTTTAATAGTTCCAACACGTTCGACACCGTTGTTCAGACGGTGGGCACGGCTGTCTGCCCACACCATATAAAAACGGCTCAACACACCTGGGAAATAAAATGCTGTAGGAAAGCATTTGTCTTGCAGGGCAACAAAAAAAAATTCTGCCACCTCTCCTCACGGCTAATTGGCTATTAACACTGTTTTAACAAACTGAGCTGAAGTGTGACACTGATGTGCAAATGAACAGGAGTAATTGGAAGAGACGTCAGCTGGGTTTGGGTGTGGAGCGATGCAGAATTTAGTTTGTGGTTGATGTGACGGGTAGAAGTCCAGAAACCACCAAAAACAAGAACCGTTCCCTTTTCTTCTCATTTTTTTCTCTATTGTTAACTATCCGTTCAGTGTGTTCGGAGAAATTTATTTTAGTTGCCAAATA
The DNA here is from genome assembly GCA_018398805.1 of Hirundichthys speculiger. Lineage (NCBI taxonomy): Eukaryota > Metazoa > Chordata > Actinopteri > Beloniformes > Exocoetidae > Hirundichthys > Hirundichthys speculiger. The sequence continues at coordinate 1,496,141 of JAGFBZ010000958.1, forward strand.
TAACAGCAAACAGGAGAATATACCTTGAAATGTACAGATTTTTTTTTCTTTTTCTACAAATGCCTTCATCTCTCAGAGTCCAAATGTGAGGCACTGGATGCACATGAGCAGCTGTATATAACATCCAATGTACTGTGTAATGGCAGCGTGTACTGCTAAGCCTGGAGGAAAACAGGTCTCCTGAGTGCTGCTCAGCATGGTGCTGACAAGTCTGCTCCAGTCTAAATACTGCAATTATCTGTGGCCTTCACTTCAACATTTTCATCCTGGATGTTTAAAAATAGAAAAGGAGATTATGACACACATCAGCTGGTGTACATATTTTGCTGTTTAGATGTCTATCTTCCATTACGAAGTGACCAAACTAGTTCAAGGAGGAAAGACTAGGTCTCATTCAGAGAAATGAAATTCACACCTTACAGGAAAGTGGCCAACAGACAAGAGTCTCAGCTTTCACTGAGGCGTCTGTTACGTGCCCGTCTGCAGCTTGCATGTCGCCTCAGCCACTCTGCTGTGACAAGTTCATTTCTTTAAGACACATTTTTCTACTGAAAATACAATCTCTAAATCTTTTGCATGTTTTTCAATGAGCAGCAATCGCAGATCAAGAAGATATCTCCAATAATACTCGACGGTGCATGTGTGTGCGAAGACCATGTAGTAAATGAATACCTTTGCTCTTTAGGTTGAGCAGACAGGTTTCTCTTTATTTTCCCATGGTTGAGTGGGAGTGTAAATGTCACTTTGAACTGATGAACTGCCTTCCGAGTTTACCTGTCAAATAAAGATTCTCAGTTTCAGCAGAGAGGAATAAATGATCTGTGTAATTTGACCTGATGTGTTAATGCAAATGCCTCACATTTTGTACGACAGCTCAATAGTTTTGACGCTGTGTTGGGTTATTGTGATTCTTAATTCACCCTGGTGTTAATAAAAACTCAGATGTGATGGGAGGCATTCTTGCAACCATGAACAGTGTTGACCTGCTTGAAACAAAGCTGGCTGAGACAAAGGCCCAGTTAAGCCCTCCAAAAGTGCAGGTGACCAGCTCATATCCAAGTCATGTGGCAGGCTGTCAGGCAACAACCTGAGGCCTGGCTGATTGTTAACATCCCACAGTGAGGCCTGCTGCCCCAGGCTATTAGTCATCCTGACAAGCATGTCTTATGCGCAACTCTTTCTGGTCATGACACACTTGTTTCCACCATCTCCCAGCCTTCACACACTGCTTCAACTCTGATATATGCCTAACACATATTGGCAAGAGTGACACAGGGCCACTGAACCAAAACAAGCACCTATCAATTACTGATGAAAGAAGTCTTTTATACCTGTTTTTTACTACACCTTCAGTGCTGGACATGGATGGGACTTTCACGTGGGTGATGTGGAAAAGAGAACAAGCTTCTGAGGAGACAGATGTGCAAGTGTTGGTGAGGGGAATGAAACTTTATAAATAGGTGGATAGAAAAAGTAAATATATACCCACCACAAAAGGATTTTCACAAAAGGAGACAAAGTTGTGCGGCAGTGTCATGAAAACACTGGTTGTACTGGTGGACACAATCTTTAAGATTAAACGTTGTCACTACCACAAACTGTTCAGTAATTTTCAAGCTGTGTTCGGTGTTGATGGAGTCTGTGAAGTTTGTTCTTTACCAAAGTCATCGTTGAAGATGGCCAGCATATCCTCAAACCGCTATTGACTCTTATAACAGTGAGTAGATTCTCAAAAACCACCTTTTCATAATCCAGTTAAGAGCCTGGAAACAGCTGGAGCGCTCATAGAGTATGTGGCATTACTATTTCCAGAATGTTATCACTCAGCAGTGCTGATACTCACACTCTAATCAACATAGTTATGATTATGGTGAAGAAAATAGTGATATTTAACCTGTTAAATCACAAGTACTTATCTGAGGGCGGACAATTGTGGATGTTGCTTGCAGGGTGATGGCAGTGACTGAATGGAAATTAGCTTAAACTAGATGGGTTTGATGTGTGTCGGATTTTATCTTTCCAGCTGTGATTTTCTGCTTAAGGTGACCCTTGAAAAAAAATTCACCTTTTAAATGAATAAAATTCAAGTTACCAATCTTCCCAGGAGTGGATATTATTGTGCAATGGTAAGAGAAATTTAAAAAAAAAAAAAACTCAGCTGTTTGGTCCTAATGTCCATGTTTGGCAAAAACAAAACAGCATTTTGACAGAACTAGCTCATACACACTGTCAAGCATGGTGGTGGAGGAGTGATGATTTGATGCTTCTGGGCCTGAATATTAGTGTGATCAAGATGCAACTGTGAGGCCATCTGTTTGACAGCAAAAGCTTGGTTAAAACTCAGTGAGCTCTTTTTTTTTTTTTATTATTATTTGTCAGCTATTTGTCAAATTAATGACAGCACGGTGAATGATAATTCCATATTTTTGCTGGTCTGAAGGGTGTGTTGGTCTGATACAAAGACCAGCTTATTATTATTTGATATGATCAAATTATTTTGACTATATTTTTGCACACACACGAAACAAAAAAAAAAAAAAAAAGTTATAGGCCTAACCTTTTGCACATGACTCTAAATTGGAACAGTATTCATGAGGTGAACTGCCCTTGCAGTGCATATGCTCATGCAAAGCTAGACAGTCAGTTAACAGGTTAAGGTCCTCCAATAAAAACAAGGCTTGACTTTTCTTGTTCTTTAATGAAGTCTCCTTTGTGTGTCTTTCATGTAAAACTGAAAGGTGTTACAAAACAGAAACATAATCAGCAGTGCAAATGCAATTCCATCAAATACCAATTACCAAGTAATTAACAGAATTAACAAGTACCATAAACTAACCTAAACATATGTTCTGCAAATCTTCTATTAACTTATACTTCACTAATTGTTACTTACAGATAAATATTTTCTAAGACAAAGGCATAGGAATCACTTCAGAAACATGAATATGAAGGACCGTTTGCTTCGTCTGTTTTAGCTCAATTGCCAACACATTTCGAAAACCCAACAAAACTAAAAATAAACCATCAAAGCGTTCACACTGATGCATTTTGCAAACCCATAAGAACAGAGCGCCCACTCTGACATTTTTTCCAAATCCAAGAAACATGAACTTTTCTACCTTTAATTTAGAATAATTTAGAATCTTAACCTTTAAAGGCAGGACACTGCCCGCTTGATATAACATTATATCACTCAACATGCAACAGATACATGACAAAATTAGGAAGGGAACACTTTCTGGTAACAACCAATACACATTAGAGTCTGTTTTCACTGAGTGTCTGAAAGAAGGACAACAATCTCTGAGACTGGCCTTGAAAACACCTTGGCCTGTCCTTCACTATCCGCACCTCTACTTTGTGGACCCTGTTGTCGTTTCCCAACAAAGCCTTAACAACTTGTCCCATTGGCCATTCATTCCTGTGGGCCTGGCTGTCCTTCAGTAAGACAACATCTCCTTCTTTGACATTTGGCTTGTCCTTTGTCCACTCCCTATGACTCTGTAGGGTTGACAGATACTCTCCTTTCCATCACTTCCAAAAAGTGTCAACAAGACATCAGGACTTGTTTCCACTGCTTGCCATACAAGGTTACCTTTGCCAAGGTTTCCAGAGGGGGGCTGAAACTGTGCTCATCTTCTGAGTAAGGAGCATTGCTGGGGTGAGCACCATAGGCATATGCCACCATATCCAAATCAGTGGATATGGACACAAGAGGTCTTGCGTTCATGATCGCCATGACCTTGCCATAAAAGTGCTCAAGACCTCATGAGTGAGGCGCGTCTGTCGTCTCACTTATTTCACTCATGAAATAGAGGTTCAGGAGTGAGCAGGTCAGCAGATAAATTCTGCCATGTTTTAGTTCCCCCAACCTCCCTTGCAGTTTGCGGCAGGTAACACATTTATGAATGACAGAAGATACCAGACGTTTTCCCCCAATTATCCAGTATCCCGCTGTTCTGCTCCTTCTGTAATGTGCCTCTCTTGATGAGCTACTTGTTCGTAAAAGTGTCTAACAAGTAGTGTGGCAATGTGATGGTTGTGTGGAATGATCAGTGGGTGCTTTTCTTCCTTTGACAGGTCAGCACAAGAAAGACGATCTCCGACACAAAGCAGACCATCTTTTCCCACAGTCGGATTGAGTCTTTTGGGTATGTTGTGTCTTGGGAATGATTTTCTGTCTTTAAGACATTTAAATTCCTCTTTGAAAGCTCTGTGCTGTACAGAACGGATGATCACAGCTTTGGCTTGTGAGAGCTCGCTTAAGCTGGATACATTTGTGAAACATTTCCATCCTTTATTTTCAGCCCTATCAGACTTTGTTCTGTTGATAATTCTCGGATGAGTGTTTTCCCTTGCATTGTTATAGGAGCTACAAAGCCTAGGGGGTCATATAAACTGTTGACAACACACCTCTTCTTATGTATGGCTTATCCTCGCGGGACACCAGATAAGTGAAGCTGTCCATTTCTAGATTCCAGGAGAGGCCCAAACTCCGTTGAAGAGAAAGCGGCTCTTCCCCAAGGTCCAGATCCTTTTGATCCTTGGCACGGTCCTCTGCCGGAAAGGCTTCCATTACCTGGCTACTGTTTGATGCCACTTTGTGCAGTCGCAGGTTGGATTCCACCAACCATCTCTCTGGTTCGTGTGAGAAGATCTTTTGCTTCTTCAGGTGTAGCGACTGAGGTGAGACCGTCATCGACATAAAACTGCTTCTCAACAAGATGCCTTGCATCAGAACCATTTTCTCGTTCACCCCTTTGCGCTGCTCGTCTCACACAGTAAATGGCTATAGCAGATGAAGGGCTGTTTCCAAAGACATGAACCTTCATCCTGTACTTGACTACCTTCTTGCTTATGTCATTATCCTCATACCAGAGGTACCGAAGAGAGTCCCTGTCATCTTCTCGAATGACAAAGCAATAAAACATTTGCTCTACATTGACTGTAATAGCTATGAGTTCCTTACGGAAACACAAAAGAACCCCTAGCAGGGTATTATTCAAGTCTGGTCCACTAAGGAGGACGTCATCGAAGTGACGTTCCATCACATTCAGCACTTGAGTCAAATACCACCCATATCTGATCAGGCTTCTTCGGGTGGTACACAATAAAGGTTCGCAAGTACCGATGTTCTTTCTCTTTGTCCATAGGCAGGAGCAAACTCCACTTGATCGTTGTCCAGCGTCTTTTGCATGAACTTGCTGTACTGATCTTTCATTTTTGTTTTTTTTCTCAAGGGTAGTGAGCAGAGGCATTTCAAAGCTTGCTCCCTATTGTTTGATAGGAGTCGTCTAGAAGCACAGAAGGGTAGCCGAGCCACCCAGCTGTTTACTTCATTTTGGTAAAATTCTGAGACCATGATAGCTAGGAATGCTTTATCATTTATGGATAATGCTGATTTGTTGTCATCCATGGACTTATCAAACACTGAATGCCCCAGTTTGGCCGTACTCACATGCAGACTTCTCCTCATAAGCAGGGAGAATAGCACAGTGATGCTGTACCACTGTAGTGTTCGTTCACATGGATAATGTTTGGACATGGTCAAAGAAAGGATACACGACCATTGGATAAAATGTTTGTTTTAAAAATGTTGGCCTCAAATGGTTTGTGCATCGTGCCCAAGCACACATCTCCCACAATGATCCAACCTAGGTCTAGTTGCTGTGCAACCTGGAGCCTTTTGATTTGATCTCGCACCTTGTGCACCCTGAGTATGTCCCTTCCTAAGAGTAGGAGGATTGGAGCATCTTGGTCCACAGGATGAATTTTGTCAGCAACTGGCCATAGGTGGGGGTGATGGTGTGCCACCTCTGGGGAGGGGATTTCTGCCCTATCATCAGGCACCGTGTCGCACTCAATTGAGGTGGGTAAAGGAAGTCTTAGTTTCCCATGCATAAACTCAATGATGAAATTAACAGCTCTCCTGCCTGAAGTCTCAAATTTCCCAAAACAGGTTTTTTTTAGGGTGTATGGAGTGGAAATAGATTTAAATTCTAAAAGAGGCTGAATAACTCTGTCTTGGCAAGGGGCCTATTACTTTGTTCATCTAGCACTGCATAAATCTGAAAAGCTTTGTCCTTTCTTCCTTCAGGATATGCTTTCACCAAGCAGATTTTTTAACACAACCGTGAACTGTCTGCACTTCCGCAAAGCTCTGTGCACTTTGAGGGGTGACTGGAGAAGGTAGGCTTTAACTTTTCTCCCTGCTGTCATCTTTGTCAGCCGCAGACACGGTGTAGTCGCCAGAGGAGGACCTGAGTGCAGTGCTGCAATGTCTTTGTCACCGTTGCACTCCAGACATTTTACAGTCATCTTACAGTCTTTTGCCATGTGTTAGATAGACCCACAACATCTATAACAGATGTGATTCTCTCTGAGATATGCTTTGCGCTCCTCTAGAGTTTTGCTCCTGAAGAGCTTGCGTTTTTTCAGCAGGTGGGACTTTTTATGTATCGGACACTGACTATCTGGTTCCTTGATTCTCTTTGGAGCAGGAGAGGGATGGATGCTTGATCGCTCTGCAGAGATGACAGTTTTGTGTACAGCCACAGACCCTTTATTGTTATACTTCACAGGCTTCTCAGTCCGAGAAGAGACTTGACCAGTTGCCGGGAATATAGTGAAGCTTGGATCATTTTTTATCATAGCTTGTTGCTCAACAAACTTTGAGAACACAAAAAAGGGGGGAAAGGCCACTCCCTGATCCTCTTTGTACTTGCTTCCAAAGCTGATCCATTTTTCTTGCAAATTTTAAGGGAGCTTTTCCACTATTTGTTTCACCCTACGAGCTATATCCAAATACGAGAGCGCTGGCAGTGCACCGTCTTGCTTCTCACACTCCAATTCAACGACAATGTCACTCAGCTCTCTCAGCTTAACAGTATCTCAATTGGTCAGTCTCGGAAAATGTTCAATCTTTCTGAGCAGTGCGTCTTCGATGACCTCTGGTAATCCATAACACTTATCCAGTCGTTGCCAAATCATGGCGGCACCTGCTTCTGGATTGAGGACATGCACTGCACGAATTCTCTTCACCTGTTCTGATGATTCAGCTCCCAGCCACTTAGTTAACAGGTCCATTTCCTCCCCAGCTGAGAGGTTCAAGTCTTTTGTGGAACTTAGAAAGGTTCCATGACCAATAATTTTCAGGTTTTTCATCAAATTGCAGAAGCCCAGTACTCACAATTTCTCTACCTGATGAGATATCTGGTAGTGTGCTCTTTTTCTGGGTCAAGTTTGTTGTGAGCACTATGAGGATAAGTGCAACTCAGATGTTAATTCACATAGAACTCTTTTTTTCCTATCTTTGTAAACCGGCTGTATATTGGCATGGGAGTCATGAGAGGTTGCTGGCTTTAAGCTGGCCAACTCAAGTTTATCTATCTTCTTTTCCAGTGATTCCACAGCCACATATTTCAAAGCCTGGTCCTGAAGGAATAACTCAGAGTGCTGTTGGACGTACACCCATCTGTAAGAAAATTTGTGTTGTAAGTTTTATGACTGAACGCTGAGGTTAGTGATGTTAACATCACTGTATTAATTATCTTAATGCTGTGACTGTCTTATCTGAGGCTAATGATAACATAGCTCTGGTGTGGGATAGACCAATAGAACAGAGCTAATGCTAACTGAGAGATGTTTTCACTCATCGCCCTCCCTGCTGCTAAATCATATTATTACTTTTACTAAACAGTAGTTAAATCAGTTGTCTAATAAACAAAGCAAACTTACCTTGGAGCAAATGTAGGTGTGTTTTGTAACTTTCCCCATGTTCAGTTGCTTGTGTGGACGGCCACATAACTTAACCGACAGCCTGCATTTTTCCACCATTTGTTTTAGGCTTGGGAAAGGGAATAAAAATGCCTCCTCCAAACGTTCTGGATACCTCGAGTCACTGTTGCAGGTCCCCCAGCAGCAATGTTTCACCACAGGCGTTATTATAGGTATAATATTAATACTTATGATACGCATCGGAAATATAGCTAGCTACACAGTCCTTAACGCAGGAGCAGCTCGAGTGTCCTACCTAGCCCCTAGGGGGGCGGTGCTTACTGAAGGGTCTATTGCTGACACAATGCAAAACCCAAGAAAGATGAAAATAAACCACAGAGCTTCACTCTGACATTTTTTTTTTCCAAATCCAAGAAATTTAAACTTTTCTACCCTTTAATCTTAATTTATAATCTTAACCTTTAAAGGCAACACATTAGGATCTTCCATCCATCCATCCGTTATCTATACCCGCTCAATCCTCTGCAGGGTCACGGGGATCTGCTGGAGTCCTATCCCAGCTCACTTCGGGGGAAAGGCAGGGGTACACCCTGGACAGGTCGCACATAGGATCTTTTTTATCTTTATTGTTATAGGTTGTAATTTTCAGTTTGAATGGTCCTTTAATGGGTTTATTGGCTGTATCTTTGAAGGTGTGGAATAAGCCTGGTGGATGGAGAGTTATGGTGTGTATGGAGAATTGGGATGACTGGAAGCAACGAATGGAAGGCTCATCTGAGGATGACCTAGATGATAATACTGCTCATAATGGGCTTCATAGTTTTTTGTTGTTGTTGTTGTTGTTTTAAATCGGCTGTTTTATGATAAGATCTTCATTTTCACTAAAACTAAAGTCCCCACAAAATAGTTCATAGTATTCCTCATGAAACAATTTTTATTTTTATTTTTTACAATTTTTATTTACTCTATCTGATAAATTCTTTTTTTTTAAAATATCATTAAATTAATCAGCGGATGATGCATAACTGTAAAAACCTGCACTGCTTCCTGCTTCATCTTCACTCAGGAATGTTGAGTGATGGACCTTCTTGAAAAGTATTCTGAGCATATGGATTTATCTTGAACTCTATGAGAGGACGAGCTGCTGCTATTAAAATTTAGATCAGATTTATGCTGATACACTTCATTTGCCAATACTAAGTCTTAAAGCAGCTACAGGACTATTGTGTTTTGTTCTTTGCATGTCACGCTTAAAAGCTGACCTCAGTGGGGTCACAGCATGAGTTAAAAAGTTAAAAATTCTTGACCCTAACATGTGACAGGCTGCTAATGTCCTTGGTGGTCTTAGTACTGAGACTTAGAGCTTTCAATAACAAGTTTATTCTGATTCAAAGTTATGCATTTTCTGATTTTTTTTTCTACTTCTTTTCATTTTCTAGGTCATAACTACTCTCTAAGTTGCCATTCAAGGTAGGCAACAAAAAAACATAAGAAATGATTCAATATTAGACAAGACTGGAATTTAACACGATGGTAAAAGCATTAAGAGCCTTCTCTTTTCTTTCATCATTTCCAGGACGGGAGGCCTCACATAAACTGCTGCAAAGACAAAACCGTGATCAGCGGATCAAATCTGGGGCCCTTCGAAAATGCATGTGGTTAATTTACAGCTTGGAGGTTTCTTAACCTTGTCATGTGCTGTTCCTGAGGTGACTAGCAAAGCTGCATTCAAAAACTCTGAGGTGTAATCAGCAATCAGAAAAAGGAAGCTGCATGTCAGGCTTTTATAAATTGTTTCCTTGGAGGAATTTGATTTAACGTCCTTAGCACAGTGGAACTTACTATAAATGGAAGTGATGAAGTAGAGGAATAAGGGATGTCTCTAGAGTTAGATGAGCACAGAACCACAAATGACAATAAAACAGGAAAAAAACACATAAACTTACACAGTTTTACATCAGAAAAATCAATTAATGTTCAAGACTATAAAAAAAAATCCTTGAGGAGAATGGTAGTCCTCTTTCTCTGTGTAAACAACATTCGACTGTCATGGAAATGCAGTCACATGGATTTTTGAAGCTCTTGTTGAATGATATAAACCCCATTTTAATCGCAGCTGCAAACCTTTGAATTAATGTTGTCAAAATATAGCATACACATTTCTGCATAGGTTTTATGATCATTAATGTTTAAAGCAGGTGCACTACATAGTAACTATTATAAATGATCAAAAAAGAATCAACAACTTTATTAAAACAGGCCCCTACCAACAAACCAGTGTCTGACCCATGCAGATTTTCCTGTTTTGAATTTAATTGTGCTTTAAATGCAGTCTCAAAGGGTTTTAGCCACAACAGAAATGATAACCGCGCCCCTTTCAGACTTTGCATTTACATGTGCCCTGAGAAATCTGATCATAAGTGGCTGCACGTGTATTCACACCTGGAAAAAAATGTGTGTCCAGTGTGTGCCCAAACGCATCTTGAGGGATCAGCTCTGACCTTCCCACTCTTTATACAAATAAACACATTCATTTTCCCTTGCAAACACCAAATGTGCTGTTATTTTTAATGGCCAAAGGTGGCAGCTGGAAATAACTAGGTAAGGAAAAAAGAGCAAGACAAAGATCTACCACAAACCATTTCTTTTCTCAAACTGTTCAACAAAGGATATGTACAAATGAGTCTAAGCTGAATAAATTAGTTGATTAGTCTCTGAAACTGTCCTCAGACACTTTCTTGTCCAGACTCTAAAAAGAATGTGGATGCAAGTGTGCCAGAGCATCTTCAAATGCTTCTGGGGTGAAATAATATGATATTATACGATACCATACCATACCATACTATACCATACCATACCATACGACACATCATGACACGACACGACACGACACGACATAAACGACACGACACGACACGACACGGTGCGGTACGGTATAGTGCGATACGATACGATACGATACGATACGATACGATACGATACGATACGATACGGTATGAATACATGGCCACCAGACTTTGTGTTTTCATTTTTTTTAATGCGTCGCTATATTATTTCAAAACCATTAGAAATAAAAAAAAAAGACTAAATGAATGAAACCTAAAACAAAATCATCTTTTTTTGTCTTCTTACCTTTTCTAAAATAATTTTAAGTTATTATTGGTATCATTCATGTAATGCACTGCATAAACTCAGCGGTTATTCACTGGCGACTACACTCACCTACGGGTTCTTCTGTTAGATGCTTTAAGCTGCATGAGATGCTTCAACATGGCATCACATCAAGCATATGAGTTATTATCTCTTTAACACAGTGAACCATGTCTTTTTCATTTGAAAAAAAAAGAAACTGTTACTATCCATGCGATCAAACACTTTCCTCACTGTTGGTCTTTGTCTTCAATGCTAAGCAGCAATAAACAAATCTCTGTAAATCCAGAAACACATTTGTAAATACAATTATTAGTCTGAAGATGTCACGGCATATGCACTTTATCCCCATCTGTGCCCCCCAAAGGGACTTTCACTAAAGTGGAAAGGACACACATTACTCATATTTATGGACATTATCTGGGAGAGTTCAGCTCATGGTGCTTTGGTTTCTCAGCGGGTGCCCTGCAAACACAGATGATGATCCCTCCACCAGCTGCCAAACCAGGCTGGACCTGGGATTCCCATCAAAAGGCCACTGTAAGGTTCTCATAACAAAAAGGGCAAATGTAGTACGATCCCTCCTGCTGGAAGTGGTGTAATTGTGGCTTAATAAAGGAATATGCTTATGAGTATTTCCTCTGCGTCATCTAAATGTGGTTGGACACTGTCAAACTATGAATTACTGCGATATTTTTCAGGAGTGTGTCAAGTGTCATGAGCAAGCAGCTACTCACAGATATATATCATCTGCAGATTCGAGTGATACCTGCTCATGTGTTGGAATCAAATTCAGATGATTCCAAATTTGTGAAGATGTTTAAAAAGGGACTTATCAACACCCAACTGCTGTCAAAACAATGTGAAGGTGTGTTTATCTATTCTAGTTAGTTTCATATTTATTTATTTTTTCAAGAAAGCTGGAATGAATTAAAGACATTAAAAGAAGACAGATCATCCTTACTCTGGAAAAGTCATACATAACCAGGCAAAACCAAACGACAAGAGCCAAAAGGAATATTTACAGAGAGGCTGTAAATCATCCATAGGTGCAGGTTTTCCAAAGGCACACCACTCTTATTGTGAAGCATGCAAAATGAAACATTTCCAATTTATTATGTTTCCCTGCACTGATGAGCTTTATTTATTCACATTTGCTGGACTCATACAAAAAGAAACCATATGACTTATCTCATTAAGATGAAATTGGCGCAGCAAAGGCTTGATTGGGATCCACTTTGCTTGACTGTGAGAGGGGACACACTTACTGTTGTCTAAAATATACTGTCCCCCAAAGTTGTTATGCAAAGGTTTTATGCAAAGGTTATGCAGCCCCGACGGTTTCAGACCTTAATTTACTTGTTAGGGTTCTGGCAAGTTCATCCAGTGAGGACAGGTGATGTAGATTTCAAGCTTTGGAAACACACTCAAACCTCATCCAAATTAAAAGCTCTTGCTGACAATAAAAAAAAAGTTTAGAAAGATTTAGGATACTCTGGAGTGGAGGTACGGTGTTCTACTTAGCAGCAATACTCAACAGATATGACCTTCCTGAAGAGCTGTCACAGAAAATCCTCTTCTAATCTCGATACTAAAGTTATATCCACTATTTAACAAGCCTGATTTATTATTTTTTTTAATAATCCAGTGAACTGATTAAGTTGATAAATAACTGTTTGCCATGTAAAAATGTAAATGTGGGTGGAAAAAAAAAAGTTTGAGCAATGTTCAAATTTTGGACTACATCAAGAGACACCAAGTTGAGGTACTGGCATGACGCTCACAGTCCCCTGATCTAAGTTTAGTTTAAAATTAGTGTGAGAGAAAGCAAAAGAAGTCAGTTTTCTCACAGAACAAGAAGCGTAGAACTGGAAGAGAGAATATAAATCTCCCATCACAGCTGGTTACAAATTGCATTAACAATTTAGTACATTTCAGTGCAATGGATATTTCATAAATTATGGAGTTTTGTGTATATATACACACACACACACACACACATATATATATATATATATATATATATATATATATATATATATATATATATATATGCTTGATGGTGGTATATGTGAGCTTGTATTTATCAGCATTTCATCTTTTTCAGCCTTGGCCAGGAAGGCAGGCGCCAATGGAAATCCAGGGTGGGTGCCACTGACCGTCATGCCATAGCTCTGGCCTCTCTCCTCTACCAGACAGGAAGGGTAAAACCTGGACTCTCAAAAATATGGACAAACGGCGTTTTGAGTGTATGTAACCTGAGCGCGAGGGGGAAAAGCTCTATGAATGACAAACATTTTATTGCTGTACGCATCTATTAATCACAACCTTAACTCTCACTTCAGTACAGCCATTTCTCTCTTTCCTTCACTCAAAATACATAAAAATCTACAGGAAAAAATGCTGCATAAAGATATTAAATCAATGGGGACATGTTTCAGAAAGTACAAGAGAAGGAGATTCCACTTCCCTTAAAAAATTAGAACTTTAAAAACCTAATGTTGGACTTGATATGTTCTCCTGTTGACAGGTTATGAATTTACACATTGATCATAAACTGGTAATCACAAAATTATCTCTCTGAACATTTGGAGATTATATTCCACTCACTGTCAAAAAGTAGCAGTAGCCACCTCTTACTGACTAGAATTGCAAGCAAAGTATGTGCTTTTTTTTTCTTGTGTTTCTCCAGTTACATAGGAGAGGCTATACTTCTAAATACAAACCTGAAAACAAGGTTCAAGCTACAAACCTTTTGCACAGTTATATGCCAATGTCTTGAAGTGTTTACAAAAAAATGAGCTTTAAGATCACTGCAAGACTGGTGCAGAAGCATGGAAATTCTAGATTTAAACAAAAAACTCAGGGTTTTACGTAGAGAGACATCCCTTTTTGATGTTAGAGTGGATGTGAATGACTGACAGTGTTATCAAGTTGCTCTTCTCTATCTGATTCCTATCAAGTTGCTCCCTCTAGTGGAGCAAGGAGTGTTTGATTAATCACGCCTGGAATAATGGTTCAATAATCTCAGATGAGAGGAGATGTAGTGGCATAAACATAAGTGTATTCAAAAGAGGACAGAGTAGAACTGAGCCCTTAAAATGTAACACCACACACTTTCAAATCTGACAGACACTGAAGACTGAAAAACCAAATCCTTTCAGAGCCTTTAGTTTTCCAGCATTTGTGTGTTTTTTGTAAACACGGATGATGAAAACATGGTTCTAGCATAATACCACCTGAGGCCTATTAAGTTAATTTCAATTTAACTGCATCTGGGGAATCATTAATTAGCCAATCAATCGCCTGTTGCTATGACAGGGCGCCTGGGCTGTAGGGCGCAATGAAAACCGCAGCTGGCCGTATGTAAATGAGAATTAATTAACAAGCTTACGTTTCTGAAGCCGTATTTGGACTGAAAACATTCTCAGGAGTCCGAGCCGGAGCAGGAGAGTCTCCACCACCCTGCTGTGGTCACATCCCATCTCTGTCGGACAGAATAATTTCACCTCATTACCTCCGCCATGTATAAATAGAACTCTTTCCACCCAGCAGCTCTTTAACAACATGTGCTCTTTAAACACCTACAATTAACCCCTTGTGACTACAGCCTTGTGTCTACCCCCATGTAGCCTGGTACGTCCTAAGCCCCTCGGTCCCAGCGGATTACACCCCACTCTCGCTGAACCCATACACCCCATTCATGCTCGGTACAGTCCACTACACCTCCAGCTTGCCTCGCGTTCATTAAACAGTCATATATCTTGTGTTGTGTTTTCCGTCCTGCCGGATTTATTGGATGACTGATAGAATTTACAATGTGTCTCGAGCAGCACGAAACCCGTCATGACGATCCGCACAGGCATCGGGCCTACGGGTTTCTGCCTCAAACGTGCCACTTGTGCCTCGGCCCAGCCTCACACCCACCGCACACACACAGACAAAAGACAAGACTTGTGAGGTATAGGGTTTTTGTTTGAACACACTATTGCAGATTATTGGACAGTTCTGTCTGAAAAAAGAAGGAAGAAGAAGCTCTCTGTGTCTCTCTCTCCTTCTCTTAGCAGACATTTTTAATGGCAGGTATCCAGCTAATGAACTAACATTACAGCTCTTCAGGTAGAAAGATGTATTTTTTTTTCCAAAGCCCACATCTCAACTCCTAAATCGTAGAGGTTTGCATGTACGGTCTCTTATGGTGCAGATGAGGTAAGTGCTGCCATGCACAATAGATCTGTTGGATTGTAAAATACTTCTTTTCAAAGATAGTTCAGCCATAAAGCGTTAATTAACTGAAATCTTCCCATTCTTTCTTCTGTGTAAAGTTTTTGTGGAAAGGTCTCACTTTTACAAATATTGTCAGTTTATTTTAGACTTCCTCCACTATCCCTTCTTCAAACACTGAAGCGTGGCTGAGATATTGCTCCTGCTAACAGTTTGGGGGCTCAGTTGCTTCCTCCCTGGTAGCAAATAATTCAGCAAGTGCTACCTCAGAAAAGGTGAAGCTCACAATGGATTTCTCAGACTTTCAGCATGAAACCGCAGCTTTCCTCACCCATGAGCACCACCTATAATCACTGTGTCAGACTCCGGCTCGGCAGCGACCTCAGACAAGTTGTTTTTGGACAGGTACCACACCAGAGGCGGGAGTCACCCGTGCTAAAACTGGCAGCATCAGGGACTTTTCTGCAGACTGATGTAGGTGAAACAGGCCGTCGCACTTATCAATGCTAAACAGCTGTTGTGGCTGTTTTGGTCAGTTAGCAAATAACTGGGTAATGTTTTAGCTGTAGTATTCCCTGCAAAAAAAAAAAAAAAATGTGATGAAGACCTGGAATTCCTCAAGGGAAATGTGGATTCAAGCATAAGTAACTAGACTGGGCGAGCTGCGCCGTGATGTACCTGAGTTATGTGTTCTCTTTGTTACCGACATTTAAAAAAAAAAAAAACTGACCTGTTTTTCTATTTTATTTTATCTTTTTCCAATAAATACTGGAGCACTGTATATTCTATAGTTTTATGAAGCCAGTCATGATTTCTTGCTAAAGTGTGCTGATAATGACATTACCATCCATGTCGCGGTATGCAAGGCTTTGTTTGTTTGAACTTGGGCTTTGGGGTAGAGAGGAGCATTACGTTGAAATATCTCGTGCTGCATGATATGGTATGAATGAACATCATTGACGATTTCCAACGAGCTGCACGATGCAGACTTGAGCTGGGGTGACATTTTTTTCTCTCCACATCATCTCCTACACTCAGCACGGGAAAGCAGTCCTGTGAGGAAGGAAGGCAACAATGGCCAATGTGTGCAGGTTTCCTACATGACCAAATTAACCTGTTAAGGGACTTCTGGGCAATAATTGGCTGGTAGCCCCCACTGACCTCCCAAGAACAGCCTCCTGAATACGTTTACTGCTGCCACCAAGTTCCTATTAAGCCCTGCGAGCAGTACTCTGCTGAAGCAATACATAATTTGTCCTCATTTGTGGTAATTTGATTAAACAAAACCTTGTTTTGGGAGAACGCTCCTTGGACTTGACCCCGGACCCAACAACAAGATGGCCCAGGTTAGTTAATAATGTGGTGATTATGCGTCAGCGTTACAAGTAACACATTATAACTAATCAAAGTACCACAGATGGAGATGGATGAACCTGCAGCTTCTGGGTCCCTGCAGCAGTTTAGCCTGGCCTTGCTCTTCCCTCTTGATCACAGTTGCCCAATTTAAACTGGACACTGGAGAGAAATCGGTGCTTGTTTCATCTGTTTGTGTAAAGTGCACCAAAAATGTGTGGTTTTAAGTGACGTTTCGGTTTTGGGTTCTAATATCAGATATCAGCCTTATTTTACCACCAACTGGTTGTTTTCTGCTGATGTAAACTGGAATTTTCTGCTGTCACTGCTTCACACTACAATCCCTAAAACTTAAAAAAACAAAAAGGTACCTCTCTGTGCTGGGAGGTGGAAAAAAAGCTCACAGCACAGCCAGTGTAGCTTGACTTATTGGAGTTGCACTGCTCAGTGTGACTAACTCCCCACAGTGGAAAAACTCTGTAACATCTTTTATTTTATTTTTTACCTTACAGAGGTCTTGGATGATCATGTGCTCAGTTTTTGATATAGATGTTTTGCAATCTTTAGGTATCATTAAAAAAAAAAGAAAATACTGGAGAATTTGTCTAGTCACTGCTAATGTCGTGCCTGATACGTATCTGTAAACGTGTACAATATGAAGTTATGACCTCAACCAAGTAACCAACAGTGACTGAGTCTAAAAATGACTTTTCAAAGGAGAGTCAGTTTTAAAAAGCTAGTGGTTGGGACTGCTGTTGAACCCAGTTTTATATATTTATACATTCCATATTTATATTAGTATTTGATATACCCTCAGCACCAAACACCCGAACAACAACACCCTCCAAATATGGACTCTGTTAGCCTGCAAACTTACCCAGTAGCCTCTTTGTGATGGTTTCACAAAATAAAGTGACAATCCGTTCCTCATGAAACACAACTAAAATTGTGCTTTTAGACATAAATGAAGAGACTGACTTTTTTTGACAACTTCATATTTTGCTGTAAGAGGTGACTGGCCACAGCCATGGGTACCCATCTGGTCCTTAAATACTGATCATTTCTGGTTATCAGCTGAAGTTGGATTATTTGCAACCCCAACCCCCAAGTTTTATAAACCCACAAATATTTATCCAAGACTCCAAATGTGTTCCATGAAAAACTTAGCCAAACCTCCAACAGATTTTTTTTTTTTTTTAAGCAGTTCAGTCTAACTAATTGTGACAGGCCTCCTTATGAGGTAAGAAGAGCGGAAAGAGCAATGTTCACGCAAGACATCATAGTTGCAGAATCGTTAGCTGAATAGTTACTTCATAATTACCGCTGCATGTGACAAAGTGATGCAAACGGTGAAATCACTTTGGCCTGTGCTAATTGGAGTCAAGCTGCTGTCCAGACTTTTGGCTGCGCAGGAATAATTCGGTCAGAGTGGTGTGATCAGGGCTGAACGCTGCACCCGAGGACTCTCACAGAGAGCCTCCTACAATGAAATATGTTTAAAGTTTGTACACCCTCATTCAATATTATTACTGTGAATGAGGGATGAGCTGATCTCCAAAAACAGATTAAGTTAAAGAAGAGCATGATTAGTGTATTATTTTAGTTTTGTACATTTTCTGGAATGAAAAGAAGGAAATTGAGTATCATTTCAGTGTTTGTGAACCTTAAAAGATTTGGCTTCTTAAATAACTTTATCCAAGATCTCAGACCAAATTTTATTAGGTGTGTAGTTTATTGACTCAGTCATCATTAGTCTGTAAAAGTCCAGATCATTTCAGTTTCAAAGCTTTGAAAATAATCTAACTCCTTCTCCAAACTACCAACAGCCCTTCAGCCTGTCAGCTCTGAATACCAAGAACAGTAGGAAAACAAGCCTGATGCATTTTGAGGATGACCCTTGTGGAAAAAGTGCTGTTGAAGAAAAACCTAAAATGCATCCGAAATATGTGGAAAGATCTCAGAAGAGCAGGAATGCAGGACAGAGCAATAATCTTATGGAAGTGGAACAAGACGAGAAGATAAAAGTCTAAACCAAAATTAATTTAGAGAACTACCGAACTGACAGCTACAAAAAGTCTCTGTAGTTTCTAAATCATCCAGGTCGTGGGGATCCAAGATGCTTAAACAAAAGGCAGTTGGACTACTTTTTAACTGCTGAAGTGTTTTCACCTCTTGTCTAAAGCCCTTTTCAGAGATGAATCTGTTAAAGTCCCAGTCATCCAGTCATCCAGTCATCATCCTTCTCCATTCAGACATGGCTGTGAAAGTGACCAAGAGCCACAGTGAGCTCAATATTTGCTAGAGAAATTGCAGATTTCCCACATCATGCCATTTCTCTTTAGCATTTCATATTATCCTGCCAAGTCCACAGTCCTTTGGAAAATGTAGCAGTGATGGATGGAAGCAGCTGAAATAATTGACATGTTTAAGCATATTGATCATTCGCTGTTATTATCATGAGAATCCATGGTTATGAATGGGAGCAGCTGGAAATCTTGATGCATAATCAGACAGACAGAGGAAGCTTAAGCTGCAGCTTCACTGCCTTTAAGCAGCTTTATTTCCTTCACTTGGCTCATATGCTGGGTAAAAAAAAATAACTCTGCTGCAGCTAGCTATCATAGGAAGGACTCCAGCGGAGGAAAGTTTGGACGTGTCTGAGTCCTCTGATCAACCCACTGTGGCTCTGTTTGCCTGTTTGTTAATCTGACTGCAGCAGTTTAGCACTGTTGAACGTTATGCATATATGGTGTGGGGTCTGATGTGAAAAAAAAATAGTGCAGCAGACAAAGGATAATGCTGATGTACTAATCACTGCACACAGACAAAAAAAAAACTTAAAGAAGACATTGCAGGCTCCCTCACTCCTTTGTATTTAAATGTATTGACTCACCTGAGCTGATCCGTTTTGTAAATTTTATAAACTCTTTATTACTAGAGAACAAGAATTAGGGCCAATTAGGGTTAAATATTGTACAGTATGGATTGCTGTTAGAGAATTAGCTTCTTTCTTCTAGGAAGCATTAGCTACATGACTATGAAGGAAAGGTCACAGTGGATATTGAGTGAGGTCATAGTTTGGCTCTCATACATGAGTCTAAAAACCATATTTTTCTTTTTGGTTTCCACAGTCCTCTCTCCTGTCAGACTTACGCAGCCTCTTGGTTTTCACGCCAGACACCGGTGGGATGATATTAGCTTAATGTCTCCGCTCAAAAAGATGTGGTTGATTTAAAACATTCAAAGGAAGCATGTAACCGTTGCAGCATTTGGCCTCGCTTTGGTTAAATAAAAGGATATGGTTTCTGCAGTAGTGACAATCTCACATTATGTATACTTTATATGTGTCACTGTGATAGTTTACCTGAACTGATGGAAATTAATGGTGATGTGTCACTGTATCCAAGGGGCTTGTAGTTTATATATTTTGACTTGTGATTATGGCCTGCACAATCACAACGTTTTTCAATTCTCTCCCAACCGTAGCACGCGATCATGTTGACTTTGTGGTTTTCTTAAATTGGACTCTGGCTCCAGGTGGCTGAGTTTCCATAGCAACCTTTTAGCCTTATCTGCTACTGGTGAAGCCAAACAATAAGGCCTTTCACTTTCTCAGCTTTTGCTTTGCTATTCCAGAGAGCTAAACCTTAAATGAAAAGGCTACCTGTGCGAATATGAGCCGTAGGTTCAAATCAGAAAACAATCATGTTTAATCTGTTACAAGTGGCTGACGTCTCAGATGAATACCAGTAATAACAGCAGTCGGCATGTTTATCTGTGAGGGTGAGAGTGTTATTTGAAATTTGGCTTTCCCGTTTGCAAGATTGTCCGATCATTTTCACACAGCAGGCCATGAAAACTCATGGTCTCTCCAAATGAAAGGTCTGGTTACTTTTTTTTTTTTTTTTAACACATTGCAATAAAATGCATTAACTGAAATGCATTTGAGTTTAGTGTGTAACTGAATGATGCACAGAAATCTCCAAAAGAAGGTCCTTTATTTATCTTTTTTTAAAGCAAACTTCAGTTTGACCTTAGTAACAGTGTGAATGCAACACTAACAGAAAAGGGAAATGATTGTGATACTTGCCCTCCTGAGAGGGTTATCCTGCTTTATGGACGATAACTGAGGGAAGAACATTTCCTGAGGTGCTGCAGCGACGCTTCTGTGACCGCGACAGCTTGTCTGGTGGATGTTATGATGGTTCTTCATCAGTGGATGTGATTTTTGTTTGTGTTTGTGGTTTTTTTTTTTTTTTTTTTTTTTTCATTGTAGATATTTCCGAGTTCCTTCACCCTTATTCAGCAGAAGACGACGCAGACCTGAGAGTGCTACAACAATTACTTTAACTGTGACCTCAAGTCTCTTGAAAGGCGCCTGTAAATCAGATGAATGAATGACTCATTCTTTCATAACTTCTGTAGTTTCACTCGCAGCAGCGTTTGAAATTTAAGCACTGGTTTATTATTTTCCGCAAACTTGACTTTTACATTTCAAAGCAAGAGCAAAAAATGCACAAAGATCTTTGTCCCTACCAGTCGTAACAGGTCATAGCAGCACAGCCTCATAAGCATCAACCGTAGCAGCGATGATGACTGCAGCCACTGAGATTCCCTCCTTATTGACACTGTAATAATATTCAGACTATGTCAGCACAGCAGTATGAAAACAAATTAGGACAATGATTAATGAAGACCTTTAACTACTCCCAGACTGACCATGGTGATGGGACTCCCAGTAAAGGCTGCCTCCTGCCCTCAGAGCTGACGTTAACTCTTCCACCATCAACACTGATGCTCCCGAGACTCTCTTCAATCCAGCGCTGACAGCTGTTCAGTTGATTCCCCCTATCAGCGCTTTTTAGGCCCCTGTTTTTAGGGTGCTTTCCTGCTGTAATGCCATATAAGTTATTGACTCCGGGGTTATATTTTTAAAAGCCTCATGGAGAGAGTTAGTTTTTATACTGTTTCTAAAGGATATTGTTAATCTAACTTTTACTCTCCAGATCATTTCCTTGTATTTTAAAATGACAGGACATTCCTCCCCAACACACGAACATGCCAACATGTAAATAATCAGTATCCACACAAAAACTTCCTCATTGCAGGATCCACGTGTGCCAACGCGCTGCATTTATTTGATTTATATCCCAGGTGGTAATGATCCTTCAGCACTTAAGCTGAATGCAATCACACCGGGTTTGTGTCTGTACCAGCTAAAATAAATCTTTGTCTGCTCCAGTTGGCTGCCTCGCGGTCCTCTCCGGTGATACTGTACAATAAGAGAAAGAAGCACGAGGGATCAGGTTGGCAAGAATGGCGTGTTCTGCGCTGACAGCAACGCTGGAGTTGATAGACGTTGTGTGTCAGCACTCAGAGTGCCCTCAGAGAGCAATGCCGGTGGCCTTTACAAGGATGTCTTTCTGCAAATCACTCACTGGGCAAATATACAAAAACTGCCTACTGCCTGGCAAGCGGGTTGTCCATCAGTGCTTTGAGTCCCAAGGTGACAGCTTGGGTAATTACTGGGCCTAAAAGCTCCATTTGATTTTAAAAGGGACACTTCTCTGCTTCAATCAGATGCATGTTTGTCCGTTCATTTCTCGTCACGCAGAAGCGCACATATATGCCGGTAGAAACAGCTTTCAAGCACCTGTTGTACACTAACTGTTCATTGCCGGATTATTATGCATCCACAAATACAATGATATTGTCTGTGAAAACAGAAATAGAAGCTTTTTCTCACTTGTAAATGAGTGGGAAACCAAAACAGGCCTGAGTGTGAAGCTTTAGGGGGTGAAGTATTTTTTACAATAAAAAGTAATTACTCACATTCATCACCCTGATTATTAATGGAAATCTTTTCCCTCCTCAAGGCAAGCCGTAAAATAATATAAACATTTACCCATAACCCAGCTACACTTTATTAGTACAAAACACACCATATTTGCTCAACCTGCAGCTCTTTTCCAAGCATGTATTATGCTGTAATCTCCGCATTTTACAGTAATAGGCTTTAAGTGTAATAAAGAAACACCAACTGCACATTTAGCTGCATGGGAAAACCCATAAATCACGCTGTGTCTGCAGAGTGACAAATTAATGATGTCATCACCACCCTACGCCAGAGCAGAATCTTAGTGTTGGCTGGTGCACGCTGCACTGTAGGCTAACGGTACCTACAGCATACCAGTGAAAATGAACTCTCATGCAACAGAGTGGTGCCTGGAGAACAATCCAGTCCTCCAACACTTCAGCACATTTTGGAACAACAGCTCCCACAGTCTGAGAGACAGCACAAAGCATGTGAATGTATTGCTATTGACAGTCAGGTTAAGTTCACAGCAGCCCTGTTGCTAGAGACAAATGTTGCTATTTAGTTTTTTTTTTTTAGAAGACCTCCAGAATCCAGCGTCAAACCCAGACGTTATGGATGCTGGTGCCGGTTCTGCTTTGGTGCCTTTTGGGAACTGCCTACATTTCAGCAAGTGTGAGAACCATTTGTGCTCATTTGCAAAGACACTCTTGACATTTCCAAAGAATTGGCTCTTTACAGCAATGAAGTGAAATAAAAATAGTTTGAAACGTACCGTATATATTACATCGGAGTCCAAAACATTCAATCGCAGAAGAAGAGCTCCATAGCTAAAACACTCTTGTTCTTTAAAAGAAGTGTCTGCAGGCTCAAATAAACCACAGGTCTGTTATCAGACAGTAACGAGTCTTTCCTTAGCGACCAAAACAACATGAATCAAAGAAGCTTTGAATGGAAATAGAATATAAGTTTGCACCAAAACGGTAGTTAATGTTAGAATTTGGGCCAATTGAGCTTCCTCAAAATAATTTGCAATTTTAGGCCTCTGACAAGACTCAAAAATGTCATTCCAGTTACGTAGTAGCATGGATAGGAACCCTACAGACAAACCAAAGTCATTGCAAGTCAACATAAAGTGCATCAAAAGGAGTATTTGTAAAGGGATCTCCTTCAGGCCGCTGCTACCGTGTTTTACGTCCTACAAGTCAACTTCCAAATATGTCAGAGGCTTGAAATAGAAGGGTTTTTTTTTTTTGTTTTTTTTTTTTTTTATGTAAACACGTGTTCCAAAGTTGCTTAAAATTGCTTTAATTCACATTGTTCTGGTCCCAAACAAAAGTTTAAACTCCTTACCGTCTAACAATAGACCTGATGTTCTTTGAATCAGCACCATAGTTAGCACCCAAAACCTGAGACAAAAATCCACACACTTCAGTGGAAAACATCAGTGTTTCAAAATTATGAAACACCGGCCATCTGATCTCACCATCACTCACTGAAAGTTGACACCACTATGGATTGTGTCTCTATAAAGGTCGTGCTATTTCATATATTTCTGTGATATAAGGCACAGGTATCATGCTGCTGGGAAAGAAGCCGTAGGGGACACTTTTAGAGGAATAGTTCCTCACTGAAGTGAAGACAGTCTCACAGATGACTCACACAACAGTGGAACCAGGTCGCTCATTGTGAAAATTATAAAAAAAAAAAAAATATCGATGTATCAAGGTGTCACGGACAAAGGAGTCATTTCTTCTCGTAGGAATGACGTGTTTATGGCCAATTAGAGTCTCAGCCTCTTTTCCTTTTTCACACAAAAGCCACAACGTTATAACTTTATTGTATTATATCCCTTAAAACCTTTCAGCGTAACAAGACCAGCCAAAACAACTATTCTGTCATTAACTGCGTACGGAACATGAACAACAAGTTTATGAATAGACCCTCTGACATCCTGTTATTAATAGTCTTTAAAAACTTACAAAGGGTCCAGTAGAAGCAGAAATGCCCTTAATATTTGGCAAGGGAATATTAAAATGAGCAATCCCACCCTGGTAGATGGTTACAAATGACACGGAGCCGCAGGGGAAGTTTTCCACTCAGCACTCTACCAGCATGAGTGTGACTACTGTACAGACAAGAAATTATACAGAAACAAAATTAAACAGTTCTAAGCAATGTTTACTTTGCAACACACCTCATTTACCATGTTAAAAAAAAAAAAAAAAAAAAAATCACAGAATTAGAAAATGACAGAGCTAGGTGTAGGAAAATGTAATAAAAAGCCAAAAGAGAGCAGTGACCATAAAACTAAGAGATACGAGGTCAAGGAGAGGCGCCTGTTCACATATTCATCTTTTAAGGTTTATCTGAGACAGATTGAGGTCTTAGTTACTCATGCAGGTGTCAGATCTGACCCTCTCAGATTCATGCTCACCCACAGCTCCTCTCCACTACAACCTTCAGACATGTTTATTTGGAAGTATGCCATAAATCCAGAGCTTTTGGGCAGGCAGAGGTGGACCTGGTTTTGGTGCAGGAGGGCCATCTTGCTCCAATGATAATTTGTGGTTTGGTGCATGTTTGACTGCCTACAAAGAAGTTTCAGACTACCACTGGCTCGGTGCGCCTATGGCCACATTCACTCCAAATAAAGCCAAGGACTCTTTTTCTGGTGAAGGAAATATTTGTAGAACATTAAGTTATTCTCTGAATTTTACTTAGGAGACATTGGGAAACTAATTTAATTTAAAAAAAAAAGGTGATGTATTCAACCCGTGACCCTGTACAGGTCTAAGATAGTGATAGATCATGGATGGATGAGAGGATGGTGATGTATTCATACTTTAAAAAAGAGGAAACATAGGCTTCAGGGAAAGTTGGAACAAACTAAAGAAAAGATTCAAAAACCAAATCAATACATATGACAATTTTTGCCGAAATAATTCAGTGCAAGAAAAAAAAAAGAGACCTAAAAAAGTATAAATTGAAAAATGAAATTCACAGCACCATACAGATCCTTCACTTGGATGGTAGTTGTTTGGGGACTGTTGACAGCAACCGGCGGTAAATAACCACAGCCTTATGTCCATATGATTGTAAATCACATGCATCCCAAGCATCCTCTTGTGTCTTGCGCCTGTTAACCTCTGCTCTCCTGCTGGTCAGTACTTAGGACAAAAACAATTTCCTACCAACACTCCCTCATCCACTCACACTGTTTATAAACCACCCTGTGTTGAAGAGTTCAGCTAATTTAAGAGCTATGCTTATGTCATCTGTTGAACCTCATGCCCCAGCACTCTGATCGGAACTGCTATAGGTCAGAGGTCACTGTCTGGCCCCTAGCTTATCAAAGCTGTGTTTATTTAAAGTCTATGCACGCCAATGGGAGACAACAAACAGAGGGACCACAGGCTATGAAGCAATTTGGTGGCAAATCCTGTTTGGGAATACAGATTATGGATATTTCAGACTATGGAAATGTCAGCATTGTCACTCTCAATCCTGGTGATGACGGCTTGCTTTGCTCACGAACGTGCTCTAAGGTGAATGTGCTGCGGCACCTTGTGACACATAGAGAGAACCTGCAGATGGGCTGGACTCGGCTGCATGATAAAAGGCCTCTCTTGAATGTAAACAAATCCTCCTGATTGGCACTTACGCAAGGAACTAAACATCTGACTCTGATATAACCTGTAATTAAACCTGGGTTGTCCTCAGTAATAATTGCAAAGAGTTCTTAATGCGTTTACAGGCCAGATTGAACAAACAATCCAGAAGCACAACGCATTAGTTAGCCAGATGGTTTCATCCAACGCAACGTACAAGTGAGGAAGTATTGGGAGAGTAGAGAGACTCTGTCTTGGCCAAGGACATGTTGGCATGTGAATCTGGCAAGTAGGGGATGGAACCAGCGAACTTTCTGAATGTCCAAAGAGTTTTAAACAAAAGTGCTGAAAATGTACTGCAGGAACAAAATTAGACATTTGTAGTGGAGCAAACAGGCTGTCAGGATTAATATACAACTGGGGAGAAAAAAAAACAGTTAAAGAGCAATGTGAAATAATCAAGACACCAAAGTTAGGCCCATTAATAACAGAGGAGTCCTTCTACAAGGGAAATACTTGAACACTTGAATACTCCAAAAACAAGCCAGATAGTTATATTATTCTTTAGCCCAGATGACAGAGGGTCCATGCTTTTAAAAAAGGATGTCAGTGCTTTAGACCACGTTGTTTTGCACTTTGAGTCACTCCATCTGAAATGAGCTCTGGCCAGAGAAGAGGAGCAGAATTATCAGACCTTCATCATGCCTTGCTTTCTCTTCCCCACGTTGCATGATTCATTTTTAATTTCAATAACCTGTTTCAATTAACAACAGTTTTCATTAGTGCTAATGAGCTCATTAAGTGATTTTCACAAGAGATTTGTGATCATATTCGTCTCCTGAGTGGTCAAAGATACCTTGTGCATATTCAGTTTTTTTGTGATTTCTAACCCAGCCTCACTGTACTTATTTTCTCTAATCATGGAGCTGACCCGCTGCAATTTTTTTTCTTTTTTTTTTTTAGGAATTACATGTTGCAGGAATAACACATTTGCTGCATTTATTGTTGTATTCATACATACAGTTTCTGCCATTTACTCTATAAAATCTGAGATTTCAAACATGCGAGTTGAAACGGTTTGAAGATCTTTTTTTGGAAACATGTTTGTATTTTGGTCTGCTCAGTTGTGACCCCACCAAGAAGTTATTTGGTTTGTGCACCACCACACACAACCTTAGAAAAGGTGAGGTGGTAATCATGCTTGACCGGGCTTTGTTTTGCCTAGCAGTCTGCATGTCCACACGTGGTGTCAGGGATGGCCCGACTGGTTTATTTACTCTCATCGTTGGATCTCTGGGAGCTGTGTGTGGCCTCGGTGCTCTTGTGTTGTAAAGGCCCGGCCAGAGGAAGCATAACATTTTATAGGACTCTCTGCTGGTGACAGATGCAGCCCTAGAGGCCGTTGTACCTCAGAAACAATGAAAGAAGAAAGATTTCATACATCAGTTATGACCACATTTATGAAATGAGAGCAGTGACCAGATGTGCTGGCTGTGTGGAAACGTATGGATGTGCTCTCTCGTAACCATGTATGACAAGTTTAGATGACAAAACTGACCGCAAACAACTAATGTTTCATCACATAAAAGTGGTTGTAACCGATATTAGACTTTTTTGTTTCAATTGTAATGTTGTCTTCCTCATATACTAGCTCTATAAATTTACACTGTTTAATGTGAAACGTCTGCCTGGCCAGAGGTTTAACATTCCCTCTAATAACGACCAGATCCTCGTGGAGCTCGGCTGCCGCCGCCGTACATGAGCGGTGAAAGAAAGTTTCAGTCTTTGAGCTAAACTTTGCTGTCTTTCAGCCGACAATATCTGATCACTGCTGGATCAATTTCTGATTATCACTTCCCCTACCTGCTGCGGGTGTTTGGCAGTGGACGCAAGCTTTTATTATGCAGTGGCAAGTCCTGAGTCCGTGTCATTATGGAAGGCTGGGAGGGAGGGGAGACGGGGAGAGGGTGGCGGGGGGGGAAGGCTCAGATAAGTTCCCCTTTGTGAACACACAAGGAGGCAAAAAGCAGACTGTATGTGGTAGAAAGGGGATCACTGGAGTGGCTCCACGGTTCCTGGCGCGTGGCTCTGAGGTTTTCCTTTGGTTAGCACGCACAGTGCTCCCTGTTCACAGCTACAGGTTTGTGCTTTATTGTATGACCACAATCTGCTTCTACTTCACCGACGTGCAGCCACTACGGAGAGAAATTGAAAAAAAAAAAACATAACCTGTTTATTCAGTACGGGGGCTCCATTTCACCGTGCATCTACAGTGCTGTGACTGATTACATTTTAGTTAGTTATTTTGCCTTTTGAGATTCATTGTTGGCAAAATTTAAAAAAAAAAAAAAAAAATGCAACAAGCAATGGAAGCCAAACTGACAGGTTTGGGTTAAAAAAAAAAAAAACTCCACTGTTTTAAGTACTTGCACTTGGATACGCTGTAAAATTATTGAATTAAGAAAAAGAACATGACGCTTCTTGAAGTGGAGAAACTCAGCTTGAATTTTATGAAGGTCTACTTTTAACATTCGCTACCAACTGTCGCACGCATTCATTCCTTCCTATTCTAAAGGGCACGGGGGCACATGTGGTCTAAATTATGTTACATGATGCAAAAGGAGCACTGCCGGCAAAGAAAATCAATGAAGCATGAAGCTTTGCTATGTTCACTTTTTGGTTCCATCATTCAGTCCGTGGAAGTGCACCTTCTTCAGCTCGCGCCACTGCCTGTGTTATGAAATATTAGCTGCATTTAATAGACATTATCATCATGGATTTTGTTCCTTTAAAAGCTGAGACTAGTCCTTTTTTTACGAGTATTTGAAAAGTGCTTCACCTTGCCATCTTCAAGCAGCTGATTTGGCCCCACAGCCGTTTGCTTCACTTTTGTCTATGAGGTTTGGTACGCAACGCCCAGCGTGATAGTGGTGCTCCAAATAGGTCTGCCACCCTCACCGTGCCTTTCAGCACCTTCTGGCCTGCAAAAAGGGACTCTTTGTTCAACCTTATGCTTGTGACGTTCACTCAAGTCCATGCTTCCATTAGCAACAGTCGGCCAAATAACCAGGGATTGTGATGGAGCCTAATACTCACTGCATATGTTGTATTTACTTAAGCAGGAATAAAAATAAAAAAAAACTCTCGTCTGTAGCTTACAGACACAAGACTACTCTTATAACCTCACCTTAGACACGCTTAGAGGTTTTTACAAGACTGATTGACTGATTGATTTAACTAACTGTTCAAATTTTAATATTTAGAACGTTCTTCTTAAAGTAGTTGAATTTGGCTGACCGGTTTAAGTATTGTTTCATAGGTCGATATTTTATTATACGAAGACTACTGTTAATCACGTAGCTGAGCCTGAAATAAATCCTGTCCCACAGCTGACCAGCAGCACATATTTGACTTTAAAGCTATAGAATCTTCCATTTGCTCAGAATTTTTGTCGAGTCAGCAGACCTTGGTGCACACGTTGAGGTAATTCAAAGGTGTTTTATTGCACATGAAACACAATTCCTACGTAAACATAAAAGGCAAACTCAAATTTCCCCAAAAAGTACTGAATTAGCCACAACCCTGGAATTTGATTTTACCTGTGGTATTTTTTGACTGTCTTGATATTTCTTGGCCATGTTAGCAAATAAAGTATGCCATTCCTTTGCTTATTTTACTTGGCTATGGTGACACAGATTTCCTCTTATCACGGCTGTCCTTTTAATCACATTGTCCCGGTATAAAGTAAATTTCTGCAGTACATGAATTGAATCCAGGCTTCTCATTCGAAAGGGTCTAGACAGAGTGACCTGCTGGGCCGAGCCGGCGAGTATCTGGAAATAAAGCAATATCCAAACATCGCTTTTAAAATAAACATTTGTACTTAGACGACATAGCTGGAAAATGTTCTCCTACACTGTCTCTATTTGAGGAAATCTAATATATATATAATATAATATAATAATATATATGCCTCTTCATATTTTCATAGAGTATAATGCTGGCCATGTGACATCAAATCATTGCCTCATAAGCAGTGGTGAACTCTGAACTTTATTTCTACCCAGAATCAAAAAATAATCTACCAATCTGCTTTTTAAGGCATTATTTGCTTTAAAAGTGCATTCTTGTGCGGTAAGAAGAGGAGAGCATTTTGCTTTTGAGGTTTTACTGGAGGCACATGTAATTGGTATGTAAACAGTTTTAGATAAATCTGAGCAAATGCAGTTCTAGTGCAGACAATAAAAATAGTACAGTGCTATCTGAGAATATCCCTGTGGCCCAAAAACCTGGAATCAAATAGAGCAGTGCCAACCACATTTACAGTTTCAGAACACCTAACTGAGTCACCTGCTGTGAGCCGCTGCACATTAACTGTGTGTTATTTGCTCAGGGGTCAAACTCTGGGTGTCTGGAAAGAGCCAAGAGACAGTTTGTATTGTAAAAGATGCTATACAAATAAAGTTGAATTGAATTGAATTATACACACCACAAATAATATGATTGTGATTACTGAATCGGATTGAATTGAATTGAACTGAAACTGAAAGTTCACTGAATGTCAGCAAAGCAAAGCATGAGCGACACACTCAACGTTGCTCATGAGTTTGCATCAGTCAGTGACAACCAAGAGTCTGTAGAAAGTTAAAAACAGACCGGCCTCATCATCATGACTCACGAAGCCATCTTCGTTGTTGTCCCGTGCCTTTTTGTTTATATGGAGAAAGCTAGCGTTTATTTTCAGCTTTCCTAGCCTTTTTTTTTTCTGTTTGCTCTGCAAAAACCGTCTCTCATTGAATTTCAAGGGAAAACAAACAGTCGAACAAGCCTTATAAAGGGACTTATTCTTTTTAAATAGAAAAAGTGTGCATTTTCTCCACGACAGGAAACCCGGCCCACCTCTATTTTTACAAGAGCTCTGTTCAGGTGTTTTGTTGTAAATGCTGAAAGTGTTATGGGCTTCATCTCAGCAAGTGGTGATGATTTTGACAATACATGTTCATGACAAGACTCTCAATCTCCAAAAACATGTCCTAAATAGCAAGCATTTACTGTTGCCAAATGTCGGTTTCCTTCAGCAATCTTCCAGGAAAACAAGTTAAGTGCAAAAATGTTCACTCCCTCATTGCCACCTATTTTTTCCCTTTTCTTTTTTTTTTTTGGTGTGAAAGCATAATTTAAATAATATATTGCTCTTAGTATAAGTCATATAAAACTCCAGGCAGACAAAAACTTTTTACACTGGACCAGTTTAAAAATGCAACAGCAATTTAGCCAATAATAATAATAATAATAAGAAGAAGATGTGGGCAATCCTAAGTACCCCCTTACTGATTCTACATGACTTAAGAGGATAAGAGCCAAGGAAAGTCTGGAAATTTGGATGAAGTTATAAAACCATTTTCCAAATGATTAATAATAATTCATTTTAATTTTCATCATTCCACAGTGTGAAAGATTATTCAACAGTGGAAGTATTCAGGACAGCTGCCAGTCCTCCCAGGACCGGATGTCCCAGCAAATCTACCCTAATGTCAGACCATAAAATGTCTGACGTGTCAAATTTTCACATGACTGTACATATTGCAAATATAAAGAAACCTTTAGTGACGCACAGGATACTTTGTGGTGCAAAGCTAGTAACAAACAAATGCCAAAGCCATCCACTTATTGTGAGCGGAGTTGTGCTAATAACTGGAGTACAAATTTAGGCATACTTCTGGTTGAATATAAACAGCCTCATTCATACTTAGACATCCACCACAGAGAATATTTTGGTTCTGCTCAACAACTTTCAGATAGTTCAAGAAAATGAGTTGATTTATTTATTGGTGGTTTCTGGTCTGCTAACAAACTGTCACAAGTTGAAGTTGAGGTGTTCAACCACTGTGGTGTCTCCAGCATACTCCAACTGCGCTCTGCTTAGGTAGAGAGATGCCATGCATGCATTCATTCTTCAGGCCTGCCACACACCTTTCCAGGGGCCTGCATAGTGTGGTCAGTTTTTCCAATCTGCTCTAATTAGGAGATGAATATAAAACATGTGTCTTGTGCTTACAAAGCAACTGAATGCCTTACCGAAATCAACACATACAGCATTTCAACAGGCAACAGGCATCTCATTCTTTACAGAGAACCATACGCTTCGCTGAAGGAAAGCTGGGCTGAGCTTAGCACAGGAATTAAACAGGAAATATTGGTGAATCACTGGCTGTGCTTTATTTCCCCAAGTTCAGTCATGTTAGGCATCACTGTCATCACACTGCCCCATTTCTACGCACCAGCACATCGTTTACTGACTGACTAATAATCAAGTCCTAATTACTGTGCTTGAAGATATAACTTTTTAAGGACAGCTGCATTTAAACAATCACATAGATCCCTCTAAAAAAACTAAAACATGGCTTTTTTTAAAATCATCAACAAGCTCCATAATTTTGGCGATATTAGAATTATTTTGTGTAAATATATATGTATATATATATATATATATATATATATATATATATATATATATATATAGATATATATATATATGATCAATTGGAAACAAAGGCACTATGAGAGAGTGCCAGCAATTCTTTAAAAAATCCTTTCTATCCCTAAGAAAGGCCACTAGAATAGACAGTGGCATATCTAGAGGGAGCTTGTGACAAGGCCCAGCTCCCTTTTGCTCTGCTGAATTTTGTTTGCCAGCAACACTATGTTACATTCCTATAACTAGGGTCTAAGATTTTTGTGAAAAACTGCATTACTGCAAAAACCTGATATTGTTTGGTGGTGGCTAAAACCATGCATTTTTCATTTTAAAAAACATTGAGTCACTCATTCAAAGGATTTAAGGGCCGCTTAAGCACGATTACATGAAAACCTGAATGCTCTTTTAAAAAGTGAGTGGTGTTAAGATTGACATCTTTTGATATTTTTTCCTACATAAACACCATAAAGAGCGAGCTGAATGATATTTGAGCCATATGGTGAAGTGAGAGGTATTCTGGACTCATGATAAATGAGACTCCTAGCAGGATGCTGGCAGGGAAGACAGCTCCAATGTTATCTCACAGCACCCTGACATGCTGGACTTCTGAGGGCCTGCTCATCTGGGAAGGCCCACCACGTGACGGCCATCATTAATCACACCTGTACCAGCTTCCTCAAGCAATATAGCTTAGATGGGTCTGACAGAGCATTAAACAAACCCGATCCCAAGGTAAAACTGGCAAACTCATGTTCTGTTCAGCAAGGAAAAAAAGCATTAGATGCTCTGTGACAGAAATGATTTGCACTTAGACGTCCAGTCATTATTAATAAAAATGAATAAATATATTATGAAAGTAATAGGGACTTTTATCTTCCTTTGTATAATGAAGAAAAGTTGCTGGTAATACAATATAAGAACCTCTTTGTTATGATAATATGGAAGTTAATCGCAATCGTTACTCAAACAGGACTTCTCATAACTCAAATTGGAGAAATGTGGATTCTATACAAGGCACATTAAACCTTTACAAACCTACTTGTCTGTGCTGTAATTAGTCTCTGGGCAATTGCATTGCCGTTTCATAGAGTCATATTATCCCTTCCAGTGCCGGACGCTTTCAAGACTCGAGCAATCAATGCAGAGTTAATGAACCCAGTCTTGGGGCTCCTGTTGACCACTGGAGGCACACGTCAAGAGGCCCCAATACCTGAGAGATCATTTAAGGGTGAGATATTCCAAGTGGAAAAGTCTATTGGTGGCTGGATCACAGTTTACAGGGGTCAGAACAATTGGGAGAAAAGCACACCTAATCTTTCAGAGGTCCACATGCGCAGTAACGCTGTCAACACACAAGGGAGATCGAGACCCCTGAGGGTCAGTGATGGGGCAGAGCCCATGCCAGAGCCTCTCACCTTCTCTCATAAATCCTTAAAATCTGAACTCCCACTGAATGTTGTGAGAAGGTCAGGTGTTCGGCGATCTCCCTGGAAAGGTCAGCACTGGACACATTTAGTGCTAAGGAAAAAAAAACTTCACACATCAGATGGATGGTGATGGATAGATTTGGTAATGGAAGACTGTTCCAAAGAAGTCTTCAAAATATACCAAAATTAACAAATATGCCCATTAATGAAGTGCAGGACCTGCTTTGTGACTTCAGTGGGTGCCTGTGTGGTGCCATGCTGTAGACATAACACTTTTACTACGACCATCTCTCAGCCTTCAGATTGTTTCTGTCTGAAACTGATCAATTGATCAATTATAGGTGTTAAAATATAATAACTGGCTGCAGTGAATACAAAAGTCATTTATTAGTCAGTTGTGCAGCAGCAAGATGTTTAATTTCCATTTGGACTACCCATGTTGAAAAACTAAACCACAAATGCATGTTCATAAGTTATTCTTGTCGAAAATAAAAATCTTCCACCAAATGGTCAAAGCACTCCAGTAAGGCTTCCAGCACACTGTGGTGCATTGTGGTGGAGAAATATGTGCTGCGAGCAAGGTGTGCTGAGGTATCTGGCCTCTGGTTTTTCTAAGAGGTGGAGCGTGCCTCTCTGCTGGTCCAGGGCTGAGGTTGCGGCTTCAGAGAGGGATAAGCTGCATTCACGTTCAGCTCAGATGAAGCTCGCGCTGTAGTGTAGCTTTTTGGATGCTGGGATGTGGGTACAGCGAGCTGGCATGGCGAATACGTTTTCATTATGGCGAGCACACACATACATCCTCACAGGCCACACCACACAAAGACAGACAGACACACACACAGACACACACACGGCAGCTCTGATGGATCCATTCCCAGAATATTTTGGATTTAAACCAGCTGCATGTACTCTGTAGACTGTATGCAGGTTGGCCGTTTGGTTTGGCATTGGCAGCAGACTGGAAACAAGTCATGTGACTTCTGGGAAACGGGGTTCCCACCAGCCTTATGTCCACACGCCAAACATAGGCGATAGCTTGCAGTACTGCCTGACAAAACCAGAAAGAAAATGTTATATATATCTGCTAACAGCACACAGGTATGTTGTTACACACTGGTGTCCAAAATTCTGAAAGCACCACCTCTGTTTCAGACTTGTTTCAAATCTAATGCTCAATATTCAATCAAAAAGTAATATTACACAAAATAGTTTAAGAAGTTTGTCTGAGGAGCTGGATTTCTATAAAATCTGCAAATATAGTTCATTTCTGCTTTGGTGATCACATTTGTTTTGAAACTTCACAGTTTTGTGTGAAATGCATTAATTTCTGACTTATAAGTCCACAAGCCAAAGAGCTTCTTCTTATGTCACCATTCTTAGTTTTCATGTACCACCACTAACTATTCCAAGGTCAGGTGAGTGAGGAGAAAAGACCATGAGAGTCAGCACTTCTTGGCCTTCTGAGGTCTTCCAATAACTCTTGTAAAGCTCTGAGGTGTATTTAGGCTCAGTATCCAACTGCAATATGACTCCATCTCCAAAAAAAATGCAAATCATTGAGCGTAGCACGTCTCTGAAGAGCAGAGGGTTACTACTCCATGGTCAGCGTTTTGGTACCTGCCAGCATCAGTGTCTCTGTGCATACATCTGCATTTACTGCCACATCCCTGCAATTTAGCATTCATACGGACATTTGAAGTTTTCTCACTCTTCCAGCGTGAAATACAGAATTTGCATCTTGTTTCTTTGGGAGTCTGAAATTAAAGCATTTAGTGATTTTTTTTCTAATATTAAAAGGAATTTATTGATGTATAAGGCTTTAACAAAATAATCTGATCATAGTGTGTCTTAGTGAAATACTACGTCAAACAAACATCTACATATAGCGTTTTTCACCATGCCGTTCTTTATCTGATAAAAGTGAGGCGAATAAATAAGTAAACAGAATAAAATTTTAAAAAATGTATATAATTTTAGAGGAGAAGTAGGGGTCCTGCTAATCACAAGCGCCTGATTGACTGACCATCAGAAGACATGCAGACTTCTACAGAAGCAGATGTTTTGGAAGTTTGCTGATGAGGAGCTATCAGTTGTGTGTTGACACAATGCCAAGAGGGAAAGACATAAGCAGTGGCCTTAAAGAAGCAATTCCTGCTCTACATGAATCTGGAAATGGCTATAAAGCCATTTCTAAACAATTTGATTAACTATATCTTGGACCCTGGAGGCATCACTCAGCATGTTAAAGGTTAATGTTCATGACAGCTACTCAGAATATTAAAAAAACATGATTGAGGTTTTACAAAACTGCATCTGAACCAAAACATATAGAACAATGTCCTATGGATAGATGACACCAGAGTGGAGTGTTTCACATTTTAATGCCCAGCGTAATTAATGATTCCAGTAAATATGGTTCGTACTGTTTTTAAAAGTGTATGCATTTGTGAGTGTCACAGTGTGATATAAAAGGACACAAGTCTTCATGCTTACATGTTTGTGTTCATGCAAATCTCTCAGCTGAGAGAAACTAGTTCTGTACCCGCTGAGGAAACTGACTCTGGGTGAGTCCGTTATAAATCTAGTTTTAGGGAGTGTCAGTAAGAAAATTTTATGCTTACTTCACAAATACAATAATACCTCGCCTTTCCAAAGTGAGCTCAGAACAGAGCAAACCTGTGAGTGACTCCCACACTTTCACACACGACATTGATCCAAAACTGAACCAGGCAACAGAAGTTGAGCGGCATGTTTACAGAACAGGCATGGAAATAAAAACTATTGTTTGATTTTTACTGTTCCAGGTACATTTGTGGTGACACCTTTTGGGTGACACATTACTGTTTGCAGGCAAGGAGTGTTAGCAAGCTACGGTGCCACAGTCACAGAGGACAAAGACTGCCTTCATGTGGTGTTCACTCAGCCCTGGAGACTACTTCTGGTTTTGTGTGTCTGGAAATGAGAACGTGAGGCAGCAGTGAGACGCCATGGACCCAAACTCTTCCACAGGAGTTCTTTACACTTTTTGACATTTACTGGAGTCATTCTTTCTCACCCCAGTATGGGCTACTATGAATGTATTCATGTCCTATCTGTTCAATGTGTGATTGGATACCAGCAAAAAAGCATAGGCATAGTGGGATTTTTCCAACAAGCGCATACTGATTTCCCTCAGTGGGATGTGGTTTCAGTCTGCATTTTCTCTCATAACTCGCTGTTAATGAGAAGGGAAGCTGCCCCAACATCAGCACCTCACATACAAACAGTCTGGTTACTTACTTGTCCTGGTGTTACGCAAGACTGCAAATTATATAAGAAGCCAACATCAACCTTGTCCTCAGTTTTACATAATAAATATCTGATACAACAGTCTAGTAATTCTAGAAGCATTAAAACTTAAAGATGTCAATTTATTCATGCTGCTCCATATCATCACACTCCCACTTAAGTGATTCCCTTTTTTGGTCAATGCGTTCCCTGCCACAGTAATCTTGGCAAAACCGATGGTGAACAGTTTCAGTCAAACAAATGTAGTTTAGTCAGAGACACAATTTACCAATTGAATCTTTTTTGTGATCATTTAACTGCATGGGTTTTATTTGCCAGAAAGCTTTTTAAAGCATCTGAGTACTGCCCATTCTTCACATCTACATTCCCCTGGAAGCCATCAGAGTGAGCTGGCTGGAGGGTGCTTCCATGCTCCAGAGAAGTACCATAACTTTTACATCAGCAGAGGAACCTCAGTTACGGTGCTGAGTCTGGCCTTTCCCTGACAGATGTAAACACACAGACATAAGTCAGCTCCATGCAGTCATGGGTTCATTTTCAGGCACTGGCCACAGTTGGCTTAGGCCACAAAGCAGTCATATAATGCACATAGAGTGTAAAAGCCAGTCATATGGGCCTTAGAAAGCACCTTGGGTATGATTCTGTTTTAACTGAAGCCTCAGAAACCTTCAGTCTTTGACAATGAGGCTGGCTGTGGGCCTAAGTTAGTTTTATAAGAAGTCCTGCTGACAGACTTTTAGCTGCTTCCACTGAGCCGTGTGTGACCACACGTTTTAACACTGTGCAGTCAACACTTCAGTTAGACTGGATTGTGAAAAAGGTGCATTTTATTATCAAAGATTGCAGAGGCTCAGAGAAAGAAACTGACCACAGAATTAAAGTCTCTTAGACGGACATTCAAAACTTTAGGACACATATGGGCTACGACGTTAAATCTTGCCTCCTTTGCCTTTCTTTAAAAGAAAAGTAAGTCTTTCACATGGTTGCAGAATTAACTGAGGTCTTGATGAAATGTCTATGGCACGCTGTGGTCAAAATGCCGCAGAGTGCAAAAACACCCTTTTTAGCCAAGCACTCAACTCCACTTTACTCTTTTCTTCTTTGTTGTTTTCTTCTTTTGAAATGAATGTTACAGCTTTGTTCTGCCAAGATTGGTTGGCATAATTACGGGAATAAATCTACTCTAAACTGGGCTTGTGATGTCACAGAACTCTCCAAATCTGAACACTGAAAGGGCTTTTTTTTTTTAGCGCTAGACAGCCCTCCAAATAAATAAATGGGTTGTTTTCTGTCTGAATCGTTTACTTGCTGGTCACTTCAGACATCCAAATATATGCTCCTAAGCACAGATTTTATTTATTTATGTGTTTATTTCATATGTCCCCTTTAAACCTTTTAAATGCCCGGCACCGATCTAGTTGTCTGCCAAACTACAGACCAAGTGTCTTTTGATCCTTTTAGCACAAAATGTTTCCAAAGATTATATCTACATTCAGTTTTTAATACTGTTGGCCATTATTGTAACGTTCTGTTGAGGATTTGGTGCCAGCTTTTTTGTCTGCCTTTTAATTCATATTTGAATTGTTTGTCATTTTTATTTCTTTTATTGTGTTCACATTATTCAATATTATTCTTTTCATTTTCAAATCATCAATATTATTATGCATAGATTTATTATCCATGTGCCTCATTTCAATATGATTGAAAAACTTTGAGTTTCTCTAGTTTGAATAAAAGATGTAATATAAAATCAGATGCAAGTAAATATTATTAGAGCTCACTTTTTTCATATTACAACCCATAATATGCAGTTTTAATTGCAGAAATTCTTATAGGGCAAGGGTAGAAATTGATTTCTGTATGGATAACTGAATATATGAAGTCTATAAATTGAAGAAAAGATAGACCCATGTTGTGGGAATATAAAAAGCCATTTTTGTGAGGCCATTTCTTCTCACTTTTGTGATAATTATATGACATATGAATCCTTTGTGGACCGCTTAATGTGAATCCTTATGAATACACGATGACCACATTTTACATCAACTTCTCCATTTGTGTCTGCATGGCTAGCCTGACAGGGACAACCAGCTCCATCATGCCAGATGTCCAGAGGTCAGCCCACGCAGCCTCCACAGGGGCTTGGGGACAGGCCAGACATGGCTCGGTGTGCCAAAGATGCTTTTGAGGCTCTTTCTCCCTCACTACTGCATCTCTCTAGTTATGTCATCCGAGAATAGATGAACAACAAAAGTGTGGTTTTCTCTGATAATAAATGGGGGGAAAAAATGCATCCTTCTCTTCCAAGTGCTGAAAATAACTTATTGGTGACCTTTATCTTTCTTTCTCATGAAGACAAGCCTTTGTCCACAGAGAATCCATTTCTCCCCCTCATTAAACTTTTGAATGCAGATGTTGAAACGCAACATCTGGTGTTAAATCAGTTGGGAAATGTCTGATTGTATGTCTGTTTTTTACCTCTGTGTATGTGCATATATGTGTGTGTTTGCGTGCGTGCGCTTGTAGACAGAGTATCTGCATGCGTACACTGGCGGAAGCAAGGCCTCCAGGAATGTGATACACCATCCCACTCAGGAAGAAAGTCCAAGTCACACACTAGATAACACCCCAGTAGAGTCAGAGTGGTGGATGTTTAGTTAAGGCCGCATGCATTATGCATGTCCCTCTCACTGTAAAAGTACACATGTGTCAAACAGCTCCCATCATCGACACTCCACCCGACAGATCCGCTTCCATGCAACAGGGGTCTCTGAAGGAGGCCGAAGCTCAGTTTTGAAATGGAAATCAGTCATGACACTAATGAGGCCCGAGAAAATGTCCTGAGATCCTGTTAAATCCCCCTTATTCATGATACTCGGAAGGCGGTTTAATTTCAGATTGATTTCATCTGTAAAATAACCTATAGTCACATCACAAAGAGAGTTCACCCTCTTTCAATTCTCATTAGGCAAGAAATGATAATAATAGTAAATAAGAAAATGTTTCTACATGTTTCCTACTAGATCTTAAAGTTGGGTAAATCCAGTCCCAGATCCCAGATCCCAGTAACTCATGGCATATTAAACCATGCTCTTAAATCCTTATGAATCGTGTCATTATTTATTTAACCAAGATCTTTGCCAAAATTAAGAAGCAGTGTGTGAAAAAAAGAAAAAAATCTCAGTATGCCCCATTAGTCAGTGGCTTGTTAAAGCCACTTTAAAGAGACATAACTTATCATTTTCTGTATGATGTTATCTGTCTACACCTTGTGAAAGAATTTTGTTCCCCCCCCCCCCTCCATTCCTCATAATGTGCCTTTAGCTAAATCTTCAGGTTTCACCGCAGTATTTCAATCAGGTTGAGGTCTTAACTTTGACTGGCCCATTATGACACTCAACCCCCCCCCCAACCATTCTGTTTTACATTTTCTGGAGAGCTTGGGATCATTGTTCTGTTGCATGACCCAATATCACCCAAGATTTAGCTGTCGGACGGATGACCTCACGTTTGACTCTGGAGTACTTTGGTCAAATGGAGGAGTTCACGGTTGACTGAGTGACTGTGAAGTGACCTGCTCCTGTGACTACAAAACAACCCCAAATCATCGCCCCACGACCACTGTGCTGTGTTTAAGACTGAACAAATCATATTTGTTCTGTTTCTGTTGCAAACTTTAACTTTTAACATGCTGCCCGCTGAGTCTGAGATGTAGCCTTTAGGGGTTTTCTCTGAGCCTCTGAGTCCCTCTTTGGGGGGAACTCGCTTGGGTGTCCTCTTCTGGGCAGATCGGTACCCGTCATAGATCATTTCCCCCAATAATGTTTCTCACAGATGATGGAATTGTTTGATTTACTTCTCTAAGACCCTTGTTTATATCTTTATTTATTGCCCAGTGAGACAGATCTCTCTATTTCCCTTCCTTAATTGGCTTCTTTCTCACCTTCAACTACTCTGCTTCCTGCTGGTGTCAGCTGGTCTCCATAGATCCTCTATTTAAGCATTGACCAGTTGTTATCATTTTATCTCCTTTGGTGTTTTCTGATGCGCATTAAAACCCCCCTTAGGTAGTTTTTACTGTGAATCCAGTAGAGCTGTATTGGGAAACTCTTCAGCAGCAGGCCGTCGCCTTTGACCTGCAAATAGCAGGAAGAAGCAGAAGTTTGACCCTCGGGGGGCCATTCCCAGACAGGGAATCTGGAGTTCTGAAGGAGCATGTGTGGTTTTGATATCCGTTGTGCTGCTGAACAGGAAACAGAGGTGAATAGCACGGGTAGTCATCTGTTGATCATCTGGGATATTGTGACAGAGAGGGCACCACCTGTAGCCCATAGAAAACAGTTTTACAGTGCAAGAAAGCAGAACATTATCCTGGGTTTCATGGCACAGAGTACTTAAAGATCAGTGCATTATAACCTTCAACCGCAGCATGAGCTATTACCGTACCAAATACTGTATGAAACCATCCAAAGAAAGCCAGCAAAAAGTAAAGCAATTCACTCTTAAAGTAGTCATCATCAAAAACATCGACTTTTAGAATATACATAAATGAATTATTCCTACGTTTTCCCTACTCAAAAAAGTCACATCAAGTTTGTATTACGAGAAAAAAAAAAGATGGATGAGGCACAAATTTGTTGAATATTCAGGTTCTTCTACAAGCTGTGAGCGTGTCTTGGTGTGAGGTTGCCTCTATTTTAGTAACAGTCAGGGAGGCTCAGGGGCTGCTGCAGACACTGTGGCGCTGCAAGTCCCAAGCAATGTTAGTCCTGCTGTGGTGGCTGAGGGGTTTTACACCTGAATGTGAGAGGACCCGGGGCCGTAAGCCTTGTAAGCCCGGAGACCCCCTACAGCGCCTGTCCCAGACTCAGCTGTGCCTGCCTCCGCAGCGCCTGTCAAAACAGGGATTTCTTTCGGGGAAGGAGCATTAAGTGAGTTGTGGCTCTGACAGTGATGAATGGCCTCGTCCAATGAATATGAATTTACGCTCATAAAAAATGACAAATGACTTTATTTGTTACTTCAGAGCTGACAATAAATACAAATTGAAATTCATTATCTCAATTGGCACGTAAGTGATGTCTACTAGTGATCCTTTGGAGATTAAAAGAGCAGCATTTTGGTACATAACTTCTTTTTTTTTTATTTTAGTACTTTGCATATGCCTGCCACTAACAACATAATCATGTGTAACTGTTATGTCACATGATCTGTTGCACTTATAGGCTGTGAACAGCAACCCTTATAGATTTTTGGAGGGCTGTTGATATTGTCACATTAAAAACAGCACACTGTATCTCTTTTCAAGGAGCTCAACCACGTGTGCCAAAGTAAACAAACCGATTTGGGAGGGTTTGGTAGAGTATTCAGGGGGTAGGATCGTGCTGGAGACTGTTACACATGCAGATCTTGTCAGGATCAGGAGTAGCATGTTGGGCTGATGACAAGGCAGAGGTGGTCAGGAAAACAGATCCCTTCCCTGGGGGAGGGAGCAGCGTATGAAGGCTTCCAGTTTGGGGACAAAGCAACAGTGTACCTTGAGATGCTGTATCACCTCTACCATCCCATGTCAAACCACATCACCTCCTGCTCTAACCCGTCCATCCCCACCTCCACTCGAGCTTTGATTTCTGGCCAAAGCAAACAGCAAACTCCCGGCAGCCGTGGCCCTTGTTCCCATGGCGACGCTGCACAGCACCAGCCTTAATGATTTGGATCTGCAGGCAAAGACAAAGAGGCCAATTCAAAGTCAGCCGCAAGGTTTGGATGCAGGCAGAGCTTTCTGCTGGACACTGAGCTTTAATACACAAGAAAAAAAAAACACACACACGGCATGCAAGACTTATCGCATCCAATCAAGCAAGTGATATTAACACATCCTGTCACTTGGAGGAGACTTAGTGAACAAAGACGCCACTTGTCAGAGCTGAATTGGAGTTATAGTGGTGTAATGTAGAACTTCAGCGAGTGTAATTAACTCTGTGTACTATTGAGAGAGTCCTGCTGCGCCTGGCCTGAAAAGAGTATGAAGGGTGGCTACTTGGTAAAATTATTTCATTGTATGAATCTTAAAATCATATTTTTCAGTTAATTGTTTTAGGTAAAGCCGTGATCATAGCTCATAAACCGAAATTATTTTTTTCCTCTTTAACATTTAATTGCGAACATCTTTTGAATTATTATCTGCTGAAAAGCAAATCAAACAATAGAACATTCAACAGAGCAAAGCTTTCGAATAGCTATCTAAAAACCTGAGTGATTTCTGAGAAACATAAAGCTTTCCAATAAAATGTTTGATTTCTCAACTTCTGATAAACCTGGAAACATTTAAGTGACGTTAAGCCTTCCTGCTTTAATTGTAAATTTCTAATTTAAAATGCTAAAAGTCCATGTGTCTTTAAAATGTTGATGCAATGTCTGCACTGTTTCATCCAATTTAATTCACAGCTCAGATGTCAAGTTCAATGTCAATAGTAAGAGTTACGTAGTTAAAGGGATGACACTGCAATGCAACTGCTACCTTAAAAAAAAAAAAAAATCCCACATAAAATTGTGGCTTTACATGCTACCTGATGAGTCACAAAACATTTGTGCATTTGTTATGGATGCAAACTCTAGCTATGGGGACCACTTTAGTTCCAGGCTGTAAATATGTTTACTTCTCTTGTAAAGTTAGACATTTT
Source organism: Hirundichthys speculiger (assembly GCA_018398805.1). Taxonomy (NCBI): domain Eukaryota; kingdom Metazoa; phylum Chordata; class Actinopteri; order Beloniformes; family Exocoetidae; genus Hirundichthys; species Hirundichthys speculiger. The sequence continues at coordinate 1,539,907 of JAGFBZ010000958.1, forward strand.
CACATGGCGGGTCAATGGAGATTGACTCACTTTTAGAGCACCTCTAGTGGTCACTCAAGAACCTGCACAAGGATCTCCACATTGACTTCCAATATCAAGGTCAGATCAAGTTATAGTTGGATAAATGATTAAAAATTTTAGTAGTACTTTGAAGAAATGTCAGTCTGAATATTCTAAAAAAGAAAAAAACAAGACGCAGATGAAGACAGATTCTTCCTGTGGAAGTAATTCTAACATTAGCCTGGAGCATAAACGAATAAAATATGAGACATCTGTGGAAGTATTGTATGTTTAACAGAAAAACTGCAGCACATTAACAAACAGTGATGATATCTTTATTTTAACAAGACAAAACTTTTTTGTAAAAAAAAAAAAAAAAGTAAAAAAAGCCTTATAAAAACATCATTTTAATTAAAATCATTTTTTAAATTTACATTCAAGATTATGTGAGTTGATTTTAATGGTTAATTTAAAAGGTCAAAATTTAAAAGCCATCATAGAAACCTAAAGCAGACAATGATGGAAAAAACATTTGTGGAGCATCAACCTTCTTTTGTAATTAAGCACAAGTCAAAGCACTTTCTATGGATGCCTGGAGGCAAAGGGCTGAGCTATGTGATCTGTAACTCGGACAATTTGTGCCAAATAAAACCTGAATAAATCAAAGCCATATTTCAGAGTTGCCTCACAGAGATGTTGAACTGGGGCTCAGAAAGGCTCTGTGGCCTCGCCCTGGGACTGGATGTAGTGTGTTATTGTTGATTAAAATGGATTATGGCTGAGATTACAGTCTGTCTCCTCCCAAAGTCCGTTCTAAAGTAGCCCAGCGCCAGCAGCCCAGGTCACTCTGAAGAGAAATGGAGTCGCTGAGAGAGGCTCTTTCAAATGAGCTCCCCAGTCTGTCTGAGTGTGGTTTAGCGACACAGTGGCTTTTTCTTTTTTATTGTACCACAGGGAGAAGAGGGGCTGATTGAGAAAATAGAAGGGAAAGGGAGAGGGGGAGATGGGATAAGTGTGTGTGAGAGAGAGAGAGAGAGAGAGGAGAGAGAGAGAGAAAAGACAAATATAAGAGTGACTAGCATTTAACACTCAGACAGAGATAACTATCAGAAAGTACCTGAGAACTATTCTGTCTTGTCTCCTGGGTGGCCAGAGAGTTTGTGGACTGTTGTAGTAGCCAAAACAGATTTACAGAAACACATGTTTGCAGGAGGAATGGAACTAAATAACATCTGAAACGCATCTATCCTCCATGCCAGAATGTCTTTTAAGTGTTGTGAAAGGAATGGCAAGCTGTTTTTTGTTTGTTTGTTTGTTTGTTTGTTTGTTTTGGAGGCCTGAAATGCAAATGAATGGAACGCATATTAACAGATGAAAAGATTTTAATGAGACGTCATGAAACATCCTGGGTTCACACAGTGTGGAATTAAATAAAAGTAAGAAAGTGCGTAGGCTGTAAGAATCATAACATTCATTTTTTCAGTTACAATTTTCCACTACGTCTAACGTTTCTGATTTGGGGTTGTAAAACTCAAGCTGAAAATGTTTCAAAAGCCGAATGTGCAACTACAGTACAGGAAGGTTTGAATATACAGTATGACTGCTCTGCCCCTGAGATTGTGTTACTGTGCTTTTAATTTTTTTCATTTTTCATTTTTTTTTTTTCCATTTTCTCCTCTTTCCATTTGAGGAGAAACAAGATTAACTCAAGGTGATGTAGAGGATCCAATGAACACTCTTTCTGATGAGTAACTGTGAGAGAGTTGCGACTGTTAAAGCCACCTTAAGCTTTTTGTTGCTTTTAGCCATTGTCTCTCCATTGTGTTGATATGCAGGAATGAACATTGTAGTGGAGTGCCAGCAGTTCCACCCTGAGAATAAGATGAAACATGCTGTTCAAGATTCCTGTTAAACAACAACCAGTATTTAATGGGCCTGGTATCCGTTTCAGTTGGACCAAGAATATAACTTTGTTAATCCGTGGCATATTTTTGCTACTTAGTGTCTGGTGTTATTGTGAAACTGATCTTTTTGGATTTAGTGTTGGCTTTCTAAATGAAACATGGCAGTTTCACTCCACATAACTATGCAGAAGGCAATAAAATGATACCATACACGATACATTTGGACTAAATGTGACATTTATTTATTAAATAAATTGGTTGAATCTGTTGCATTTCTTTTCATAAGTTTCAAACTGAGATAACAGACATAAATGAAAAAAAAAAATAGATTTCCTCTAGTTAAGCAAGAAAATTCTTGTCTGGGTGCTTCGAGTGAGTGTGTAACAACCAGAGTGATTTTGTAGTCATGGGGCAGTATTTATTTCAGCTTTTAATTAGAGAAAATGATTCACATGTGTAAAAAGGTTATTGTTGCGTCGGTTATAAAAGGTTTCTGCAGAACAGTTGATTAATTGAACAAGTCTTCGGTGGTGCACTCGAGCTGAAGCTGACCGGCCAATTATCATAATCCAGGGCTGTTTATTTTTTCTCCTCGACGAGCCACGGCTCGTCGGCTGAGCCGGCGGTTTGACGGAGCGAGGCCTGGTGACAAGAGATGCTCAGTAGCCAGAGACGTAGGCAGGAGGCAGGACAAGGTATGGCTCAGTCTGTCAGTCAACTAAAACGCTGTAGTGACTGAAAGCTGAGCTGTCTGGGCTGGCTGAGCTTTCTATACGCAGCTGTCATGGAGAAAACAGACACATTTTGCAAATTTACAGCATCAGCTGTGACTTGTGATTTTCAGCTTTATTGTTTGGCCGTTCAACATTCTGAGACCACACAGAGAGAGAGAGAGTTTTGTTCGTGGTGCCACAAAATATTAACAAGAAATGTTTTCACATTTTTCTTAAGCATTCACTTTTTCTTCTTTAGAATAGTTTGAAAGTGTTTTGTTCTTGTTGTTGTTGTTTTGGCAGCTGAGGTGTAGTGACCACTCCTGAAATCACTGGAAATGTTCAGTCAGTCAAAACACTAACATCTAGCACTTTTACTGACAGAAACAGCAAAAAAAAGTCAGGTTTCATCCAAACTCTTTATTTCATGTTACCACGTTTAGATGACACATTTTGCTGCCATCTTTCAAGAACAAGTGAGCTTAGTCACATTTCGGTGACCAACGTCGCTGCGGCGTGTCAACAAATGTCTAGTGCGTTCATCAGATTTTGCCCACAATTGTTTTGTTTTCCGACAAATTGAAACATTTTACTGTGTCGTCTATTCAAATATTTGGCAAGAGAGAGAGTAAATGTCAGAGTTAATAAGAGGTTATCGGGAGAGGAAAAAGTAATTAAACTCCCTCCCCTCAGAATGAGTCCTTTTACCGTACATGCTGGCATATTTCTCCCTTTTCCTCTGTCTAGACACGCAGGGCAGGACCGCAGCCTTCATACTGGACAAAAGAGCCATACAGGTCTCCGGAGAACCGTGCGAGACCAGCCTTTCAGAGCTCTCTTCCATGAGTTGTAGAGGTGAAATAAACTGGACACACCACTACATTTCTCAGTTTGTACTCAGAAGATCTTTCAATAAAAGATGTCAGGTACAACAAAGCCACTCAAATGTCGAAATATGCACAAGAACAACTAGCAGGCCCTGCTAGTTGGGTCATTTCCAGCTTCTGTGCAAGTAGCTGTTTGCATCTAACAGTGGTCAGGAGGGAAATTAAATTTCCTCTGCTGCTTTACCTATTTGATAATGGCCTTTTCCAGAAACCTGCTCCCTCCTGACCTTTCCTTCCACCTGTTATAGTCATGGTCTGCCTCATGTCACCCACCTCATAACATTGACAACACCAGCTCACGGGGCGTTAATTGCTACATTTACTGCTCAAGGCCGTGGTTAATAATCTTCCAGCAACATGCATGCCCTTGCTTCAAACCAGTAGCACAATTTGAGTTGAAGTTAACAGCAGCAGATGTAATGTTGTTGGAGCATTTTCTAAACGCCTCCTTTGTGTGGGAAAAAAAAAGAAATTGCCAATTTAGGTCAACAGAATCAGTAACTAATGGCTGTAAAAAATATTTCTCGAGAAAAAAAAACATACTGAGTATGTTTTCTTGTTCAGGAACAATTTGGGAGGAAACTGGAGTCAAGTATGAATGCAGCCATTGTGCTACTAGCATAACAACTTATTTAGGTCGAATTTCTATTTGTGTGCTAAAATATAATATCAAGCAGGAAATCATTTACACACAAAACTGTCAACTGAATACTAAATCTTGTCACTGCTCAGGAGGCTTATATCCATCGCACCTGAATGTCGTTACAAGCATTGTAATGCTGCTGCTTTTTTCTTCTAAAATGCTTCATCAGGTGTAATGGGTCAAACAAGATATGTGCATCCTACCTCATAAAAATTTGCAAACAATAATAATGACCGTCACTTACACCGTGGGTACATCTCCACTGGACATGCATCAATGGTTTTCATTGGTACACGGTTGCTGATGTGGCGATGTAAGTGAGCATGACACAGCAATTTCTACTCATCACCAATCAAGGGATCTTAAATAAAAATAAGAAAGGTTATTAAGAATGAGATGTTTTTAAAGAATGTTTTGACTCACTCTCAAATTATAGTTTTAGCTTAGCTACCAAGCTAGAGTGGACCGCCATTTTCACACTCTTACTACAACGTTTGCAAAAACACGTTTAGCTATTGGTGTGGTTTTTATTAATATACAAAATCTTTTTTTTTTTTTTATCCATTCACAAAACACTTAGTATCCAACTATTGTAGGACAGACTGAGAAAAGGAAAAGGTGAGAGAAGAAAAGGGCAGGAAAAGAGGGAAAGAGTTCAATACAACCTGTGGATGAAGGACATGATAAAAGGTACTTTCAATAAATATCAAGACTTAAGTGAAAGCAGGAAGACAGTAATGTTTGTTTTCTTGCAGGTTTTTTACATCAATGATGTGCTAATGTTTTTATATTTTTAAAATCTACAAAATGGTTTGATATATTCATAAAAAGCATAGATGCAGACAGACAGATTCAACATATACACAAATCAGTTCATGTTTAATTTTTAAATTAAATATACCTTTTAGTCAATATTTAATTGCATTAAATATATTTATAGTGTTACGATGGCACACAAAAATTCCTATCTACTATCAACTTACTGTTAAAAATGAATTTCACTGTGTTATTGCCTATGGAACAGGTACATTGTAACTAAACAGTGAGTTGTTACTCAAGAGTGTAACAGTCTGTCTCTCTTAAGTCCAAAACATTTTTTATCAAATAAAAAATTGACAGACTTGTGTTTATTAGACTGTCAGCAGTCCTAAGTTGTTTTCACTTCAAAGAATTAGTCTGGTTCCTCTGGATTACACTTTAATTCCCAGGGGACAGTACAAACAGGCACAGAGGAAACTGTCTTTGGATCGGCATACAACCATTTAGAGAAATGATGCCTGTGACATAGGCAGATTGCTGATACCAGAGACTAGTATCAGCAATACAAAATAGCTTGCAGTGGAGTAGGAACACTGGTGAATGACTGTTGTCAGTTTGGCAGTAAAACCTTGTTAATCAAAGGTGTTATTAGCTACTCTGTCTTCTTGGTTGCCTTGAATAGTAGCTCTTGTATAAGTCACTGCACAAAATCCATCCTCCATTGCAATTGGTTCATTATGCTCTGTGCCATCATTAAATTTCATACATAGTAGTCTAATGAACAGATTACCAAAAAGTGGTCCATTTTACCTGGATCTGGCTCAGTTAATCCAACATGTCTTCTTAAAAATTGAATGTTCAGCATGAGTCCTGATCCATTATATTCTCCTCTAACAGTCAGACATGACTGATAAAAAAAACTGGTGATCACTTAATCACAGAATGATCCTAAAATATTACATTACAGTCAGTACAAAAAATAATAATGTATGCACCCATTAAACTAAAACTTAAGAAATAAAATGAAATTCAAATAAACCCTCCTTTGAAGATATTTAAAGCCTATACATCAACAGTTTGGAGTTTGAAGTATGATAAACAGAAACTTTTTATGAAATATTATGCTTCAAATTAAAATATCTGTTAAAGTGACTCTTTCAACAGCTCATAAATTTCTCTCACTGTACCCTCTCTGCTAAGAGACTCTCACTATTTTTCTTATCTTGAGCCCGCCTCGCCAGAGCGGCAGCAGCCAGAGCAGTGGCTGTCTATGGAGGAAATTAAAGTGAAATACATCCCCCTGTGAGGCTTTTGCACCTCACACACCCTTAGAGCACTTCTCAGTGATTGTCATCTTTACAGTCAACACATGTTGCTGTAAAAAAGAAAACGTATTTTTCATGTAACTGAATAAATCAGTGCTTAAATATTTGAGATCAGTCGACCCTTTGGCAGGCTATCAAGAAAGAGTTAGTGACAGTAAAACAGATTTTTGGGGCATTAAACAGAGCTTAGTAGGGACTAAGTGAGACATAACAATGAATTCTAACACTGAAAGGATCTTTTCATCGTTGACTGAGGTAATCAGAAGCATAATATGGGGAAAACTGCTGCCAGAGATTCACAAAATAATAATTGGATGTTCAAACTGTCCCAAAAACTCATCATATGTTGAAAATGCAGACACATGTCTTACACGGTTATCCCATCTTGTTGGCCCTGTTATCAGCCATCATTTACTCCAGAGGAATGTCTCATCATCTGAATTGCCCAGACAAAAATTTTTTAGTTTGACATGACTGAACATGTTTTGAATTTACCAAGAAAACAGATCATGCTGCATCAGAAAGTCAAGGTGAAATTATATGTGGAAAAAAAAAAAACATTTAAAAAACAAAAAAGACTTTTGCGAATTATTTCCAACAATATTTCTTATGTGAAAGGTGGACATTAGTCGTTAATATTAATTCCATTCATGGGTGCCTCTGGTCTTTACGGAAAAGGTGATTGCTTCACTTTTCAATCCACTGTTGCAGAGACATGCAATCCAACATGGGATTGATAAAATAATTAAATAAAAATAATTAAATTTTTTTCTTTCTCGTTTGGACAAAAGATCTGAGATTTGTCAGGTCGCAATTTCTTTGTTTTATTATTTCAAATAAGTTATTTGAAAGAACAAAACATGCAGATGCATGCAGAGTTTCAGTCAGTTTATGGAAGAAAAAAAGTTTTTGCAAAGCTCATGAGTAAACACAATCAAACATTGCTAAAAAAAAAAAACTAAAATTAAGCTTCTAATTTAATACATTTAAAAGGTTTAGATTTTCTGCTATGTAATTCACAACAGGACTTTCATAATACTGTATGTGATTTTCTTGTCTTTTCCTCTTTTTTCTCTGTTGGTTTATTTGTTTTAAGTTTGGGAAAGAAAAAAAAAAAAAGACCGAAGCCAGAGATACAAACATTTGCATTTGGACAAACCTGTTTTTTATTGATTCAGTGGGACTGTACACACTAAAACTGTCATGGTCCATAAACGTAAATCAGCTTGGCTTTTCTGAGAAAGAATTACATGTTCTGGCTGCAGCAAAAGGCCCCTGAGGATCAGCTTTACTCTGCAGGCACGTTTCAAGGTGATGCAACATCTCGGTAGTCAAATGCTGCTGGCTGTCCACCCCTTCGCTGACATGAGGGCCTGGTGCGATTCGAGAGAGATTTAAATCACTTCAAGTGGAACGTTTCTGCTATTCGCTACGTACAGTAAAGTGCTGTTGGTTCTTAGGCCTCGCGAGACTCCCGTAAAGCACTGCATCACAGCCATCTTTAAAGATTAAAATACTCAGAGGAGAAACAAAAGTGTTCACAGTGGACCTGTGACTGAAAGAAATGAACCTCAAATCTGTGTGGAGTTGAGTTTGCACGTACACTTGGAGGCCTGCGCACCCAGATCTTTTACATTTGGTGAATAATTGCAACTTATTTTATTTTCTTCTAATAGAAATATATCAAAGTGTCGCCACTGAACAACTGATTGCATATACTTTCATATGTTAATATTATTCCATTGTGTACGTAGAGGCCTCATGGCTGGAGTTGAAACCACTGAAGTATTTGCAAGGATCTGATAGTTATAGCTGGTGACACGGTTGCTGGAGAGGTTTGAGCTCTTGAATAACAGAGAACAATGTTGAACAACTCTGAATCTCTAACCACTGTAACTGTGTGCTAATGGACTGCAAACATTCAAGATAGACATCGCACAGATACTGAACAAATCTGCTGATCTGTGGATGAAATAGCCAGTGCAGCTATTAACAAAACAGGCTACATTTGTGTGCCATTAGTGCCATTTATGTTCAAAGAGATGGAAACAACAAGCTGATTAGCTTGACATTGCACCGCCCTTATTTCAATCTACAGAAAGAGTCTGTATGTGTGTGTGTGTGTGTGTGTGTGTCAGGCCAAAGTGAGGGGAAAATATTCTTGCTCGAGATTGGATAATAACATTGCAGATCTGATAAATTCACTCTTACTCACAGCTTATTAGATCTGGTGAATTTAACACTGAATAATGGTCATTTAGTTTTGACCAGCAGTTCGAGGTGCATTCAAAGGTTGTACGTAGTTTAAAGTATGAATCCAAACTTATTTTCCATTACATAATGCTGCATTTTGAAGACTATGTAATAATTTATGCTGTCTGATTTATGAAAATGAGGAGAGAAAAGAAAATCTCTTCTTGTATCACTGTTACAACACGTTGGAAATTCAGTACAAAACTAACAAAACAGCATGTGTCTTTACTGTACGAATCTGTCTATGGGTGCATTTCTGTGTGTGTGTTTCATTGCTCATAAGAATTCCTGAGGGATAATCCCATAATTAGGGCAGATAGCACAGGAAGTTTATTCAGGTGGGCTTTTTAAACAGGACTGCCTACCTTTTCTACTGTATAACAGACAGTCGGGCACAAAAGCCGCAGAATGAGAATCAGTTTAGGTGCTTTCCACTTGTACAAGACTGTAATATTACACAGAAAAGACAATTTTTGTTGCCTGAAACTCTATACATTCTATACATTTAGCAAATGTTTTAGATCAATGGACACATACATCCATTAATCTGAGGTCTATTAGATAAAGTACATATGCAAGTAAAAAAATCAATATCTTTTTTTTTTCTTTTACCACTTTTTAAACCTGGACATTCAGCGGCATATTTTCTTTTCCAGTAACAAGCCTGCATTGCTAACTTACATTCATTTTATGTGTAACACACAGGAAAGAGAAATAAATAAACTAGCAACAACTTTCAAAGCAGCACTTTGGACACCCAAAACTAAACTCTCAGGGTCAGAGACAGGAAGCAGATGCCCTTCCCTCACCCTCCATGTGGGATCATATACCCTCCATAAGCCCATTAACACCTCAAATACAGTAGCTGTGCTGGCACGCTGTGCATTAAATTACTGCTGCACATCTCTAATTCGGTCCTTGGTGCTGTCTTCCTCGTTGAACACAAACAAAGTCGCACTGAGCCGGCTGAAGCCATTACTTGTAAACTCCACAACGGTGTGAAAACCCAGTTGAAACCATGTGGTTTTAAACTGCCTCCTCCTCGCCATGTTTTTGGAATCACTTCCAGCTGCTCCACAGCCACTAATGGCACCTTGGGCCCACAGTGCTGTTTTAACACTGGCCAAGTCTCAGCCCCCCTCTCCCCTCTCCCCCCGCCTGCTAGAAGCTGAGGAGGTTTTCAACTACTGTTGAACAAATGATTTTAGCCCACATTACGAGCAATAAAAGACATCCTGCTGTGTGTCCTGAACATTGTGTTCAAGCACATTGGTAAATCTTACAGTTTATGAAGAGTATTTGTATTCTATCCTTTTTTTTTTTTAATATCAGTTAAAAGAAGATATGCAATTATCCGTTGAAAGCCACAGACAATAAGCTGTATGAAAATGGTTCATAGTTGAATATTTTCCTGCCTCTATATTTTTTCTCTTGGGTATTTTTCTATCACGGGTACTTCTAACCATCTCCACAAATGACTATTTTATCAGGAACCTACAGAACTTGAAAATAAACAGAACCAGCACTTATTTGCATAGGTGCTGCTTTCTGCACCCTTAATTATGCATGCTCACTTTCATTTTGCTTACCAACAACTCTGAAAGTACCTCAATTAAATTCCATAACTGTGGCCACCTGTGCACACAAACAAGAGCTCGACCAAATCAAACACACTGCCGTCTGCAATATGTGTTGTACCTGCATTCTGGCACTCTGCGACAGAATTACACCTTGAACAAAGAGTTTTGCTCAAGAGACAGTCCAGAGAATCAGTTGAGGAATTTGACACACACAGTTTAACCCTTTAGATCCTTGGCTATTTTTTTAAACTTCCACATTTCTCACTGTTAGTCTATAATCCAACAACTGAACAGTTGAACATAACAGGTTGGGGCTCTTGAGAGGATTTTGAAATGCTGAAAAAGCTCTTATCCTTATCAGCAGGCCAAAGTAAGATTTGAAATCACTATTAGGAAATTAGGATTTTTTTTAAAGCTCCTCTATGTAGCAATAGCACTTCTGATTACATGGGAGCAACTGATCAGCTGTGTTGACAGCTGAGATACTGAAAATACTGTACTAATGAATGGGGACTGTCTGGCACATTTTGTATACTACTTGGTTCCCACTAGAAGTTTACTTTATTGTGATATGTGTCCCCCATTTGGTCAGAAGTGGCGTTGCTAAATAGAGTGACTTTAACAGATCAAAACTGTCAAATCTGTAATATTCAACCAACTTGAACTTGTCCACAGCCACGGATCTGTCCAGTTTGTTGCAGCATATGGTACACTTTTCAAAAAAATAAAAAGAACCCAAAACATGAAGAATCTAACTTTGTATCCAACTTGGGTAAATGTCAAAGGAGTCACACTCAGTCTGCTTGAGGTTATCAGTGACATCATCAGAGCAAAGGCTCCAGCTGATACACTTTGACCTCACTTCGCCTTCAGTTGGAGAAAAAACTAAAGTTTACAACTGTGAGTTGAAGGAGTGATCAGAGGAAAAACAAACGCGAGCAGAATGATTCATTGTGAATGTTAGCACTGGAAACATGCCACTATAGAAACAGATTTATGTTTCTGTAACAGTTTTTAGGCATATATTTGCCATTGTTGTTGTTGTTAGCATACTACGTGTTATATCATATTTATCCGTATGTTTTTCAAGCAATATTTGTCCCAGGTACAATAATGTTGCTTCACTATCCAAAACCTGAAAGTTTAGGTTATTCTTGATTCACCTAAAACACAAATTAAAAGTGTAATTTTCACCGTTGCTCTGATTGTTACCCTTTTAAATCATGATTTAGTATGGAAACATACAGACCTGTCGTATGCATACATGCATCCACGCTCACATGCATAGTTTCCTAATGTGCATATGTTGATGACTGCCTCCAAACTACTTTGGCCAGTCAGATGGCCAATTAGTGCATGAACCCTTTCGCCCTGTCTGCAGAGTAGGAGCAGGGCACATCTGGTGTCAATACATCTTAATAAACTTATTGTAATACTCCTTTTCCTGGGCTGAACATGCTGGCACAGGAGCCCATTTAAAAACCTGTCAAGAGGCTGAAGTGTGTCTGTTTGAGTGGAGCCAGATTGCCATCACAAGATCAGCAGAGGTACTGCAGGGTAAGGAGCTTTTTTTTTTTTTTTCCATGCTGTTTCAAATAAAGCACTTTGAATTTACTTTCCTGCCAATGTTAAGTTTTAATTTCCAGTCATGGGCTCTGCAAGAGAGCCATTTCTCTGTGAGGTGTTTAAGTGATTGTTTAACAAGGATGTTAAAGCTCTCAGAGTAATATGGGTTTTGCTTGGGTTTTTCCTGCTACAGAAAAGTAAAATAGCAAAGGCTGAATGTGCTGCAAGTACTCAAGTAAACCTTAACAGATGCCTGGAAAATCAAGTGGAATGCCTTCTGTCAGTGAAAACCCTTGAAATTTCAAGGTCCATAGAAAATTAAGATCAAAACATCTGATAAAGAGCTTGTGTGTCCAAGTACTTGTTTCTTATTCAGTCGTGAGACAACAACAGGTAATGTAGTCGTCAGAGAGCTCACAGAGTAAATCTATCCACCACACAATTTCATGATCAGGCTTTTGGCTGCCAAATATTATGAAACGAGACACGTCTTCCTCTGTAAAACACGTAATTAACCTAAACTACATGGATTGTTTTTCCTAACTTGACTGTCTTGAATGCGCAAGCATATTCATGCACGAATTTCAGCAGTCTTAGCAAAAACCGAGCGGTCCATTTATAGTATCAAAACTGAAATCAAATATTGACGTCAAACATGCTGAAATTGGCTGATTCCAAAGCTAACGCCTGGCAGAAATGAAAGTGGTTTGAAGAAGACAGAAAAAAAACAGACCTCATCCATCTGTGACGCTGCTTACATGTGTTTGCCAAACCCTAAATGAGAGCGCACAGGGAGGAGCCCCCAGAGCAAAGATTACCTCATGCTGTCCCACCGCAGGCATACCATCATCTCCTGGCATCCTCCATCTTCCTCAGGATGTGATGTTTGAGAAGGCTGACGTCTCTGGAGTAAGAGGCCTCTGGAGACACACTGAGGACCTCTGGATGCGTGGGTTTCTCTCTCAATACGTCACGCGCATTTTCATTGGCAAACACAGAGTGAATGTTTTTTCTGACAAGTACAAAAATATCCAGTGACCTAAAATCACCCCCTGACTGCAGTGTGGACTCAATGACACACTTGTGAAAAATAATAAGGTATGGAATGCCTACAAGGCATTTGATGACTACTTTTCAAATCTCTCCTAATGTGTTTTTGAGGCTCGATCCCATTTTTATCACTCCATTTCTTGTGCACATCCTCAAATTTCTCTCTTACTTGATTTTAGCTTTGACCAGTTTTATCAATCACTTACATAGAACTGGGCGGTTGTTCTCACACGAACTGAAAAAGGATACGTTGAAATTTGGTGCGCACCAAATTTCAATCATTTTTTAGTTTGTGTTTCACTGTTGCTCAAATCCAGCATCACGTGTCATGTGGCCCCTTTAGCCCATGATAAAGTCAATCAAGACAATCTTAGTTCAAGTGTTGTACCATAATAAATCTCACCCTATAGAGTTTATGAGACTTTATGGGACTGCATGGCAAAGACACACCTTGTATATCTTTTTTTTTTTTTTTTTTTTTTATGTCTAAAGGTAAGAATCATCATGCGATAATCAGTCCAAAAACAAGGAAAAGCATGCCATGTTCACATTAATTGACACATGGTTCATTGTGTTATACTGAAACCCTGAGGAGCAACTGCACCGAGAGGCTCACAGAAAATACAGGAAATGGTGCAGGGCTTCCTCCCTCTGAGAATAATCTCTCCACTCTACCACTTAGGTACAAATAAACACATGCTATCTACTTGCAGCTGCTGAACATGTGCATTTCCATGCAGCTCAGCTAAAGACACTAAGGCAGTGGCATATTCACACCTGTTAGAACCGGCAGCGACGGCCAACTCTGACTGACAACTTCCCTCTGGTCGTCATCGCCTCTCAATCGCGGGAGGACAGTCCAAGCAAACAGTCCATCAGCAGCACCTCGGCAGGCTCTGCTGTACAGCATTAGTATCAACAGCCTGTCCACATCTCTCCTGATTACCGCACAAAATTCTTTCTTAATAGAAGCTTGTTTAGCAGAACATGAGCCACAAGCTGGGGGGAAAAAAAATGGAAGCTCATAAAATGTGTTGTTGTGTGCGATGATTCTGCCCAGCTTATTTGAAGGAACCATACATCTGGCTTTATAATATCCGTTGTTTTCTCTCTTTTAACAAATAACCATATCATACTTGTTTAATTTTTCTGCAGATTCTTTTCACAAAAATATTCTCTGGGTCATCCAAACACTCCCTGATCCCTGTCATTGCAATAACTCCAAAAATGCATTGCTTTTTGATGATAATAACACAACCGCTCATGTATACACTGTTTGTTTTCATAGCAGCCGCAGAAACTTGCACAGGCAGTGAGATTTGTTTGATTTGCAGGGAGTAGTAAGTGTTGTCAGTGAAAAGAAATGGGGAGATGAATTGTTATCCCAGATCAAGGATTTCAGGGAAGAAATGTAGGTATATAGCTGGGTATCAATCTATGGTAGCTTTTCTGAACTCACGACCAAATGACAGATTTACATGTTTGCATCTTACACACAGATCAATATAATTTAATTGCTCAACAGAGATAGTAACAGCTAACAAAGTGTATATCAGTCTAAACATGTAATAGTTTAAAGTGAAGGGTACAACCTCCATATTTCTCTGTCTCTCTTCCTAACAGGTAATAAACACACTGCTCTTATTCTTTGGTGAGGGAGTCAGGATGTTAAACGCCTCTTTGGCATGAACTCTGATCTCTCATTGTCTGCTTATCTGCACTAAAGACCTACAGATGGATGAGTCTGAAGGGGGATGAAGGCTGCGTGGTAAAGTCATCACACAGTGATGTAAAGCAGACACATGCCGAGGCTTCGCCACAACAGTTCAAAACAAAATGAAATACTCGTTTCAGTTTTGTCTCACTTTTTTTCCACAAGCCGCGTCCTTCCCTTCCATCTCGCCCTTTACCAGATTTATTAATGTTATTCTAGACATCATCTGCATAATGTATGTCTGAGATTTACATGCTTGAGCAGAGTTTGGTCCAGTGTCAAGTTCTGATATAGTGAATCTAACTCATAGAGCTGCTGAGCCCTGCGTTTGACCCAGAAGATGTGAACTACCGATGTGTCTAAATGTCCTTAAAATAACAAATTGCTCATCTCCTCTGTTGGAATCCAACCTGTTTTTCAAGTTGGGGTGCAAAATTTCTTAAAAGGCAGATATATACTCCTTCTGATAACTACAATAAATATCACAAAGCTCAAATGGCCAAACATTGTATATGACTGATTCTATGTGTTGATATGTTGTGTACACGCTTTACAAAAAACAAAATTAACTGTAAAACTTCACACTGTACATTTCTGATGGTTAACTGGCAGAAAAGGAAACTAGTGTGTTGTTTATGGGTCCTTGCTGTATTTTCAGGGGTGAAAGTAGGCAAGGAACTACATTCTGTTAAAAAAAAAAAAGTGGAAGAAAAGAAAAATCTTGATGGAGCAGATTGCAGTTTACCTGAGAGAAGCAAGTAGCCGCCTCTCCAAAACCCACATTCACAACCGCTCACAGTAACACTATAAACAAGAAAACACTTTTACTGACATTATACCATCTTAAAAAGTACATTGTCTCATATCTGTGTCATGATCTTCCATCTTCAATCTCTCATCAGAAGGGGAGAGATGATAAACATGACAGAGACATCTGTGTTCATTTTATCAATGATAAATCAAATCTTGGCAGTTCATCATAGAGTGTATAAAAACAACTGGACAAACCCTCTGTGACATCATGATTAGGTTTTCTGAAGAGTTGGTTGTGAACGTTTTTGGTGTCATTGTCAAGAAACAGCACAGAAAGTCGTATTATCTTTAAAATAAGAATGATTACACTCCGTCCACTCAAGAACGTCCATAAGTAGCTAAAGTGATGACATCTACAAGTTACCACCATAAACCACAAAGCAGTTGTCACTCAAAAACAAACAAACCCCTAATTAATTAAGACCCACTGTTGCAGAATTACAACAAATTTTGTTATCCCCAAAAAAAACTTTTTATGTTTATTTTTTGGTTCAACCACATAAACATACTCATTTGGTCCTATTGTTCAGTCTCAGAATGCTATTGGGTCATACATTTGTATATAAGGCTTGTCCTCAGGTCCAGAAGTCACACATCCTCCAGATTTTTGAGAGAGCATCATCCCCTCGATTTACTGGATTGGATTTATCTGATTGAAGTTAGTAAAGTGCTTTAGATATTTTTTATGTGTTTATTACAGTGTCTAGAATATGTCAAGTATGTAGTCATTGTAGAAAATGTGCCTTACATTTTATTTAGAGCTTGTTTTGTAATTGTTGCAATATTACAACGTTGGGTGAATATGGTAGTCAAAACAACCCTGTTTTTAGAGGGATGTCTTGAGAGGAACTTCAATTTAAATGTTCCCTATATATCTTTAAACTACACATGATTTACAGCCTAGCCTTATATTTGATTACATATTATTGTATTAGAAACTAGTGTGCAAAGATATATTGCCATATCTAATCATTTTCATTTACTTATAATGATTTCTAACCACCTTGAACACTCAGTATTTTCTCCTTATTACAGAAAGCAGGACTTTCTAACAAAGAATTTCTGTTTGTGCATGTCTGCCCTTTGATAAGAAAATGTTCCTATCAATTCTTAGTTAAATCAGTTGTGGAGGATGCTTGGGGGAGGGCATTTTTTCCATTGTTCTGGAGCAGGTGTTGATGTTCAGGAATGTCAGGTGTTGTTGTTTTTTGGAGGCTATACACTATTGTGTGTCCAGTTAAATGTGTGAATAGATTACTTCAGTGCAATGTGTAATTACAGAGAAATACAAGTTCGCCCTGAAATCCCAGCGCTGGTACACGTACATCTTCTGGCACACCATCGCCCTTGCTGTGGTCAACACCTGGCTCCTCTACAAGCAACACTGCCAAGCTCTCAAGATGCCAAAGAAGGAGATCCTGAACATGAGAAAGTTCCAGGCCCAACTAGCATCCTCTCTCATTCTGGTAAGAATCTATTTCTGCTATTTGCCATGTTTGTGATATCTTTGACTTGTAACATCATGCATTTTTGGCATATATATGAATTGATTATTAATATTAATATTGATTCTTCTCTTTCCAGGTGGCCACAACACTTTGCACTTTGGACATTTCCCAATAAAAGTGAAGAGAGGACACTGCAGACATTGCAGTAAAGGGTATACCAATACCCAATGCAGCAAATGTGATGTCCGCCTCTGTTTTTCAGAGGACAAGAACTGTTTCTGGGACTATCGTTGTAAATAAATGTCAAAGTTCTTGCTATTGCAATAAATGACTGTTCATAACAGCATGACTGAGATTATTTTTCATGTTATACTGTTCTGGGACAAAAGTAAAATCCTGCAAATGAATCCTTAATTCTGTATTGTTGTTCAGACAATGAGTACATGAATACAGGAGATTCTGCTCCCCATTGAGCCCAATAATGCAATATTACAACATGTCCATAAAAACTTACGAAAAACATATTTTTTGAAAAACACCTCATTTTCAGCCTCAAAGGCCTCCTACAACATCTTATTGCTTGAAAAAAAAAATTTTAGTGTATTTCTATATTTGGGTTTTACAGGGTTAAGAGTTTAAATATGAAATGAAATGAAAAATACTTTATTCATCCCAGAAGGGAAATTCAACACTGTAGTAAGGGCTCTTCTTCTCTTTTTTTTCAACAATAGATAAATGACAGCAATAATAAAAATATTACAGCAATAATAATAATATCAATTGATAATAATAATAATAAAAATATCATTGCTGCACAGCACTTCAGTGCATGTAGAGTCCAGTGCATCAGTGCACGGCACGCTGGTTGTAGTTTATCAGATGATGCAATGAAAAATAATTGTTGGAACGTATCTACATTTTTTCCAGTTCATATAATATGTACAAACATAAATGAGTTAAACACAAAATCTATCTGCATCTCAGAAAACTGGCAGGCAAGAAATTAAAGGACTGTGAAAAATGTAGATAAGTCACTTTGTTTTCAATACCCTGAAAGAGCAACAACATAAAAGTTCATACAAGCTACAGAAAACAGAAGATTAATTAAAATCATAGATGAAAAAAAAACATAGACATTTCACATTGATGCAACACCTCAGAGATTTATTATTTTCTGAAGTCAATTATTTATACAACAAAAAAGTCATCATAAAAACACACACACAAGAAATATGGCAGATAATATTTACAGTTCGTGGCAATTTAGATTGTCCAATTAACCTGAATAGAGATGAGGAGATGAGGGAGATGAGGAGTGGTGAGGAGAGATGAGGAGAGATGAGGAGAGATGAGGAGCGATGTTTGTAGGAAGATGGATCAGAAAAGAGGAAGTGAAGTGGAGGGAGCTACTGGTTTCCAGCAGCTCTCTCAGTCTTCTTACTGCTGAACTTCTAATGAATTCAGCAGGTCAAAGACCTCTTGTTCACCACCTTGCTTTTCTGTTTCTTCTCTTCTTTCCCTCACAAATCAGATGTCTCTCATTCTCTTCTCGTTTTTCTTCTCCTCTCTTCTCCTCAGTCTTTCTGTCTTTGATGTTCTTTGAAAAGACGCGTCTCCTGTCCTGTCCTGCGACTCTGTCCTCCTGGATTTCTCTTTTCTCTCGATGCAATCCATTCTTTTCCTTCTCCTCCACTTTGACCCTTGATTGATCGATGAGACTTTTCTCCTTTTCCAGACTTTGCCTCATCTCTTCTAGTTCTTTACTTTCTTTTTCTAACTCCATTCTAAGTTCAGCCATTTGTAGTTTTTCCCTCAACAAAGTCTCCTCAAACTCATCTAGTCCTGCTAGAATCTTGATCTTGTCTTTGACCTGCTGCTTCTCCTTCTGGAGTTTCTTTTCTTGGCTGGCCATCTGGATTTTCTTTTCCTCCATCTCAGCTTTCTCCAGGTTCAGTTTCTGCCACATGGCTTCCAATTCTTTTCTTTTCTCCTCCAAGTCAGTTGTTGCTGCCTGCAGCATTTCCATGTCTTTCTGCTTTGTTTCTTCAAATTGTCGCAGCTGTTCTTCAAAATCTTGCTCTTTTTCCGTGAAGATTTTCTTCTCAGTTTTTGTTTCTGGCAGCGTCTCCTCCAGAGTGAGCCTTGACCCACCCTGTTGGTGATGGTGCTGACGCTCCAGTTCCAATTTCGACTTTTCCAATTCATTGTTTTTCTCTCGAAGGGTTTGGTTTTCCTCCTCCAGCCGTTCGAGTCGTTCCTTCAGGTCCCAGACTTCAGGGTCTGAGCGCTGGTCAGTCAACGGTGGTGTCTTGACTTTCTTCTGAAGGTCTGAAACTTTCAGTCTCAGACAGCTGTTGGAGTGATCGAGGTGAGCTATTTGAGCTCTGCACTCTTCAATCACCCTTCGGAGGTGGCTGGGATCGTCCAGCATGTCGGATTGAGCTTCCGTGTTCCAGGTGCTCACAAATCCGGGTCTCTTTCCTGGAAATCGTCTGTGTTCCATCAGAGCAATAAACGGTCCGAGACGTGATACAGGTGTTATCAGAATCTAGCAGAAAGGATTTCTGTTGATTCCTGAGTGGCAGATGTCGGTTTTCACAGAGAAGTGTAATGCAGGTGTTGACGGTACCAGATCAGATCTAGTAAAGAATTCTGGGGTTCTGATGTCATAAGAGCTCCAATCTTGTGTGACACGGAACCCTCACCATAGCAACCAAGGTTGCATCATTCTCAGGGTTCTAATGTTATAACAGCTCCAATACTATGTGACATGGAACCCTCACCATAGCAACCATGGTTGCATCATTCTCAACAAATCTGAACCTCAAAGCCCCGCCCCTCCTCCTCCAGGATCTAAAGATATTAAATATGGCACATGTGGAAGCACCAACTTAGTCATTTAACATGCAAATATGAGGCTGTTTTGCCAATGTGCCATGTTAATCCCCCCCCCCACCCCACCCCCACTATTACACTAACAAAATAATAAAGACAATTTGAGAAGACTGTGTTTTAATCCAGCACCTTCATTCTTCAGAGGGCGCTGGTTTGACAGAAAAACAGCTGGTAGTTTGTTGTTCAAACATGAGGTCACATGGACCAAACTCAAAAATGCTCCATTCTTTTCCGGTACCAGTTGACACCAGGCGTCTCAGGAGTTCAGGTAAAAAAAATAGTGGCATCGTGGGATACATTCAACAAGGTACTGGAAACATTACTCAAGAGAGTTTGGTCCATATTGACATGATAGCATTATTGCTGCAGATTTGTCAGCTGCACATCCATGATGAGAATCCTCCGTTCCACCACATCCCAAAGGTGCTCTGTTGGATTGAAATCTGGAGACTGTGGAGGACATTTGACTCCAGTGAACTCATTGTCATGTTCTAGAAACCAGTCTGAGATGATTCAGGCTTTATTACATGATGCGTTATCCTGCTGGAAGTATCGATCAGAAGATGGTCCACTGTGGTCATAAAGTGTGACATGAAAACATAATTTCAATATATACTGAGTGTATATTTAAGAATGATATGGGCCTAAAATTCTTTAGAAAAAAATAACTTAAAAATGTTTCAAAAATGTTTCATAGTAAAAGGCCAGATGTTTTTAAAATGACTATTTTAATGTTGACAGTCTGCTCTAGTGCCTAAACATTAAAAGATCCATGAGTTACTTGTGGTCACAAATGTGATGTCCGCCTCTGTTTTTCAGAGGACAAGAACTGTTTCTGGGACTATTATTGTAAATAAATGTCAAAGTTCTTGCTATTGCAATAAATGACTGTTCATAACAACATGACTGAGATTATTTTTCATGTTATACTGTTCTGGGACAAAAGTAAAACCCTGCAAATGAATCCTTAATTCTGTATTGTTGTTCAGACAATGAGTACAGATACATGAGATTCTGCTCCCCATTGAGCCCAATGTTGCAATATTACAACATTTCTGTAAAAACTTACAAAAACATATATTTTTTTGAAAAACACCTCATTTTCAGCCTCAAAGGCCTCCTACAACAACATCTTAATGGTTGAAAAAAAATTTTTTTTAGTGTTTTTCTATATTTGGGTTTCACAGGGTTGAGCATACATGTGTAGCATTGTCTAACATTACCTGATGAGGTACATGTTAATTTATCACAGCCCCCTACATTTGTCTTGAATGTGAAACAGAGTTATGAAGACCAAAACCATCTTCTGTGACACACTGTAAATGCGTCTATTTCTGCTGTTAAGTTGAACATTTTACTATCAATGTCAATGGAGATTGCTCACATTTAGAGCCAGCCCCTAGTGGACAGTAAATGCAACTTTCAGCACTTTGGGATTACTGTTGTTCAGGAAGGCAGATGTGGCCCCTTGATGGTAACTTGGCGATAATTCAAGCACAGCAGCCAAAAGAGAACATTTGCTATCATCATTTCATGTAAGAGCACAATAACATTTTTAAGGAGGGATATTAGAGGGATATTAGAACAGTATCTACAATGCAGTGTGCTTCACATACAGAAACCATGCTATTTTAGACTTAACTATTGTATGTACTTTGAAACCAGCGTAACAATATGCTTCTCACTCATGGTGCAGTAGAATCTCTACATACATGGAAAGTGTTTCAATGTAGGTGGAGACTGTATTGCATTTATCTTAAACATGTCAAGGAAACACAAACCACACCGTCCAGGATATGTTGGAAAACTACACCCAACCATCAATAACATGCTGCAATTTTAAACCTGCTTTTTAATTTAATTTTATTTTATTTTATTTTATTTACTTATGTATTTGGACACGTGACAACTAAGACAAAACAAAATAGTTCTAGTAGTCCCAGCAAGAAATGAAGTCTACTTTCACCCCTGTATATTTTATAATCATAGAGTACAGATAATAAATTATGATGTAATTAAAAAATTTACAGCAATGGTAACAATACAGTAAATCTTAGTTTATCTACAGCATTAAAATATAATTTCAAAATGTACTGAGTGTATATTTAAGAATGATATGGACCAAAAATTCTTTAGAAAAAAAAATTAGCTTAAAAAAATAGCTTAAAAATGTTTCAAAAGGCCAGATGTTTTTTTAAGTGACTATTTTAATATTGACAGTCTGCTCTAGTGCCTAAACATTAAAAGATCCATGAGTTACTTGTGGCTCTGGTGGATACTTTTAACATTTACCTTTAGAATTGAAATAAATCTTTTTTTTTTTTGTGCTGTGTTCATAAAGTGTAAATTAAACTCATATATAGCTATACAAAATAACTTATGGACCACAACTTAAAAAATAATTTACCATCACAGTAATTAGACAGTTTCTCCTTTTCCTTGCCCTTGAACAGTGAGTTGTTTTCATGGTATCAGTTGACCTTGACTCTCTCAAAGCAAGGAAACAGTTATCTGTGTGGGCTGGAAGCCATCCCGATTATCACCCACTTCCCCCCTCTGCTCATCCTCTCAACCCAGAGAAGCGTTACTTGTTGCATGCAGCCTCAGCACAACTGATAAGACTTTTCTAGTTTGCTTGAACAAAACAAAACGGTAAACAGTACACAGTACCGGCCTATCTGCCCTTTTAATGAGCTCACTGTCGATATCCTTAGTTTAATCTGGCAGCAGAGAAGCAGCCTTTACAGAGAGACCTTAAGGTCAAGAAGCTGGTCTGATACTTCCTCCCCCTGGAGTGCATTCTGACACTTGAGGGCTGTTCTCCTGCTCTATCAGTCTCAGGAGTTTCTGGATACTTCCTTTCACACCACAACACAAACAGTTAGAATGCAGCAGCACAGAAAGCAGTTAGACAAGACCTTTTTTTTTTTATTACTGCACAAATGCAATTATGCAATCCTGTCTGCTAGTTGATGGGCCCAGCTGCTTGTGGCCATTAATTCAGTCATCAGTCTTTTGTTGGAGTACAGCCCGCATTAGCGGCTGTGTTACAGGCCGAGCCAGCTCACTGATGGCCGAAGAATACTGATGCTCAGCTGTGACGATGAACCCTTTACTTCTAGCCTCTTTTTTGTGCCAAGTGGTTGAGGCTATTACTTTGCTTAGTTAAGAAAACAGTTGTCATAACCCTCTGTTTGATCTCCTTCAAATAGTTTGATTAGATTATAATCACTTTAAATGATTTGAAACCTTATAAATTCAATATCGAAGTACTCATAGTTGAGTTATGTGTGCTACAACTGGAGCCTCAAAGGGGTCTCTAAGCAGGGAGTGGCGCCATCGGGTTGATATATTTTACCATCACATTTGTTAAGAGAGGAGCTGATTTACTTGAGATACAACACCATTCATTTTAGTCACAACCCTCATTTATAACATTTAATTACATGTGAGCCTCCTGTTATCACCAGCTAAATTTCATGTAATTCAAGATATCTTGTAATTAGTCAGTACTGCTTGTGCAACCTTTATGTATACACTTTGGAAATCCATCCTTTGGGGCATTACAAGGTAGTGTAAACAGGCTATTTTTCAAAGCCAAGAGCACTTCTGGAGGATATTTATAAATGGTCTGATTCAGGCATTTCATACATTTTGTTACAAACTGAAGTTTTCTCTATGACTCCAGACCCTTTTGGGCCACAATCTTGATTCGCCTGGAAAATTGCTGCTGTTGACAAAAGAAAAATATACACGGTTCATTTTGGAAATCAGAGACAGAACATGAGCGAGCAGCTAGTGAGTAGCAGTAATAACGAAACGACTGGCCCTGGCAGGAAATGACACGCGTGTCGTTCCTGGGCATCATAGAGTGGTACTGACTGGCCCAAAATAGGTTCTGCCAGTAACAACAACATTATACACAGATCTTTCTATGTGTGCAGGTTAAAAAAAAAGAAAAAGAAAAAACAGAAGCTGGCAGCTGCTCCTTCCCCTCATTATTTCCATCTATTTCCCCTGAAAGAAAATCCTCAGTCTGATGCCATCTCTAATAGCCAAGACAACCAACAAATCACTGGCTGATCCTCAATAAGGGTTCAGCTTTATGCTGGACCACAAATGAGATGGATGGTATGAAGACATAATGTACCAGGTGCCCCACTTTGAGGCATAAAGCTCAGCAGTAATCAGACGTATATAGGCTACCCATTGATGTGCCAACTTAAATATTGCTCTGTATGTACAGATATTGGCCTTCCACTATGAAAACACCTAACGTTATGCGTTCCTCTCAATCACATTTAGCCTGACATTCATGTAATATAAAGAAGTAGCCGCAAGATTTTTTTGATCACTGAATATAATGAAGCAGATGTCGCATGGTCGAGTTTTCTCACCACAAAGACATACTATTAACATGCTGAACCTTTAAACATCTGCATTTCATGAAACCAATCATTTGTACGTAGGTAACAAATTCACAGAGAGTTATGGCTGTGAAGTTTCTCGTTCCCATTTACTTAACTGCTTCCAAAAAGTTGGACCTTATTGCACTTCTGTACAGTTTTATTTCTACATTACCTGGGTGTGAACCGCCCACTTTTGTAAATGTCACCAAAAAAATGCGCGCCTTCTCTTGTTATAACCGGATTTTGCTTGAATTGTCCCACTAAAAAAAAAAAAAAGACATTTTTGAGGAACTCAACTGTAATGAGTCTCACCTGAAATCATGATCCAGTTATATGAGAGTTATAACATTTTAATTTAGATCATTAGAAATGCCGAACTGCATTATCAAGAAGACATTTTTCAGTTATTTCAGATTCCATCCATCCAGCGTACAGTAGAGGGTGCAGCAGTCACCGCTGTTCAGCCGTGGGTGAACAGCAGCAGTAGAAGACATCTTCTTCATATTCAGCCCTCATCCGCTTGCTTGAATTCTTTACTAACTCTGGCTCAGATAAGGTTGAGTAAAAGACTCAATGGCTCTAGCTTTAGCAGGCGAGTGAGTGCCAGGAAATGGATATGAATCTACTAACATATATCACAAAGCTTCAAATTGCCCCAAATGCCTTTACATTATGATTGTGCTTACAAAGCCATTAACAGGACATTTAACTGAATCAAAATTTAATTGTATATCAGTGGAATCCGTGTACACACAAGCCCACAAAAGAAAAGAATACCTTTACATAGCAACTTATATTCCACTAATGTAGTTAAATATTGTACCTACTATGAAATGACAGGAATAAAAATGAGTTTTACATCTGTCCTAAGAAAACGGATCAGGGATATGCCAAATAACAGAAGATGGAAACAGTTGGAATGATATCTGCAAAAATACAAGACAGCAGTTTCGTGACTCAAAAATCAACTCAGGCGATTCAAAATACTGAACTGATTATATTACACTCCAATGTAGTCCTGGAAAATGGGCATAAGAGAAAACGGCATCTATTCAATATGCAACTCCCATGAAAGCACGTTGCATCATCCGTTATGGGACTGTGACAGAATCAAATGAAGACATATCAGTACAAATATTCCACACGCTCTACAATCATTCATGCAGGGAGATGTGCGTGACTTATGTATGTTACGTACGGTGAGAAGACTGACTGGAAAACTGGAGTCATAAGAAACAGCAACATCCAGACCAGCAAATACTGAGACAGAAGATATTGAAACATGGTCACCAGTGGAGTAGTAAATCACATTCTGTTAACATAAAAAAGTGACGATGACTGGGACATATACTGTTCAGTCAGTCAACGCTTAAGATCAATACTTTAAAGGCTTTCTTCGTGATAAAACACAGCTTCTGACATCTAGGCTCCAATCTAATCAGTCCCCACTTATCAGTCATACATAGAGATGTAGGGGTGATGAACATAACTCACCCCCCCACCCCCCACCCCTCACAGAACTGCAGCAGTGAGAGACAACAGAACGTGAGAGACAAGAACCTCGTGTTCCTTAAACAGACCTACGAACAAGATGGAGAAATTGAAATAAATCATGTGGAGGGGTGAAACTGATTTGAAATGCCTTAACTAGCTCCCAAGGGACTGTCTCATTTTTTTAAGGTCTCCCTGTAAAGCCATGTGACATAAATAACTGATGGCTACAATAGCAGCTAATAAATATATACTTTTATGGTTGTTATGGCTAACGGGCTTCGGTTTGAGTTGCACCCTTTGGGATCTGGACGGGGTGCACATATCATTGTTCTTTGTTTTGTTGTTATATGTAACTCTTGTTTATGAAAATAAAAATGCAAAGAATAAAAATACAGCTAGGTTGTGGAGTCAAATTTACAACTCCACTACACTTCACGCTAGGGGTTTGTCATCACAAGCTCGAGTCTAACGCAGTATTGATGAAGTATTGATGCTTCCACCGGTGAGAGATTATATCAGGCCGTTGTTTCATCCCGCTGAAGCCAGAC
The DNA here is from genome assembly GCA_018398805.1 of Hirundichthys speculiger. Lineage (NCBI taxonomy): Eukaryota > Metazoa > Chordata > Actinopteri > Beloniformes > Exocoetidae > Hirundichthys > Hirundichthys speculiger. The sequence goes on from JAGFBZ010000958.1 coordinate 1,565,908, forward strand.
AGTATCTCCATCCTGCAGCCACAGGAGCTCCATAAATGGAGCAGTGATGAGGTGAAACTGAGCCCAGCACCTCTGTGTGCGTCACACAGGAACAGCCAGGTAGAAACATGCTTTTTAATTGGCATTTATTCAGCGCTGTATTTTTTTCAGTGCCGACTGAATAAAGCAGCCAGTACCGAGACACTGTAGACTTAGCAAACAGGACTCTCTCCGGACTGCAGACTGCCGCAGCTCTTTTTGAAAGTATACACTGGGGAGGGACAAATTGTGCCTTCGCGAGGGTCATTGTGAATGCGCAGTTGGAGGTGTAATCAAGAGGAGAGCTCATGACTCGTGTCTTTCCTTTCAGCTGAAGTTATTATCTCACATATCTTTGACGTTGCTTCATCTTGAGGGTTAATGCAGCCAAGGCTGCAGCTAACAAGAAGCTCAACTGATTTATTTAAACTACGTCCACTCCTCACATGCGACACCAGTGTGTATTCCAGGTGGTGTTGCATTTCACTACAGCAATGCATGCACTCCTCACAAGGACAAATATACAGCTAAATGATTCTTCATCTACATCGGAGCCCTTAATGGGTACATTGCTTATTTTGCACCACTGCAACGGAGAGCAGGACTTGTCTGGGGCACAGAAAGGAACCTACCGAAGCACGGCATAGTCGCGAGCTCAAGGGCACTCTGCTTTGTCTGCTGCCACTGTACTCTTAGTCAAGGATCCCTATCTGTGGAATTATAATTGAGAATAAATATTATCAAGTGCAATCGGAGAGGGTGTTGTGTATTTGTGCTGGGGCCAAGAGGAGAGTATCTGTGAAACTGAACACCAGTTTGAGCCCTGACAACAGGGGAGCTCAGACGGAGGTGGGGGACCCTTCTCTCTCCGTGGGCTCCTGCTGGCATCAGGGGATACCAGAGTGAAAGGTCAAGGTAGAAAGTAACGTCCTCTCCTGCATGTCTTAGACTGGAGCTAATGCAACTCAGAGAGGTGAGCAACCCAATGTTTATAGCAAATACATAGGCAGGGGATTACTTTCACTCAAGACAGACCTGTTCCTGAGGGTCACGGCTTTGTGACGTTCACTCTTTTCTTCTAGTCTCTCATCACAAGGTGGAGAAAAACAACCCATAATCCAACTTCTCTAATCTTGTAGAGGATAACTGTCAGCGCCTCCATACACTGTGAAATGCTTCCCGGGCTTGTTACAACACTGGCACCAGTAGTAATCACTCTAATCCTGCTGTATCCACGGTAAACAAAACCTCTTGCACAGTCATTATCTATTCACAGCCAAAGCCCGTCAAGTAACAAAGAAGATCGGGGAAAAGAGCGCGGGTGAAAGGAGCTGGAAGAGAGTTAGAAAGGGAGAAGAGTGTGAGAGGATGCAAATGGGGAAAAAAGACAAGGTAACAAAAGACAGAAACAGAAGGAGAATGGTATTTAATTGTATTATATAACACTTGTGTTGTGCCAGGCAGCAACTATTTTCTCTCTTTCAAAGCATTTTCTTCTTCAGTTGTAAAGGCTGAAGGCATTTCCTAGCCTTGATGTAAACTGATACTCTTTGTTTGATTTATACAATGCAAACCAAACCCCTCCAAGAGTGAAAACTCTACACTGTCAAATTTCTGGAAAGCTTAAATAATAGTAACTGATACAAAGACAAAATCCCAAAACCATTAAGAAAAAAACCTCAGTCTTTTTTTTTTGTGGGAAAACAGCTCTCCATCAGACCGGTAAAGAGGCAAACATATAACTCTTCAGTCCGGTTTTGAGTTGTCTGGAAAAGGCCACAAAAGCAAATTCATTCCTCTTCAGTGTGTTGAGATAAAAAGCTGGAAACAGCAAAGGATCTGCATCTCTAGAAGCTAAATTCAGGGAAATTAGAAGGAGCTTCTTGCAACGTCAGTGTACCTGACACAAAACCTTTTTATTATTATTATTTAGGAAACGACATAGACATATTTCTTGGCTTCTCAAACACCCTATCGTCTTACCATAACAATATGATTCAATATGAGGTATTTTTTTGTTATGGAATGCAAAGCCTGAGCTGTCTGGCTATAATGGACTGTTTGGTATTGAAATCCAAGCTGGTAAAGTTAAGATTTCTTGGCCTGAGGTGAGTATTGTGGAAAAACAGACAGTTTCCAAAAAATAAAAAATAAAAGAAAGAGAGAGAGAGAAAACGTACTTAATTTAACTGATAATTATAAGGACTTAAATTAAAACATTAAGAAATTTCCAAATAAATGATAAGAGGTTATTTTGTAGGCACACACACATTTTATGTGCATGCAGGCCGTGTCCTCTGCTTTCGGTTTGCATGTTCTTGCTGGGAAGCTTGCCCATGCACATGGCATGAAATTAAAATATGAAATCTTCCAATGCTGTTCCTCTCATAATCCCATGTGGTATGTTCCCACTTAACTAGTAATTGTATTTTCTCTTCACATATTTAATAGAACAACATGGCAGCAGCGCTCCTAATTTCTTCCTTCTGCTTGGAGGACAACTCAAGTGTTGAGTGCACGGCGGAGTGCACACAATTAGCTAATATAATTCACAGATGTGCTCACTGAGGTTTTCTGCTACTCTGTTCTTCATCTCAGCGTCGCACAGCAGGCCAAGCAACTTGAGAGTTTGGACACGGCCTCTGTGCTCTCACCCCATCGTGACCTCCTGGCACATGCATTTCATATGACGTAGTAATTAAAATACACTAATTTGATAATAATGCAATAACAGCAGCACTATGAAGGCCTAATTTAAAGAAAACATTTCCCCAGACCGCCAGCAGAGCATAAAGCCCCATAGAAAATACAGTAGCCCGTTGGCGTGCTTTCTGGGGTCTCCAGGGTATTTCAGGCTACTGATTTAACGGTGCAATCATTAAAATCTTTGCTCTCTCTTGGCCGTGAGCGCCTGCCTGGCGTCAAAGTCTGTGAAGGATACTGGAACCCCAAGGTGTAAACCTGATGAATATCTGAGGCTGTTTTGGAAAGGGTTAAGTTTGAAGCTCCTCCACGGCTCAAGGCGCTATAGAGACTCAGAGCTAAACGTCACATTATTTTCAAGTTGATCTCAGAGGGTTTAAGATTAACTCGGGACACAAATAAGAAAAAGAATTAAATCAGAGTACCCAGCTAGCATTTTCAAAGTTTATTTTTTTGATATTATTTACCTTTTTGCAACAGTTTGAAGGAAGGCGCCCAGGTTGAGGAGGAGTAATTACATGAATTACTCATCTTTTCCATCTATTTCTGAGATCAAATGTACCATATATCCATTATTAGACATCTAATCAACACTTCTTCAGTGGTTTGGCGAAAAAAAAAAAAATCAATATAAGACCTATGTCATTCCAACATGTTTTTCTATTTTGTTTATTATCATATCCTCGAAAAAATGCGTGTGACCTGATCCAACATGAAATTAAAGAATTTACAATATGACTATGGCCTAATTCAGTGATCAACAACAGGTACATCCTTATGAGTCTAAAAAGAACTGAAGTGCAGGTAAATACAGTTCAAAAGAAGCACATAGCTCTTCTTATAGAAATCATTCACTGACTGCAGACTCCCAGATGGTGTTAGCTGACAGGGTTTACTTTCACAGGCAAAGGCTTCCATTTGTCATTGTTATGCTAAACACGACTTTGGCATAGAGGAAATTGAATCAAGGATCTGTCCAGCAACATTCTTGTGGCTGTCTTGTCCTTATCATTTCCATCAGCCTGATCAGAAACACATTGAGCTCCCACCAACAGAGGGTCAAAAAGTCACAAAACCTTTGGCATGCAAACATTTCCTGAGTGCTGCATTATATCTCGCCTGAGCTGCCTCTTGACAATGATGTAATTAGCAAATGGGGAGTAATTAGCTTTCCCAACAGTAATCAGGCTTTTGGAAATGAACATCAAAGAGTAGGTCTCTATCATTCCTGTGAAGCTACACTGCTACTGATGATGTATTCGGATTTGAACACACATACATACATACATACATATACATATACATCTATTGTTTATGAGATGTTCATATCATTGCATTCTTGTTTTATTTACATGATACAGTGTCACAACTTTATTGGAATTGGAGTTTTAGACAAAGTTTCTTCGAAGTGCTTTTAATATGAGTGACTTTTTAAAAAAATAAGCATTTAAAAAAACAGGAGGTATAAAAAATGCCTAATATAAATTGTGTTTCTCATAGAATAACTTTGTAAAATATGTACTAGTCCTGGGTATTTGTCATTTTGTGTTTCATGATGCTTGAATCGGTGAAAGGTTTGGACTGCAGACAGACCAGTTCAGCACCTGGACTCTCTACGAGTCATTCTTTTGTCATGGAGGCAGGATGCGGTTTAGCTCACATGTCTCACTGAAATATGCAAGGCCTTCCTTGAAAAATATGTTGCCTCTAATGGGGCATATGTTGCTGTATATAACTGTTTTCTTTCCAGATGTGCAAGCTGCCCATTCCAAAGGCACCAATGCACCCCCGTGCCATCAGGATTTAGACCTGAGCCCATTTTAAATGGGCTTTGGCCCAGAAGAGATGGCAGCACTTTTGGATCATGTTCACATATGCCTTCTTCTTTGCATGACATAGCTTTAACTTGTATTAATGGACAGGAGCACCAAATGTATTTGTAGCGACTGCTGGAAGTGCTCCTGAGCCCATGCAGTGATTTTCATTCCAGAATCATGCCTGTTTTAATGAAGTGTCATCTGAGGGCTGAAGAGCACGGGCATCCAGTATTCATTTCTGGCTTTGTCCCCCGCTGACAGCAATTTCTCCAAATTCTCTAAACCTTTTAATATCATGTACTATAAACGATGAGATAATCACTCTTAAATTGTTTCAGCATTTTTAGATGTAATTTTTCACAGACTGGTGACTTTCAGACTCTTAGTGATGGTTACTAACCTGTTTCCAATTAACCTAATTAATTGCAAGATGTTCCTCCAGGTGCTTCTTCTTAGGGTCACTTACTTTTTCAGCCTTTTAAATGCTCCTGATCCAACTTTTTTGAGATGTGTTTACTGCCTTTTAAATCAAAATGAGCTAATACCGTTCATGAAATCATAAAAATGTCTCACTTTCAATTTTTTTTTTTTTTTTTTTGTTCTCATGTGTTCCAAATCAATGCATTATGTTTTTAATTTAGATCTCAGGCAGCGGCCCAACTCTTTTGTTTCTTGGGGTTGTACAAAAGCAAAAACAGTTGATTCTGCAAGACTGTTTTATCGTACTGAGTATTTGTGAGTTAATGATGGCAATTGATTCTGTAACTATTATCAGTTTTGTTGGTGAAATATTGAAAGTGTGGGCTGACTGGTATCCTATGCTGTAGCTAAGAGCTGAATTTAAAAACAGTCCTAAGTTTTCTCTGATTCATCTGTCTACATGAAGTTGGCTCATCACTCAGAGACTGAGTGAGAACAAAGCAACCATGCAAAAAGCACTCGTGATATTTCTTGAAACAGTGTGTATTACCAAGTACAGATAGAAAAATGACTACATGAATAAATGAAACGTAAAAATATGCTTTATAATTATTCTTGTAAGTACCATGAATTTCAGTCAGAGAACTCACACGATTAAAAACACAATTGTTTATTAGGAACACATACTTTAGGTGTTGGCATCAAGGCTCCATTTCACACTTCACTTATTCATTTATGATTACATAAAAAGAGGGGCTGAAGGAACTTAACTCCGCCCTAGAACAGGGGCCTGCAGGTGGAAGCTGGGAAGGGGGCGGGACTAAGAGAGCACCTGCAAACTTGATTGGTGAGACATCCAGAGGTATCTAAGAATCTAGAAACTCTCACACCTTAAATAGGCACCAGAAGGAGACGGATAATCAGAATGCACCATGCAGATAGGGGGGAACACAAACATGCGCACTGCAGAGGTCGCCTGCCTCAATTAACTCCAAGGGGTCGTTGCATTAAGTGAATTAAGAAAATCAAATGAAAAAAGCCAGTATGCAAAAGAGACAATGATTGGAAAATATTGATCAAAAGAGATGGAAATGATAAAAAATATTAAATCCGTATATTAAGAGAAATTTTTTTCTTCAATTCACATCGTGAGCAAAAAAGTTCAAACAATTAGCCAAAACATCACAGGGATTCTTAATTCAGACAAACAACTCTGATTCTCAAATCTCAAATCCCTCTGGCAAATCTCTTAAAAATGAAAATTTCCTCACCACATATATATGCAATTACATGATGTATCAATACTGTTATTCATGATGTAATGTTTTTTTTTTTTCTGCAGGACTGAGACATAGCAAGTAAAGAAACTAAAAACAACTTATTTTGCAGCTCGTCTTCACTGTTGCTGACTACGCTCATTCTTTAACGTGACGATGAACTTCCAGGCTTCCACAAAATGAGACAAGTGGATCTCCTCTGGGAAGAGCTCCTCCACAGCTGGGATGTCCACATCTTTCTGATCCAAGTAAGGCCCCAGTGTTTCTTTTAAGCTTCAGAAGAGAGATCAAGAATTTTAAATCAGATCTCACTTGGTTTTGTTATACAAACAATAGCACTTTCTAAATAAAAAATTTAACTTAAAAGTCTGGTTGACTTGAGCAGAGTGAAGCGATTTAACTGCATAGGTATGAATATTCTTTGGTCTTGAGCCAGGTAAAATGTATTTGCAGAAGATAATAGTTTGTGAAAATACCAGGATAAATTTCTGTTAATAGCAACACTAGTGTCAAGTTGCTTCAGTATAACATATATATGGAAGTGGGCCCCTGGACCAGATAATATGTAGAGTAATATACAATAAATGTGATGAGAGTTCTACTATAGGTTTTGACCTGCCGATTAACAGCTGGACCCACCAGAAGATGCAGCAGATTTCACTGTTTGTGTTACTATCCTGTTTGACAGGATAATAACAAAGTGCAAATAATTTTTTCACTTTGTTGGACTTGAGTCAATTTAAACTTGATATTTTTTTTTCAGCTTCTAGAAAGGTGTAACAAAGAATGACTGAATTAGGAAAACAAGCATAACAAAGTGAATATTTTACCCCCAGTCAGGCCTGTAGGTATCAGGAGCGTTGGGCTTTTTGAGGACCAGCACCAAGGAACTCGTGCATCTCCAGAAGGAAAGTGTCAGCACTGCTCTTGGAGAAGAAAACAGTCAGCAGCCTCTGCTCTTCTTCACTCAAAGGCTGTTTATACTCCTCTGAAATGTCTGCAAATGGATCCTGATAAACACAAAAATATAAGGAATATTAGGATCAAGAAAAAATGGCAGCATTTATTGATTAGTCTATTGTATAACACCACAGATCCTGACTACTACAAATCACATCCACTTGTGTATCTGTACACAGGTAACACCCAGTGATGGACTCACTCTCTTAAGGCGCAGCATATTTTCTGATTTGAGTGAGGCCAGTAGTTGCCAGAGCGCCACACAATGCTTTAGACAACACATGCTCAAGGCCTGTGGGGAAAACAAGGGGGTCATTAAGATTTATCTCATGTTTAAGTACAGAAATATAAATCAGCATTAAAGACCCTACTCAGCAGCACTTAATACCATATAATAATTGAAAAATTATGTACTTAGCACCAGAGTTGGAGGTTCTTTCAATGAAATGTAACCAGTCTGTCTAGACTGCTGTTTCTGTGGAGGAGAATATAACCAGTGTGCAGCGGCGGAATATGTCACTACCGGGCCGGGGATGGAGCACATGACCGGGCCCGTTAAGCCCAATAAAGCTTGTGATTATATCGTTGTACAACATACACATGCCTGCAACAGCGGGGCTTACAAGCATTACTACATTTTTGACACATAGCTCAAAGCATTTGATAGTAAGAGTTCAACACCACGAAGAGCGACCATGTCATTTTGAAATCAATCAAACATGTAGTTTTATGGCATAATATTTTGTCTAAAATGTATTTGGCGGTTTGCGGTTGTGACGTCACGCTGGAGACGCACCACCATTATTGTTGTAGTAGCTAGCGGCATTCATTCATTCTGCTAGGTACCAAGTGCCGATTTTGCCTGATGTGTTTCCATTGCTGTTAATAAATACCAACTACGAGGACGTTGTTGTACGAGCCTTTTTGCAAGAGTAACCTGACAAAACTGACATGAAGTCTAACAAACCATGAGACCAACAAAAACATTAGGCTACCTGGCCCCTAATAATAACATTTGGAGGTCAGGCTACTCTGATAAACAACCACATCAACAGTTTACAACTAACTCACATATTGTTTTCAGTGTCAGTGATTGTGAGAAATTGTACCTGTAGATCTGGCTCCCTGACCGTGGTGCCAGTTTTGGTGGGCTTGACTCACGGTCAACAATGTCAGGTTCATCTCTAGGAGGATATGTATATCCAGCTTTTTTAGTTTAGTCTTTTCCTGCGCTCTTTTCTTTTTCCCTTTTCTTTGCGATTTGTTGCTCCACTTTTATGCTTGTATTAACTGCCACTCATGATTTAATTAATCCGTGACCCACCTACCATGCACCACATAGACTCTGCTGACTGAGTGACTGATGATGACGCTGATAGACGGCTGTTGATGACAATTTTACCCAAAATACAATTGGAGATCTTACCGGCGATCCACTTGTAAATTTGCACATTGTAAAGTTAACTGTGAGAGTGAACATGAAGCCAGCCATGCAGCACAACATTTAATTCACTGTGTAGAAACCTACATGACCAAAGTCAGTCTTACAATTTTTTGACCAACCATGACTCATTCTGCCTGGGGGAAACCTATATATGTAACCTCATACATAGCGTATATTTTTTGCAGAAGTTGTTGTATCCAGTATTGCGCAAGGTGATGCCTGAGAAGAGACCTGTTGCTTTGTCTTTCGCGGGCCGGAGGAGTACTACCCCCCCAGCCCCCCCGACGCTCCGCGCCTGCCAGTGTGTCAGATAGGCTGACCTTGAGGATATGCTGAGCCAACTGATTTCCCATCTGCAGCACCTCCTCCAAGTAGCAGGACAGCTGCATCTGAGGCTCTCCCCCAGTCATGGCAAGGAAGCCGAGGGCCACTTCCAGTGTGGACAGGGCTTCACACACCTCACTGTAGGACTGCAGCTCTCCAGCCACAGACATGAGGGTGCGAGTCTGAAGAGGCTCCTGTTATTCAGACACACATTATAGACACTGGTGAGGAGGTGTCTTAGTTCATGAAGGATTGCAATAATAGAAAATTATGTTATATGACAACTTACTTGTTTCACCTTCTCTTTTACATCCTTAAAGATAATCTCATAGTTGCGGTCATGTCTGTTCACTAGTGTTGGGATGCCCTGTGATGTGAGAACATCGGCATATGAGAGGATCAAGTGTCTCAATGATTTTGCACCAAGTTTTAAAGTTGCAGAGACTTTCTTCTACTTACGTTCAGAGTAATGAGAGGTTTTCCCAAGAAGAAGCGGGAGATGATCTGCTGCTGGATCTTGGGTAAATTGTACTCATAAAGGGTCTCCTGGCCCTTCTTGATGCTGTACTGGATGTTGGACAGAATCAGGGGCATCACATCCCGCTCAGGCTCGTAACGTATTACATGCAGGTCAGTCAGATCTGCAGGGCTCACTTTGTAGCTGGAAATAAATAAACAGAAAATTTAACTCAAAGATGGGTTGATTGATGACAAAAAGCTCTTTGACTTTATGTTTTACTATTGTCTCATCATCTTATAAAACATGTGCTATGCATTTGCAGAGGATGTTTTTGTACTGTCCTCCTGCAGACAAGAAGAGTGAAAAAAGAAATGTGGCATGAGCGCCCCCACCTGGTCTCTTCTCCTGTGTGCTTGTCTACACAGTAAACAAGGTCATTGTGCAGAGCTATTAGATAGCTGACCAGGGCTGTAGAGCACAGGCCTGGGCCTTGTCGCCGTGGTAACAGCACCTTGAAGTCACTGTTGAGGTCCAGGTCCCTCTGGCAGAACTCAGCTGGGATTTTAATCTCACCTGAACATCATTTTCATTCATGTTAGATCCTTAATTTGGACAGTTCACCATGAACAGTTATTTTAGTGCTGGTGTTTGTGTTTACCGTTGGTTGCCAGAGATGCTCTGAGCTGATTCCATGTGGACAAGAAGATTTTTATGTGTTTCTCATACCAGGTTTTAAGGGAAACTGCACACACAGAGAAAACATACATTATTTAAAGTGTACAGATACAAAGAAAACAGATACAGGCCACTGGAATGACACATTACAGCACAAGTAGACATATCTGTCATTGTCAGAGATTGTCAAGTACGTTTTTTTTTTCAAGATAACTCAATCACTCTCTCTTATCAAGTTAAAATTATTTCTCCTTAGAGACAAGGTTTATAAAATGTATGGTGCCAGAAAGAGGCCATTAGAAGTTTCATGGAATTTTGTATCTCTTTATGTACTTGAGTAACACAGCTGAAAAGGCTAAGATCTACCTTCTGCCAGACTGAGAAGAAACTGAGCAATCGTGTCATGAGTCAGCTCAGTGATGTTTTGAAACTTCTTGATTAGATCCCTCTGGAGTGTGAGGATGTCAGGTAGATGCTTCACCAGTCTGACCTCTACTTCCTGAAATAAATAGATTATTTAAAAATTACATAAACTGCACAAGTGAGCGATGATAACCTCTTATTTAAAGCTTTTTCTAAATTTGCAAAATCTGTGCAATGTGACATCTTATTTAAAAATTAATGTATAACTGGGTTGTTTTGACAGTTTGACTTTTCTTGTGTATTTATACATTATTTATTTATTTATTAGTTTATTTTTAAAACAAAACAAAAAAACTAATAAGAGTGAAATAATGAATACAAATCATAATATGTCAGTAGCACGTTTTAGATGTACTTTCTCAGAACATGCTGTAAGAAGAAGACGTTTCTTCTTCTGCCAGCAGGTTTGCTCTCTGTTTTTTTTTTACCTTATGCAGAAACCTCCACAGCACAGGCAGGGTGTCTTTGCCGTCGTTCTGCTCCACAATGTGGGTGAGGCTCAGCAGAGACACTTTCTCCCTGCAGCTCCACACAGCAGAACAATGGATCAGAGAGTGTGGATCAAGTGAGGTTAAGAAGAGACGAGGATCGCCAAACACAAGCTTCATGACTGGATTGTTAGAGATGCGAGAGTCACCACGAATAAACGTATTCACTTCCTGCAGCCGTTCATCCAAGTGCTGAGGAAGATGAGGAGACAGAGGAAACCATGTTATGGACAGAACTCTTGCATCATCAGAGACAAAATTAGATTGTGAAATTAACGTCTGTGTTTTATTTTACTTACCACCTTCAGGTAAGGTGTAATAACACCATTGCTCATTTTTAACTCCCAAGCATTTCTGGCATCCTTGGTGGAGAACAGATTGTCCTGAACAGGCCCTGGAAGACAAACCCACATCATTTAGAGCTTTCTCACCAGAGTAAAGACCAATCATTTTGGTTCATTACTGACTTAAATTTCACACCTCAGTACACAAATATTCAAAACAGTATTGGATAATTCCTGGCCACTGGAGGTCAACCTCATTTTTTCTCTTTTTCATCATTGTCTTGAAGAGAAAAATCAACATGATAATTACACCAATTCAATAATTATTTAACAAGTGTAAGTAAACTATGCAGTTATCCTATTAATGGTCTGCTACCAAGTATCATTATGTCTCAATACCTACAGCACATTATGTGTTTGGAACAGTGTTTGAGGTGTTACAGTATTTGATTGCTGTAGGTTTTTTCTTACATTGCTGTGGCTGTTGGGGCTCCAGGAGGCTGCTGATGAGCAGATGAACTGCACTGATTGTGTCATCAGTCCCTTTACCCAGAGACCTGATCAGATGTTCCACATCTTTTCCCAGATGTGCAAGAAGAAATGCTCCAGGATCATTGACTGGAGGCTTGATGATTGCAGAAATAAACTGATACGAAAAGAAAAATAAAAGGATGATAGGCCAGACACGCTCCTCTTATCAACAGTGCCAGCACTAAGATGATGAGGTTCATATCAAATTCTTTAATGATTTTTAAAACCAGCAGCACCGTTAAATAATAAATTGGTCCAGCCTACCTGTGTGTGGATGGAGGCACCGAGCAGCATTGCCATGTGAGTGAACATGCGGATAATAGTGAAGGGGACAAGGGAAATGCTCTTTGTGTCTAGCATATCTGGATTGTCCCTGCGTCTCGGGTCACCAAGGATGTGGCCTGTCTGAGTGCGGTCACCCCTGTTATTGTCAGAAAATAGATAACAATATAAGTTTGCATTACTTCTTTTGGTTAACACATTTTCTCCTGAATTTTGTAAACCACTTACTGCAAATCAGCAGCATGAAAACCCTGGACAGGCCTGTTTTTATTTCCTCCAATCAAAGCACCACAATCAACACATCGACTAGTTTCCATGGGTAGGCCACACTGGAGAAACAGAAACCATTATTCACATTTTGAAGAAGAAGAATTCCTGAAGAATTCTTGAAAAATGTTTTTAACAATCTCATAATAAATCAAAAAGGGCATAACATACCTCACCAATGGCACAGGGGTGACCATTTGGACAGTCTGTGTTAAGTTTTAACAAAAATATTAGGGGAAATTATTACTAATAGCATAACATTTTAAAGTGAGATATATTAAATGTGAGAGTATAATTCCTTTATTACTTACTGTACCACTGTAAACGACCCAGGACTTGTTGAGCCACTGCTACCATGTCCTCGGGCATGGTGGGCAAGAAAGCAGCCTGTACCCATAAATAAAAAGCATGACTTTAATTTCAAAGAAGAGGCTGAGTTATCACTCTCAAAGGTTATCACACATACCTGCATGTTAGCAGGAGTCATTGCCAGCTGCTTCAGAGGAGCTAAGATCTCCTGGGTTCCACAGAGCAGGACAGCAGCTAGATGAATAGTTATTTCAACTGACACACACTGGCTGCCCAGAGAGCTGAGGCTGAACAGCCAACGGCCCCAGCTGGTTGGTCACCAGAGCCTTGGCAAAGGCCTTCACCTCTGGACTGGCAAGGACTCTGGATTTCAGGATGTAAGGTTGCAACAGGGCGTTCCAGTTGCTGTTGGTACAAATATAATTTTCTTATTAATTAGCATAAAAAGGAAAAAAATATGGCTTTAAATAAGTATAAGTTAAAATGCCCCAGACAAATCTGTTTATAAGGACAATTTGCAAAGAAATTCATATTTTACTTTCTTTTCAACGATTTGTTTTTGCACTGCTAGTGCTATGATACTCAAACAATATTTTATGTATATTTATAAGTGCTCTTATGAAAATGACAATTAAGTATTGAACTAAGTTGAACTGAAATACGTGGTTGCGTAACTGAAATGAGTCGTTAGAAAAGATACAAGTTCTGAACATGTGAAAGCTTCACATCAGCTTCAATCAGTTCAAATTACAGGTAATACCTAATCAATTTAAATTAAAAATATTTCCTTTGGTTAATTCCATTTTGATGTTGACTAATATCAACTTCAGGTCACAGGATAGTAAATATCTTTAGACACAATAAAAGTATTAAATTATATATTTTTTTATATAGTCACCTGCATTTGGGTCCTAAACTCCATAAATCATAACAATTTGCTTCTACATATTTACTCATTTCCTTTGAAACAGGAATTTTGGAGGAAACCCATTTCTAGAGAAGCTCTGTCTGCTCTGGTGTCAGTTTCAGTGGCCTGACCTAACACCTTCCAACATTCTGCATCAACAGACCAGGCATTAGTTTGTAGTTCAAGGACCCACCTCAGGCTTGGGATGGAAACTAGCTTCAGCTTGTCTGTAGAGAGTCGTGACTTCCCTGTACAATGCAAGCAGAAGGCACACTGTTTTCCTCTGTGGCGAGCATCGAAACCGCTATGAAGAAAAACAAAACATCAGCAAGACGACCATATGGGAATGCTGACCACATCAGTGTTACTGCTTAATTCTGTCTATAGTCATCTCTGAAGTGCATCTACTAACAATCCTTAGTCTTAGTTTTCCAGCTAATAGATAAATATTATTAATATATTTTGTCAGATATTACATTGCCAAGATATATATGCATTTTCTCTCTGTGTCCTCCATCCTCTCTGTCCTATCTGCCTCCTCTTTTCTTCTTTTACCCGGCTGATCTTCGGTAGGAAGGTCCTCCCTAATGAGTCAGGCCCTGCCTCGACATTTCTTACTGTTATAGTTTTTTACTTGCCATTCTTTCTTTGATTAGGATTTAATAATTTTACTTTAGTTAATAATGTTTGCATGGGGGTCATGCTCGGGTCTCTGAAAAAATGCCTAGAGACAATATGTATTGTAAAAGATGCTATACAAACAAAGTTGAGTTGAATCAGTGAGCATACTAATGAAGGGTCCTGACCTGATACTCAGTTACCAAAAAGACATTGTGTGATGTTACCTCACAAGCCTCTTCAAGTCCATCTGTTTTGCCTTCCATTACTACTTTTGCAACAGCCTCTCTGACAGTCTTGTAATCTTCTCCATACACAAGATACTGGTCTACCAGGGTGGCTTTTTCATTCTGGATGAAGTGAAATTGAATTAGAATTATTGCTGGTATAAAATCTAAAAATGCAATTTTGCCTTTATTTGATTACTAACATATTGCACAACTATTTCAGGGAAGAGCCAGCGCATTTGATCCACTTTGAGAAGTTTCAGGACAAACTCCACTCCATGTTGGCTGCAGATCTTACGAATCAAATAGAGACGATACCAGTCATTTCCACTCTGCCTACACAGGTTCACCACAGTGTCCAGGAAGGCTTTGGTTCCACTTTGACCACCTTCGTCTGAGTCTAGTTTAAGAAAGAAGTAAAAATGACGATGGTAAAATGAACTAATCTGAAAGAGAAACAAGTTTAAAAGCTGTTGACATGTCATATGTTTATGAAAGAAACTAATGCGGTATTGCACTAAATGACATACCTGCAGCTCTCAGTTTTTCCACAATCAAGCCTGCAGTCATATCCAGGTCCATACGCACTCTGGCCAACTGCTGCAGATATTCCACAGTTGCATTTGTAGTTGCATTTGTAGCAGCTTTACCATGTGATCTCAGAAATTCATTCAGGAAGGCACTTTCATCATACAAATATGCCTGCTCGTCTGCAATGGACCTGAACTGTAACCTCTCAAACATGGAATCCTGGAGATATGACAGGGTTAAAACATTGAAGACAATTTGCATTAAAATGCAACATCCTGCAATCCAACAAAGTCTTTTGAAACCACATCTACCTCCAGACAGTTGATGTACAAGCAGTAGAGTTCAGTCTTGTCTTTCTCTTCTAAGATGATACTTTTCTCAATTGCCATGAGATGCTGCTGCAGATATTCTTTAACCTCATCAAAGCTTCAAGAAGAGTGTGTAATTAAAAAAAAAAAAATGAGAAAAAAAAACCACCACAAATAGTAGATGCATATATAGAAAAACTAACGCAAGGTGTAACCACAGCGCCTCACCTGTACTTAAGCAAGAGTTTGAGTATCGCTGAGCGAACCACTCGATTTTTATCCACAGAGTCATCAAATGGAGAGAGTACTTTTGTCAGCGTTTGTCGAATTACTGAAAAAGAAAATTTTCATAGTAGACAGAATATATACTTTATATATACAACATACTTTGCAACAAACATGACATGTACATTACCAAGTTAACAGACTGTAATGTAGTACCTCTGAGGATCGGGGGGGTGTTGGTCTCCATCATGAGGAAGGACAACAAATGTCGAATGACAGCTGAACAGGGAGGAGAGTTGTCCTTAAAGCACGCAGTAGACACCAAGTCTATGAAGAAAGCATTGCACTGCTTCCTGAACTGAGCATGTTGGCTGACAAGAATCCTACAAGAAACAAGAGAGAAGTTGAGGTGCAAGAAACGTCCTGTATCGTCTGAAACTCTGAAACATTTCTAGAAATGTTTGGAAATTTTCTAAAATCTAAGTAAAATTCTGTATTTTGTTGTTTGATTGAACTTTTATTGTTCAAGTGGCTTTCAGTTTTTCACTGAGAACTGTATTAACAAAATACAATCAAATAAATAATCAAATACCAGTTGGAAAATAGCCCTGTTGAACATTGTGTTGCACTGTGCCGACTACCACTGTTTTTATTGTTTGAGAAGTGAGGATACTCGCAGCAGTATGCTGCAGCTTTATAAGAGCAATCTGTATCCATTCATACTGAATGCAAGTTTTAATTGTTCAACTGTCTGTCGTCAATCTCAGCTTCTGATGGTACACCATTAATTTTCAAAAAGGAAGGAAGGAAGGACCAGGGTTGTACACAGGTCAGTCAGAATAAGGTTACTGACTTTATTGTTACAATTAAATTTATTAAGGTAGTAGAATTGGGTAGGAATGCTAGGGATGTGTCCAGACAAATATCCAGCAACCACTGAATAGTCCTTACCAAAAACTTTTGAAAATCATGCTAGTTATATAGGCTATGGCGTATCAATGTCTGATTTTAGTCATTCCAATCTCCTCGACTGAGATTGAAAGATGTTTCAGTGCTCTCAAGAAACTGAAAACATGGCTAAGAACCAATGATGACAAAAGTCTGTTTAAACAGTATTGTTAACAGGATATACTGGATAGCATTAAAGTAAAGGAAATATGTATGGCCATTTCTATAAAATACCTTCACTTATATTCCTTATGATAATAATAAACAACAACAAAAAAAACAGTATATGTCAAATGTTCACAATTTCATCAGGTTTTGTAAATATTATTTGAATCAGTATTTGTAAATTTGTAAGTCTTTTTTATAATAAATTGATATTCATGAAAATATGAATTGAGTGATTATTAGACTCTAAATGTAGAATCCTGTTATGGGGCTAAATAAAGCAGTAAACACTTTAAGTTAGTGCTTCTGAATTATTTTCTGCTGTGTGTCCCCCCCCCCCCCCCCCGAAGAAGAAAACAGTTCACGCCCCCCTCCCCCCACCTGCAACTATAGATAGTATCATATCATTTGTCTATAAAATGTTTATAAGTACACCTCTGCATAATACTGTATCCTTATTAACATTAAGGGAAACAAAAAAGAAAGAAATATTGATCATCTTTTACTTCAATAATTTTATTATTATTTATTATTTTAGTCTGTAAAAATTTAAAGTGCATCAATCCCGTAGTCGGTGAAGCCAAGTGCTACATCAGTATTGTCATATTTCCTCGTCTTAACTTTCTGGTGACGTACATTTGTCTCATTATCTCCGTCTCTCGCCGCCTTTCTTTTCTTCGCTGTTAAATTTCCATTAAGTTAAGTTTCCGTGGTGTTTGTTTACTTCGCACCTCCTGCTCTGTGCTGTGTGTGGAGGCATGTCAGTGCAAAATAAAAACAGAGACAATATAGCTAATAATACTACCTGTGCACACTGTGCAAATGAGAGCGCCACTGCCACCTACTGTAGGATATGTGCATTTACACTTTATTCCAACACGGCAAAAAAAAAATTACACCTTAATTTTGCTATGATTTACATGTAGTTAATTACCTCACGTCATCTGAAGGAACAATGGGGAAGTCATCATTAGCTGGCTGCAGGCAAATGGGACAATACATCTGACCAGGGACCAGCCACTGTTTTATACAGTCTAGACAGTAGATGTGTTCACAAGGCAGGCGAATTGGATCTTGGGGGTCTTTCACACACACTGGACATACCGTTAGACTAGACCTAGGTAAAAACATAAAAATTGGTGACAGGTGAGGGTTAGAACGTATATTAACCAGTCAAAAGACAGCCTTGTCTTTTGACTCAACTTCCTTTTCACCACAATAAGACTAGTACAGAGTGAACATTACTGCACATTAAACTCCTCTTTAATGAATTCTAAGGGAATTTAACTAAAGGTATTTACTAAAAACAGATACTTTCCTCTTCTGAAGAATGACTATGCTGCGAATGGCAACAAAATACCATATATATATATATATATATATATATATATATATATATATATATATACATATATATATATATATATATATATATATATATATATATATATATATATATATATATAGTATAGCAATATGTATTGTAGGAAAGAACAAACTCTATAACATATAATGTTGACTTTTACCTGAAGATACATTCCGCAGCTCCGTCTTTGCAGGTTTTTATCAAACCAATTACTGCCTCAAAGGTCTGCTGATTTTTGAGGTCAGAATTTTTTTCAAGGGTCTTGATAAGAGAGCAAAGGTAAAACATTTCAATCGAAATGGAGAAATTATTTTTGAGGTCAATGTCATGCTAATTCGATATATTCTGAAAATTAAGGTTAAATTAAGGCTAAGTCCAGACACACCTGGCCAAGGCGTTGTGTATGCTCCAAAACTACAGGTGTCAGCTTCTCCTCTGACTCTTCAAGTCCCAGCAGCATGTGCTCCACAAACAGCGAGAGGGAAACTATACGATTCCATCCAGATCTATGAAGCACCACAAATATTTGTTCATACCATCACAGCTCATGTCGTTATCTTATGACCAAAAAAAAAAATAAATCCTTAGACCAGAGTTAATATGAATATTTGGTGTTATGCACAACTTACTGGACTCTGTTGACAATCCTCTTGCTCCTTTCTCCGTAGTGTCTCACACTGTCCTCTGAACAGATCAACTCAATAGGAACCTGGAGTTTTTTCACCTGCCTGAGCCAGGCTTCTCTTTGAGCTTCCGTGTCCAAAGCTTTGGGCTCCAGGTGCTCCAAACATGCAAAAGCAGCATACACATCGAGAACCTCAAAGAAAAAAAATAATGACTACACATTAATTATGTGATAAGGGCAAGATAGAAACTTTTTCTGTGCTTTTTCTTTTAGGTGTTTAAGGTGACAGCCAAACACCTGAGGAAACTGCATTACATTTATAATATACTGAATATCTCATGTACTGATATTCTTCATTCATTTCATAAAAGTACTCCAAAGGGCCCCAGCTTTAAAAAGTGGCCACAGTTCATATTATTTCTCTTAGCCTAATCTATTGTCCCTGGCTGCCCCTGAATGTGTTTTGACCACAGTGTATAACTGGATGAACTGGTCATATGAGTCATACGTTTGTCCGGAGAGCTTTTGAAGCCTCTTTCTGCTTGAACTGCCCTGCACCATATTGCAAAGAACCAGCAGCGCTGACAAGTTGGGTTCAATATGCCCACCAGTTAACTGTTGTAGATCAGCTGGCCTAGCTTCTGCTAGCCCAGGGTGATAATTCATATTACTTTATATTTCTTTTTTTTTTTTTTGTCCAAGCGTCCTCATTTTAAGTGTTGTGACCAAAACGTCATCTGGAACAAAACAAGTGCTGCGGGGCCTCAGCACAGCAGGTGCCACGGCCGAGCTCAGCACAACTGAAGGTCACGCTGAAGGACCCCTGGCAGTTGGTGAGCTTTATTGCTTCATATAATTTTACAAAATAAAAAAAAAATTACCCCCTCCTTACAGTCGTCATGGATGTCAAATCTAACTATAGAGACCAACCATTTTTTGTACGAGGCTGTAAACGTGTTTAATTCTAGCACAAAGGAACTGCAAAAAAATGCTAGAAAAGTTTGAAAAACTTAAAAAACTTAAAAAATAAATAAATGAATAAATAACCTTAATTAATAAGGCTCACCATTTCTTCACTGTCGCTGGCATGGGTATTCCCCACGAGGTCCTTGGTCACTTGAGGTTCCAGACACATATCATTCTTGAGAGGTTCTGCAGCCGGTTTTTGAACTCATGATAAGCAGCATGAACCCATGGAAGAGATACCACTGCCTCAGTGTCATTTTAGCTTCAGTCGCAGCTCACTGATACAACAATTCAAAGCACCACAGAGGAGCTAGAAAAGTATATAATGTGTATTAGTATGTAGATCTACGCAACCTTTGTCAAGAAAAAACTATAAGGGCATTGTGCATATTTGCAAAAATAACCTGAAAATCTTCCTGAGAGGTGAATTTCATTGACATAGAGACGAAATCTCGTAGGTAGCGCTGATAAAACTCTGTCTGTATATCTGGATCTGTTTCTGCAATGTAGAGTCCTAGTGGCGTCTTCTGGAAGAACTTTACAAACTCTTGTTGAGTTTGTCCTTATAGATATAAAGTTTCAAAAACAAAAATGCACAACATGAGTAAAACGGCATGCACAATAAGGTGAGCACATGATTATCTGCAGTTACCTTCATGTTGTAGCATATGAGCTCCAAGTTCCTCCAGATAGTCTTTAATCCGCCAGCTGAAGGGCATGTTGCAGCCCATGTTCCTGTCTTGGATAATGTAGTTCTCAACAAGGATTGTTCTTGTCTCAGAGCTGTGAATTTTTTAAACATATGCAAAGTAAACAATATGTTACTGCAAATGTTTGTTACAGGGCTTTGGTTTCTTTAATACAAGGCAGTTTTGGGAACACCTACTTGTGGTCCATTGCTAGATTTGAGACGTTCAGCAGTTTTTCATTGCCAAAGATGTCTAACCACAGCCTCTTCACAGATTCACAGCAGTTTCTATCAAGCAGGAGGTTCATGTTTTGGTCCCGGTCAATAATTGAAATTAGATGTGCCAAGAATGGGACAACCATGGCCTGAAGATGGTTCAATAGAGTGCTTCTGTTGTGAATTAAAAAAAAAAATTGTTGAGAACAACTAAAAAAACTTGATAAACAGGTCATGGTGACCTGAGCCCATTTTTAATATAACAGTACTTATTGAAAACCTTAAGTTTTCTATAATATTCACAGGCAGCACTTAATAGTTAAAGAAATATTACAACTATTGTCCTTATTCCTCAGTTGTTCAAACTGCTGGGATTTCTGAGATTCTAATTATCAAATGTAAAACTAAAACATGGGTTGTGAAGCAGGTGGCACCATGTGTGATGGAAATGCAGTCGGACATAATAATGTGTTAAGTTGTATATTTCTCTCCAAAATATGATTCAAGTCAGAATACTCCACAGAGCTTTATTTGTAGTTGGAATGCAATTTTCAAAAAAGTGTTCTATTCAGAGTAAGGTCTTCAACACTTTAAAGCAGCAAAAAGGAAGTTTTGCAATTTTTGCTCAGAGGCTCCCCATAGGCGCTGAGGAATTTACAGCACTAGTCTATTAGTCATCTCCGTAGCTCAGTTAGCTAGCTTGTTAATACTGATGTGTGACATGGTGCTGTAAACCCATATGCAAGACATTACAAGACATCTGAGACAGGAGGTGGTTTCAGTCGATATTAGGAGACTGTGACAGATAGACAATAACAGAATATCGTTGTCCATGTAAATTTACCCACTGAGACTGATGCACTCACCTGAATGTACCTCCTTGTAAGGCATCAATGTTTGAGGCCTCCTTGAGGACCCAGTTGCTCTTCATGGATGAGAATGAGGTTCCATCATGAGTCCTCCAACAGTGAGTGCAGATGCTTCTCCACCATTTGCAGAAACTCACCTGACGACAAAGATACAATGATGAACTGTAATGTAACAGACAAAAAAAAAGGTTTGCTGTTGTGAACCCCAACTGGAATTTCGTCAGGTGGTGGAAAGAATATTTTGATGATCTTTTCAATCCCACCGACACATCTCCCAGAGGAAGAGGAAGCTGAGACTGAACTCTGAGGTGGGCTTGCCCATTATTGGGGCTGAGGTCACGGAGGTAGCTCCACAGTGGCAGGACTCCAGGCATGAACGAGGTCTGCTCCCAGTTCCTTAAGGATGTTGCAGAGTTGTCTTTGTTGACACATCTATCTAAAATGCCCTCAACAGCAGGGGCAGTGCCTCTGGATTGGCAGACTGGGGTGGTGGAGGTTTTGTTCCAATTGGGAAATCACACTCGTCAGTCTCCCTGGTAAGGTCTATGCAGGGGTGCTGTAAAAAGGCACTGGACTAGCTCTATACCCTCAATAAATTCCAAAAGGGGGCATGAGAGTTTGCTCAGCTGGTCCTTTGACTGTGTCCCTCAAGGTATTCAGTGAGGGGTGCTGTGGGATTATGGGGCACTGGTTCTGTTGCTAAAGGCCATTCCCTATACAAAAAGGATTTGAGAGTTTGGTCCACATTGTTGGTAGTAACTTGTCTCTACTAAGAGTGGTACAGAATTTTTAGGTACAGCCTAGGGATGGAGGGGGTCCACTTTGGTGACCTCAGAATAACATCAAGTCATGATCTTCAGCTCTCACTGTAGTTGTCTGATGCCAATTGTGAAGCATCAGGGATGAGAATCAGCACCTCCAAACCTTAGATCCATGGATGTCTGCTTGAAAAAGGGTGGAAACTCTTCCTCTGGGTTTGTCATAAGGTGTTGCCTCATGTGGAGTGTTGTTCACAAGATTGCTTATACAAGCGGCTGAAGTGAGTTTTTTTCCATAGGGTAGTTGGACACTTCCTTTGAGATGACACGAAAAGGTCTATGATATGGTAGGGACTAGGAGTAGAGTTGCTGCTCCTCCATTAGAGAGTAGCCAGTTGAGGATGTTTGGGCATCTGGTTTGGATGTCTCCTGGACACCAGCCTATGGAGGTATTTCAGCATGGCCAACCCGATGGGCCCCATGACCAACCTTGGACACACTGGAGGGATAACATCTATTTGCTGGATTGGGAATGCCTTGATAAGCCCCCTGGAAGTTACTAGAGGAGAAGAGGAAAGTCTGGGCCTCTTTGTCCCTATGACCCAAACTCAAATAAGCAGAAATTAATGGATAGATGAATGGATGAAAAAGTGCTTTAATACTAAGACTGTTCCTACCTGACACTTCATTATCATCACTAAGAAGAGTTAGTAGGATTTCAACTCTTCGTATATTACGGGAGCCACTTTCCACTTTGTCCCTCAGCATGCTTACTGCACCCTGAACACAGCTCTGCAGTAGTGCTGTGGTGTCCACAACATTATCTGAACACTGCTGAAAGAAGAACCACAAGCTAAAATTTAATGTTAACCCAGTAAAAAAAAGTTATATTTATTTGATACTTGGCTTTATGCAGAAGAAATAAGCAGAACAGTCGGTTAAAAATTGGTTTTCTCAGGTACTCTGGCTGCCTCTTACAGTCCAAAATCATGTCCATTAAGGCTAACTAGTAATACTAAATTGGCACACTTCTCTTGTGAATTCATTGGTTGGTCTCACACACAAACCTGCTTGTTCTCATACTCTTCTTAACACCACAAGCAGATATAGATGATAGATGGACAGATGGATCATTTAAAAGTTACTGTTTTCAACAATAGAAATGTGTTAAATATACAGCTCTGGAAAAATAACCACTGCATAATTATCAGTTTCTCTGATTTTATTATTTATAGGTGTTTGAGTAAAAGTAACATTTTTGTTCTATTCTATGGTTGTCATACACATAGAGACGCTGATTCCAGAAGAATCTGAACAGTGTCTTAATTTTTTTCCAGAGCTGTTTATTCTCACCCTGTCCCTTTTCTCCAGCTGAGTTTCAGTGTATATGTCATACAACTCCATGCCTGCAAGAGAAAAAAAACATTTTAAAATAAGGGAGAGAGAGAGACAGAGAGAAAAAAAAACATCATATTCAGCAAAATATTTTCAATTACTAGTTTTGAAAAAACTTAGTGAGAAGAAAATACTGTTTTCTAGAAATTATTTGTCAGCTACCTTTGGGCTCCCTCGTTTTTGTTTCAGACATTTGGCTGATTGTCATGTTTTGCAAGGTTTTGATGTCTGAAACAATGTCTTTTGACTGTCTAAGGTCGTCAAAATGAACTGATCTCCAGGAACCTGAAAATACCAATGTCATGTCTCAGAATATTCTCTATTCTTTCAACAATGTTTAAAAGTTATAAATGTTTACAAATTGTATTAACCTTACCTCCTTCCATTCTTGGCAGTCTTGTGATAAAATAGACAAACACCTTGCTTCCCGTGTTTTCCTGAGTTATCTTGTAAATTTCATTTATTGATGAGTACCTGAAAAAGGACAGTGACATTCAAAATGGCAAAATGACAGAAATAAAATCTCCATGGAAAAGAAACATTGGACCTACTTTGCAGATGCAATGAGATTGGCACTTTGAGAGCCCTCATCATAATCACACTGAATGATTAGGATCTTGTTGCATGGTCCGGTGTTGCTGCTTCCATTTCCAGCATTAAGAAATTTCCTGTGATAAAGAAGGAATTTGATCTTTAGATTTCGTGTACCCATAATCCTAGTCAGTTAACTATATTCTTCATATATGATATAATACAACATATCATGCTTCATCTAACATAAGTGCCTTCCTCCTTATTATCACTCTATGAAGTTGTATAGCATAATATACAAACTATCGGTTCATAAGTTGCAAGATTTAAACCAATTATTTTTTTCTACCTCACTAAGATGATTTGATCTAAACTTTAGAAGGTTGATTGTTTTTTTCCCTTTCTCATTTAGAACTGTGACCAACAAATAAAAGTAGCTGCATTTTACCGACTTCACCAACATATATTTGCATTTCACATTTGAAAAGTTCTTCTTTGCTGTTTCCCTAACTTTCCTGTTCATTCAGTTGTGACACAAATAATATTTTATAAGCAAATTATGAAGGAAAACAGTATCCAAATCCACTGATGTAATGGAAATCAGGTTACAGCTTGTGCAAACAACTCTACACGAGTGATAACTGTAGGGAAGCAAAGCAGTTTCCAATCCGATGAAAATAATGCATATGCCCATCTGAGCTGTTGTGCACACACAGTTTTAGATATGAATCTCCAGAGACTCTTGAATGCATTTGGCACTTAGTGCTTACTAGTGTGGTACATGTTTTTATAGCTTTGCCCGTTTTGGGACTTGACTGAGTGATTTACTGAACCAACCAAAATCTTTGAGTGGTCATCCATGATGACCATGACCTGAAATATTATGGTATATTGCTTAATAATTGAAGAAACAAACCTGATCTTCTGAAGGAAGGAGAATTCGGTGTCAAACTGTTGCAATGAAGAAGTTCGACACCATGAAACATGTCTTCCAGAGGTTTCATGTCAAATGGAGTCAAAGGTCTGGAAAAAGTAGTCACCTGTGGTTTAAATACAGAAAACACAAAAATCACCACAGTCAGTTCCATCTAAGAGGGGTTACACAACGAGTATTTTATCTTTTTAATACAACCAAATTATGAATGCATATATTGCACAAAAAGTAACTACTTAAACGGTCATTGGGAAATAAAAAAATGTCACCATTTAATATGTCTGTAAATATCATGTTGGTTTCTTTTAAATTTAAAAGAATTTCAAATAATATTTTGATTTACTCATTGTAGTTTAATTAACATAGACTGTTCAGAACAAGCATTTCTAAACAATTCAGAGTTAAATATAAAAAAATACAATGTACAGAAAGTGAAAGGGTTTGAGTTTACTTTTCCTTATACCTCTGTAAAATGAACAAATTCATTCTGTCCTTGATCTCCCTTTCCCAGACATGAGCAGTTTCTTCTGGAGGGCTCTCAAGTCCTCAAAGGAGTAGCAGCACATCTGGTGACCTCCATCATTCTCCTCTGGAATCTGCATCTTCAGGGCAGTCTCAAGAGTCGACTGGATCAAAGTAAAGAAATACACCAGTATTCATAATCTTGCTCTCTTAGATTATCTCTGTGCTGTATGGAGATAGGGAAGCAATAATTGTTTGTCGTGCTTTTTACCTTCGTTGCACTTTGTGCATTGGTCAGACAGATTCCCTTTTTGTTAATAGCTGGTACTGATGAGAAAGACGTGAGTTCCCCTGATCCTTGGCTGTCCTTCATAGTTTTGAGCCATTCTAGATGGCGTGCACTGTCACGCTAAAAGAAAATACTGCTTTTATTTCATAAAGAAAGGGTTAACCCAACTGCTTTTATTCTATGATACTGTGATTCATGTACATGGCACACGTACCATTTTACCCATTTTAAGTTAATTTACTCTATGTTTTATCAAAATCCTCACCAAAAAGACATTACTATGTTGTATTACACTGAAATTTAAGTTAAAAACCAGGAGCCTCATGTACTGATATTGCCATTTACTAAAGGTGCCTTTGAATGGTGTACACTAGGGATGCAACGGTACACGGTAAAATACCGGACCATTGAGTACAACCTGCACGGGACGATAAGCTATTATGTCCCGTGGGATTTATGTTCTAATAATTTTGCATTGGACTTTATTTCTTATACAGGTGTGCACGTGAGCATGTGTGCCTTTTAGGCAACAGGTTCGCCACTGCATATCAATGTCCACTCGCCTCCGCTCGCTCACAGTGACCAACCACACTTTGGCCGGTTGGCTGCAAGCTCATAGACACAGGAAATGAAAAAAAAAAAAACAAGCAGACATGGCCAGCGGTAGCGGAGAAGTTGGGAGAAAACTTTAAATCCCCGGTATGGGAGCATTTTGGTTTTTGCTGTTGAATACACCAGCGAGGGAGTGAAAACAGTTAACAGAAACTTCACAGTCTGTAAACGATGCTTGCGACATGTCCCATACTCAAACGGAAAAACAAGCCATATAGGACAAGCATCTCCACGGAATCATCCTGATATTACACTTTCCGTACACCCCGGAAAGGTAATGGCAGCAAAACAACAACTGTCCATAGAGAAGGCTTTTCAACACCGTGCCACCTCGGATAAAAACAAGAACATAACCGAGCAGTGGGAGCATTTCAAAGCCATGTCAGAGCCTTTTTATGGATTGATAATGTATGTATATGTATTAATAATATGTTAATTTGAAATAGGCAAAGCAGGAGGTATTTCTGAATCTCTGAATTAATGATTCCCTAATTTGTCATAGATAAATTGCACTTTTTCTTTTGCAACTGCTTACCTCTCTTTTTATACTACTACTTAGTGTGCACTAAAGTAAAGAATAAAATGGGCTTTAACAGTGTTTCTTGTTCACATTTTTGTGTTTTAATTTCTTTATATGTATTTTATGCTATGATGTAATAGTAATAGTGTTGTGCTTGGTAACTAACTGTTTACTTAAAGTATTATGTTATTCAGCACTGAAATTGTTTGGAACTTGTTCTGAGAAGCAAAATAAATAAATCATTTTAGATGAAAGAATTGTCACTTCATGCACAAAACACATATCGAAACCGTACCGAATCTGTGCCGAAACCGTGACACAAAAACCGAGGTGCGGACCGTACCATGAGACACCTGTACCTTTGCACCCCTAGTGTACTCACAAAAAAGTTTTGTACACCATTTTTCTCGATCGTATTTGGATGTACTAAAAGTGAAATTTCCTCTGCACAAATTTCAGGTCTGGCATACGCACCTTTCTGTGGTTTCTGTCAGTTGGTGACACTTAGAGGCGATGCAGTGAAGTTACAAACATTAGGAATCGTGTCCCCAAGTGGTGGGTTACAAATATTCCACCACATGTGAAAGGCATTGCTAATTTTTCATTAAATCATTTATTTAATGTAGACACATTAGCCTTTTGGTAACAATTTCTCAATAAACCAATTAGTCAGAACTGATTATACACTTCCCGCTAGCCACTACCCGCAAGGCGCTACCCGCAAATTGCGGGTTTAGGAACCTCCGCTAACTGCTAATGCGATCTTCCGCTCCCTAAAGCCGCTACCCATTATGCTGACTCCCTTACTCACATTGTAGGTGTTGGCAATGGGCATGTCTTTTGCCCTTTCCTCAAATTTGGTATCTTGCAATCGCGGGTTCCGGGTGGTGAGTAGCGGGTGGTCAGACCACCTGCTACCCGCAACCCGCATGTTGGCGCATACAAAAGCGCATTAATGCGCGTCCACCAGATCACATGTAGACGTGCACAAACTGAGTCTACCTCTCGAATTAACTATTGTATAAAAAACGTGATTTGGCCTCAGTTGAACCCCTAAGAAAATAGCAGAGTCTTCAACGGCTTGCGCGCCAGTTAAACGAGCGCACCGACTATCTGGGACTTTCAGGTAGACGATAGGAATTGTATGTATAAAAACATTTTTATGTGTATATCAGTGCAGGGGAGGAGGAGGAAGGAAGAGGAGGAAGCTCTACAGCAGAATCCCAGACGAGCTGCGCACGAGAGCTGCTCCGATCTAGATGAAGAGATGCTCCTTAGCGGTTTGCGGGTAGCGCAACCTGCTCTTAAAGGCAATGGCTACTGACGCACTGATTGGTTTAACAGGTGGAACGCCCTAACCACTCCTATGCATAATGTAGCGGGTAGCGTAAAGGAATAGCGGGTTTAGCAAGGGTGGAAGTTTGCATTCTTTGCGGGGGAACGCCCCTCCCGCTACCCACTATCCCTAAATAGCGGCTTTAGGAGATCTGCGGAAGATCGGGCCCTTTGTTGCACGATACAATCATGCAACAAATGATGCATCCCATAGCCTATAGCAATACCGAGATCCTGCCAATGGCAGAATCAGAGGGGAATGAGTTTTTAGAGACCTCATAAATGGTACAATGATTTTTTGGCCCATGAAGGAGACTGGCTAGTCAGCCGTCTTAGATTTCCAAGAGCTATCCTCTTGGTACCCTCTTGGTATCCTGTTGTGCTGAGGCCCAGTGCAGCATGGTTCAACAGACATCCAATAGACCTCAGCACCGGGGAGAACACTAGAAGTAGCAGAGACGCCTGGTTCCCAAGGAGGGACAGATTGAGAGTGTGTCTCCAGATGTTTCTAGTGTTACACCATCTAAGTAAAAATAAATTTCAAATTTCAAAGTAAGAACATCCTTAAGTCTATTCCTTATAATGGGTACAAATGGGTATGGAGTTCACACTGGGTGAAATTTCTCTTTATTGACTTACTTTTGCCATTTTCTATGTTTGGATGAAGGGGCTGACCATGCCTATTATACTCATTATGATATTCAAATCGGTCCACTTGAGGGAGGAGACAAGGTGGAGTGTTGTGCTTGTGCATGCACATTCAATTTCACATCGATTGTCTTGTACTAAAGGAATGCATGTGGGATCATGCATATACAGTTTGGTACATCTAAATTTTTTTTCTGCATATGCAGATTCACAGCTTTGTGCCTATGCAAAGTCTTGAGTATATGAGGCCCCTGGAGCTTTACTTTATATAATGATATATCAATTTTCAAGAGTACTGTAAACTAAAAGATCTGAAGGCTTTTAATATTCATGTTTATGAGAAGTCATCTTACCAGTTTTTTTGGTAGGTTGCTGTCATTCTCCAAAGCTCTCCAGAGTTTCTTGAGCACTTCTTTGAGGGCAGAAAAGCCTGAGTCTGGTTTCAGCTCATAAAGCACTGAAGAGTAGCCCAGGATGGCATCATGGAAGCAAGCAACTCGATCCACATCCATGTCATTCTCCCCCGCAGAGATGGAGGCCAGGTCAACAAACACCTTCAACTCACTGATATCTGAAGTTTATATTTGAACAAACACTTTTAAAATATATTTCAAAAGTTACCATAGAAATTACCTGGTGTTGGAACATGATTACAATAATTACCCTCTAAGGCATCCTTCACCCAATTTACAAAGTGTCGTCTGAGACCCAACTCCTGCAGACACAGTCTGCGAGGCTCTGTAATGTCCACCAGAACCATTTTTGCCTGCAAATCCCTGTCAATTCGACTCAGTGGCTCTTTCTGAAAATCTGCATGGATCTGAGGTGAGAAGAGTTTTTTTTTACTTAATATAATATCAGGGCTTCAATACTTTATCTGTACTCATCATCAAACAAGGTCACTTACGATTTCTGTGAGTGTTTCCAAAACTCTGAAGTCCCCTTGAAGACCAAGAGTCTCTTTGACCATCATGATAACTTGAGTTGAGGCCACGGCCAGATGAAGCTCATGATACTGTTCAATCTGTTCAACTCTGCTGAGGATCCACTGCTTGTCCACTGATTTATCAGCTTTGCACATCATCTCCAGTTCCTTTGTTAGATCATCATACTTGCCCTTGTAGGCTCCAAAAAGCTGACCGACCTCTTCCAGCCTTATACTGCCATTCTTCAGACGAGTGTAAATGTCTTTGTAGTCATCAAAGCAAGGCAAGAAAATATCCTCATATATCACGTCAGGTGTTGCCATTATGTCCACTTTCTGATGATCATCAAATTCCTCATCCTCCATTTCTTCAGCAGCCAGGTCTCTGGCATGTTTATCCCAACAGATTTTGAATATATAACTCTCTTTGAAGGTGTGCAGCTCCTCTGCCATATCTCTGATTTCATTTCTGAGGCTGAAGAAAGTGACAATACCAGTGTTTGTGGCCAGTTGGTCAAATCGATAAACCTCCATGAAATGGTCCAAGGGCATCATCTCAATGTTGATTTGCTTTTTGTTCTCCAAGTCAGCGACATCAACTATCATGGATATTAAGAAAGCTTGCGTTAAAGTTACCCCAAGAAATCAAAGTGAACAACTCCACTGACATGATCACCATACCAGTCATATGTTCCTCAAGTTTGTGGCACATTGTTAAGATGACATCCACAAGCTCCACTTCATGGTACACAGCTTTTACCTCTTCTCGCCTGCACTGCAACAGTCTCCTCATTTTAGAAATGTCTCTGTATTGTTCATACTCAGAGAAGCACTCTGTTAAAATCAAATCACACACACATACAAACATCTCAGTGTCCTGGACACTAGGTTCTTAGGTTTTGAACAAATCTCTTAAGAGACCCCATAATTACCCATCTTCACTAGATCCAAGAAGGCATCCTGTCTGTCCAGAATGCTGTTGAGGAGGCTGATCTTAATGTGTCCTCGAACCAGTTGATTGTTGATGGCTTTAAATGATGTTATGGCTTCAGCAATTCTGTCTCCAGCATCTACAGAGAGCTTCTCAATCAGCTTTGTGCCTGTTTCTGTAATTAAAGAATTTAAAGTTCAATGTTTTTAGTCTAAATTACAGACTCATACCTAACTTAGTGACTTATACCTTAGACTGATGAGCTAAGGCTTGGTTACTCATGAGGTTTTGTTTTTATAAGTAAAAAAAAATTTTGGTTTCCCACCCTAGCCAATGGTTTTGAATGTACAAGTTGTAAATGTTCAATATTCTTCCCGAGATACCATGTAGCCGGAAAATGTCTTTGGCAGCAGTCCAGGAGAGAAGGTGTTGAAAGACAACTTCTTGATGTTGTCGATAATTTCCTCGACTGTCTGTTGGCCAGGATTTTTGGATGATGGTAGAGATGAGTTTTCTAAATTTCCAATTCATCTCCAACCTCTGGAACAGTGTCCCTTCAGACCTGGTCTGTATACAGTGAAATCATTTTTAAAATTCTTGTAGGGAACCTGTGGAGAATCTTTTCATTCTTTTCAGTGGTTATTTCTCAACAAAGTTCACATTACATATTTAATTAGTAGTTACAGATTTTCACCATATTTTCTCATTTGTAAATACAATGAAATAAATTTGGTACTGTGATTAAATAAGTCAGGACTGGTTAAAACTATGCCACTCAAGTGTAAATGTCACATACCTGACACCAAGATGTAACAGCTTCAAGGGCACACTTCTCAACACTGGAAGCAACATGTGGATGGGAACCACTGAGATCCTCAATGTTTTTGCAGTAGAAATCAATTTGGTTGAGAGCAGATTCCTAAAATCACATAGTGAAATTACAAATAATATACATTTATCACCCCGTGACCCTTCAAGGATAAAACGGGTATAGAAAATGGATGGATGGATGGATACATTTATCAAAAATAAACACTCCATCACATGTATAACTTACCTGTTTGTACTTGCCCTCAAAATCTCTTGTGAAGGTCTGCCTCCACTCTTTAGTGCATTTTTCATCACTGAAGTTGATGGAAATTATGTTGTTCCAAATCTGTATTAAAAAAAGAAAAAATATTTAAGCTACAAGCTTCCACTTGTATACTTCATTTTATGAAGAAAAAATGCCAGTTCCTCACTTCAATCTCTGCTGTCTTATCTTGAAAATAAGATGAGCATGCTGAACAAACTCTGTCTGAAGGACTGACTCATCCAGTCTCTCATTATCTGCATCGCCTGAGAGATCTCCATGTCTTTTGCATTTTGTTGCTCTTCCGTCTCCCTCTTCAGCCTGCGAGATTTGAATTATTGGGTCAAGTTTTTGACATTTGCAAATAATTACCAGTAAGGCTTCTGCTTTACTTCAGATGCATGAAGTACATTTCTTATACCTGTTGCTTGTTACATTGAACAAAGTTTGACACTGATGCAACCAGATTCATGCACGCGACAGGGATATCAGGGAAGTTTTGACCATATGATCCCACTTTGAGCCCTTTGCAGATCTTCTCCAACAGTTTCACTGCTGCTGCCAGGCACTCTCCTCCTGTAGGCCTCTGAGAAGCAACTGTGATAAAAAAAAATAAATAAATAAAACATATTTATGAATTAAAAAGAGAGAGAAAATAGATTCTATATACCTCCTTATTGTTGTGTCTGAAAGTTTGAAACCCTTTTGCATTCTCTATATTTAGGTGATGAGGTTTACACAAAAGCCCCAAAGAATAAACAGAGAAACCAGTTTAACACTTTAAACAGAAATAATGCAGTTTGTCAATTATTCATTTAAAAGACACAAGTGGCAAAACGATGCAAAAATCAGGATCTGAAAGAACACTCCATACCTATATTTTTCCTCAATGAGATGCCCTTGGATGTGGGTGAGAATGTCAGTTACATGCTAAAAAACAAAAGAAAAATGAAAAAGGAGAAAATTAATTTAAAAATTAAAAACAAGAATAAATGAACATACATCCATCCATCCTTCATCCATGCCCGCTTAATCCTCTGCAGGGACACGGGCATCTGCTGGAACCTATCCCAACTCACTTCAGGTGAAATGTGGGGGTACACCCTGGACAGGTCACCAGTCCATCGCAAGGCCACATGTAGACGGACAACCGTGCACACTTACCATCACTCCTACGAGCAATTTAGAACCGCCAATTAACCTGACATGAATGTCTGTGGACTGTGGAAGGAAAGTACCAGTAACTGGTACCTCCAGTACCTGGAGGAAACCCACACAAGCACAGGGAGAACATGTAAGCTCCACACAGAAAGGCTCCTGCTGAAGTTTGAACCAGGAACCTTCTAGCTGTGAGGCAACAGTGCTGACCACTAAGCCACTGTGCTGCCCTATATGAACATTATCAGGTGAAAAACTGAAATTATAATGGGGAGGCGATTACAATTAACGTTCTTCCACTTCTAAAAGGAAAGTTTATCCATACATATTGATCGGGCTTCTTGATGATGTAGTAGCTACAGACGTTCAGCAGAATCATTCAAGACTTACAATAATGGATTAACATTCGTCACTTCCTGAACATACTACAATGTCTGTTTACTTCCATTCACCTGAAAGCTGATAGCAGTGATGTCCTGAGGAATCTTATTAGTGAAAACATGAAGCAGGTCCAGAAGCTCAGGGTTCATGTTTCCAATACACTCCATCAGTTCATCGACTGGCATCAGATACAAACAGGACCGAACTAAAAGTGGATCCACCTCCATCAAGTGGCTGCATTTTTTCATCAGATTTATAAGCGCCCTGAAAACAAAAGAGCAATCACAAACTCATAGTAACACAAGATGAATAAATGTGCAAACTATGATTTACAGTGTGTAAGTAAATGTAGAGGGAATCTTACTTCCTATATTGACTGCTCATATACGGTACATTGCTCAGGTCAAGGCCTTGCAAACCTCCCCAAGACACACCATACTTCACTTTTCCATAAGTTTGTACTTCAAAGGGCTTGATGTAAGGAGGAAAGCCTTTAAGGAGGTGCAGAAGTGGTAGGACCAAAATCCATTGAGGCATGTCCACCATTTTCACAGATTTGATCAGAGATGCCAACATTTCTGACAAACTACAACAGAAATTATTAGAGCATTTGAGGCTAAATAAATCAGAATTATGAGTGGCAATACATCTTACTGATAATGTGTACTTATGTGTTTCCTGAAAATATCTGATACTCACCTTTTAAAAACAGACACGTCCTGAGAAAACTCTGCCCAGTACTGAAGGAATCTGTCCTTCTCCAGTTTGGGTAAACACAGAGCAGTACAGAGCCGACTGAGCTCAGCAGGACTAAGTCTGATCTGATACTGTTTCCATACATGAAGCATGATCACAGCTGCCTTAAAGGGGTCCTGAATAAAGGAACTCTTTCCAGCTTCACCCTTCAACTGAGGAGTCACCTTTGTCAACATGAACTCTTTCAGCATCTTCTTCACCTATGAAATTACAACACAGATAAAGAGGAGTTAAACTGAGTCAGTATTGTGAAAGTGTCCAAACCTTGGACAGAATGACTCTGAACTTACATCATCTTCTCCAAAGTTTAAGGCGTCCCATTTCTTTACTTTCTCTTCATAAACAAAAGGGTTCCCATAAACCTGAAAGAACTGATTCAGTTGAACCTGAAAACTGCTCAGATTGGTGTCACTCCAGCTCCTGAGAAGATCAAATATGGTCTCAAGCATTATGTTCCCTGCTATCCTTCTGCCTTCAGTCAGACTTTTTCTGTTGTTCAGACCAGAATAAGGATGCTTCCTTTAGGCGTTTCAGCATGCTTTTTAATGGCTCGGCACAGATGATGTCATCATATTGATGCCAGTCCCCTTTAATAAAAATGAAACAAACATCACTGCCTGCAATAAAACAGTACAATAAAGAAATATCACATGACAATTAAAATTACTGAGAAAAGACCACATTTACCTTTCCAATGGTTGCTTTTTTTCCTTTTTTATAGACATGTATGCTGTGTGTGTGTGTGTGTGTGGGTGGGTGTGTGGGTGTGGAGGGGGTTATTATCTGTTGTGATCCTGTTTTGTTTTATTTTGTGAAGCACTTTGGGTTGCATTTTTAATGTATGAAAAGTGCTATATAAATCAAGTTTGATTTGATTTGATGTATTTTACATACCTTCCTTGACATGCTTTGGCAGAAACTTCCGCCTTACTCTGAAGTGTCACTTGATATTAGGTGTGACGTGTCTTTATCATCAGCCAACATAACACCAGCTGATAAAGACAGATCACACCTAACATCAAATGACACTTCGGAGGAAGGCGGACATTTCTGCCCAAACATGTCAAGGAAGGTATGTAAAATACATGTCTGTAAAAAAGGAAGAAAAAAAACAACCATTGCTAAGAAACAGAAGACATAATGAACACCACTGAACCACATTTTACCTTCATTAGTGATGAGGCTGGATCTCATAAACAAACATCTTTTGGTGGGATGCTGTGAAGAATTAATCTTATGTATGTACTCATACTCATACTTTTGCTTTTTATCCTTGTAGACAACATAATTGTATGGTATTGACTCAGACACAGCTTTTTTGCTTGTTGTCATTTTGCCTTCAACCAAATAGCCATGTACTCCAAAATCCCTGCATGAAAAGAAAAAATGTAATGTAAGTGGTGTTAGATTAATTGTGTGTGTATATGTATATATGTGCGTGTGTTTATTGAAAGTATGCAGTTATTCAGGGGGGCTCTGCAGGCCTTCAGCTGGCTTATAGCAGTTCACAAGTGCGGCAATACTGTCTGCAGGTGAGCTGGTGCTATGTGTCTTCTTCTGTTTAAAATGCTTTCTCTGTTGTTTAATGTGCTCTTTATAAAGATATTAGAAACATAAACTCACAGAGCATCTATGTAGCACGTTGAACATGACTTTCAATGAAATAAGGTTAAAATATTACAATTTACACTTTGCAGTGCATCATTTCATGTGCCCCAAGATTGTGCAAATTGCTAAATGTCATTGTACCTGGTCACAAAGAGCTCAGCTATATTTTCATCCCATGACCCAACTGGGGGCCCAGCTCTGATGAAGATTCGATCCCTATCTTGATCAAATCCAAAATCCTTTGAGAGGACTGCATGGAAGTAAACTGTGAGTCTGTCACATGCAGCAATGGTCTCGTTCTGGGCTGTCCTAAAAAAGCAAAAACAAATAAAGCACTAAATAGAATAGAACATGCTGAAGAAAGAATTTGAAATGCAGTGTGAACAGTCATTGTAAATGTATCACAGTGAAACGTATCACCTTTTTGGGAGTGAGCCTGTTGGGATGTTATCTTTGTAGTCCTCTTTGTCACCACCTGAAGTTGTGTCCTGTACAATCCCAAACTCCTGAACCCCCACGCTCACTGTGCCCTCTATTCCAATACATAGTATCCACATTTACAGTATAATGTTTTTGTCATATATGTGTGTGTATAAATATATATATGTGTGTGTGTGTGTCTGAAAGTCACTAATAATTAAATCGTGTGTAGCAATACATAATATCAAACCAAATGTTTGATACACTTACCAGTTTTGGAAGCCAGTTTTTCGCCACAATAGCTGCAGAACCTGACTTCTTCCAAAATATTATGACCACAGGCTGAGCACTTCATCTTCAAGCTTCAGTTATCTCTACAAAAGAAGAAAATATTTTTGACTCCCGCTCACAACCAGAAGGAGGTTGCTTTCACTTTCAGTTTTGCCATCCATGCTCTTGTGATCAGTGTTTGTGCAACTTTGACACCGCAGTGAAGTTAGTTCTAAGTTGGATATTCGACAGACATTTGCTCTGGGTGAACCTTCATTTGCTCAGGGGCCAGGGAGACTCCAAGCAGACCTCTCGAACA
The DNA here is from genome assembly GCA_018398805.1 of Hirundichthys speculiger. NCBI lineage: Eukaryota > Metazoa > Chordata > Actinopteri > Beloniformes > Exocoetidae > Hirundichthys > Hirundichthys speculiger. The sequence continues at coordinate 1,602,573 of JAGFBZ010000958.1, forward strand.
TTTCAGATGCACCCGTGTTCCGGACTTTACAGTAAAGACAGGGTCACAGAAGAGGGCTGAGGCGTGTCCCGACTTCATGTTCTCAAAATAAAATGTGGGATATAAGCAGATCCTGTGTTAAAACTCTTGAGCAGCTACTGAGTTAATATTTACAAAAATTAATAAAAATTATGAACGGATTTTAAATGTAAAAAAGGGAGGTGTATCTCATGCAACCACTGGAGTACTGTAATCCCACACTGATTTTGAGTCAATTGATCACATGACCTGGAAGCTATTGAGCTAAAATGCTAATATTTACATATAAAAATTTATTTAAAAAAAATTATGAGCAGATTCCAAAATATAAAAACAAGAGGTGTATCTCATGCAGCCATTGGAGTACTATAATCTCCATGTTGATTTTGAGTCAGTTGATCACATGACCTGGAAGCTATTGAATGTCTGGCATTTATAATATTTAGCATTTTAGCTCAATAGCTTCCAGGTCATGTGATCGACTGACTCAAAATCAACATGGGATTATAGTACTCCACTGGCTGCATGAGATACACCTCGCTTTATACATTTAAAATCCGTTCATAATTCGAATCGAGCAGTCTGCTTGGAGTTTCCCTGGCCCCTGAGCAAGTTAGAGGTTCACCCAGAGCAAATGTCTGTCAAATATCCAACTTAAAACTAACTTCACTGCGGTGACTTTGACCAGCTCTGTTCGACAAACTGGACTAGAAACACTTTAAGTACCACGATGGAAGTCTAGTTTTGAAATAGAGTTTAACATAATTACAAATATGTATTAAATCCCTCTCAGTAAAAAAAAAAAATGTCAAGTCGTGGATATTCAACGACAAGAAAAAGGTTTTAGTTAATATATTTTTCAGGTGCGTTTAAGGACCGGTGTAAACTTGAAAACTAAATCTTCATGGTCTTTCTTTAGAAAATTAGCCATTGAGTATGATATGAGCTTGGTAAATAAGCAACACCGTTAGCTTACTTACTGAACTGAGCTCATTAACACTACATTACTCTCTAACCTGACAAATACCACACTTACGGATGTGTAGACTGTCATGGGACGAAGTCTTACGGTCCGTTAATATACTTGTTTTATTCCTACTCCGTCATATCGGAGATGAATGATGTTACTCCTCGCCTTACTGTATCGTAAATCAAATTTTTTCTGTACTTACCACATTTGACTCCTATATTTATCTCTGCTCAGAAAGAGATGTTGCCTGTCTTGCAGGTACGGGCGTCCTTTTCTTTCTTTTAAGTTTCGGTTTACACAGAAATGGGAGTTAATTTATACACTTGGTTGCAAATTCCTCGTCATTTTGATCATTACTCTCTTTCTTTCTCGTTAGTGCAGAGCAAAGATTTTTCAGCCATTTCAAACTCGACCTACCGCACCTGTATCGTAAATGTATGACTGCGGTCAAGCCAGCCGTCATTCGTACTTGATTGATCAATAAAGCTGCTCCTAAGTTTCGTGGGTACTCGTATTCTGATCTTTACGGGAAGTGAATGAAACGAAACAAAATAGGACAGATAAATAAAAAAAAAAAAAAAGTATTGGTTTTTCATCAGTTACTAATTAATCACATCAACTACCAAACTGGCTATTGTATTTAAGTTCTGGGCTATATATAAGTCATAAAAAGGTTGTTGGTTCACTTCCCGTAAAGATGTAAATACGAGCGAACACGAAATTTAGGACCAACTGATGTGACCAGGCAAATACGGATGACGGCGGCGTGACCGCAGTTACGTCATTTGAGTAGCCTGTAAGTGTTGAAAACGCATTTTGAAATTATTTGAGGTCTCATTTAATAAAATCATGGGTGCAGTTATGTCATTTTGTGTCATGACAAGATTAAAATAATTCAAGATTTTAGTCCAGACACAAATAATATTCAATAGTTTAGCCTCTTCACAACAATCTCTTGATAGTTGCTAAGCCATATGTCCCCTGTATCTTTGCCTATTCATGCAGTGTCTTTTTATTGAATATTAGCAAAATGTGAACAGATATTATACAAATCCATGCATCATAATCAAATTCCAACATATTTTTTACATTTAAAAGAAAAAAATAACTCCACTTATTATCCACTCGGATATCAAACAGGTTTCATTAAAGGAAGACAGTCCTGTAATAATCTACGTAGACTATTTAACTTAATTCATCATGCGTCACATACTGCTAATCTTTGATCAGACCTCCATTGACCTCTCTATAACAGGGCAGCCATAGCAGCTGGATTTAAGTAGGATGAAGTAGGCAGGATTATAATCTGGATAGATTTTTGTTTTATTTTAACAAAAAACATTGTTAAATAAGGTGCACATGCATGAGAACCAAATGGTAATAAATCAGACCTCTAGCAGCAACTCCTCGCTAAATGCCCACAGCCAGCCTTTTACCATTGCTGCCATTGCTGGACCTAAACCATTTATTCCCCATGAGGGATGTTCCTTTTTGGTAACTTCTTAAACATAATACAAGACTTTTACACAGTGTTTAACATTTACACATATTAAAAAACCCAGGAACCAAGATTTAGATTTACATTACTGATTCTCTAAAACACAGTTTTAGAGAGAAAAAAAATAAATAAGCTGAGTTTAATAGGACCTCATGATGAATGAGTCAGGGACGCTTCACTTTACATCAGGAGATGCTAAAAGGGATAAAGCAATGCAGGGATGCTAACTTTGGACTCTGTACTGTTTGTAATTACTTCTATTAATTTTTGGACTGTGGGGGGAAACTGGAACACCCGGTGAAAACCCAGTTTTAAACTTATCTAGAAAAAAATTACTCTTGAAATAATTATTTTCAGGGTTGTCCATAATTTCCTTCCACCTGACCTGACAGAACCACAAAGACAAGCTGAGAAACAAAGGAACAAATGATGAATATAAGTCAGGGACTTATTCACTTTACTTCAAGGCACACCAAAAGGCATAAAGCAATGCAGAGATGCTAACTTTGAAGAGAATTTCCCTACAAGTTGGACTTTGACCTCCTCAAAGAAGGTTTGCAACTGCAAAATGTGAATGTATGTTAGTTTGTTAGTTCGTCTTTTTTGTCTTTTCTGTTTGTATTTTTTTCCCTGAAAAAGTAAATAAAAATATATTTTGAAAAAAAAAGAGAGTGAGATGCTAACTTTGCACTCTACTGTTTCTAATTACCTCTATTGTTTTTGGACAGTGGGAGAAAACCTGAGTGCCAGGAGAAAACCCAGAATTTTCAGAGTTAAATTTAAATTAAAATGTAACTAAGTTGGATTCCAGTTGTTAAAAGAAGCCAGGTGGTAGGAAAATGAAAAGTTAAGATGGTCTTCTAATACAGAAACTCACAAATTTTTCTAAACCTTTACCAACTGATGAGAAGAACCTGGTGAATAAGTTCTTCTTGCGTGGTCGCTTTTTTACCCGTAGTTGGTATTTCAGACACAAAAGAAGAGGATTATCAAAAGATGGATCATCTGATGCCATTGCAGCCTGCAACATTTTTTCTGGGGAGCCAAACTTCTTCAGAAGGTCTCTAGCTATAATTGTTGCTAAATCTTTGATATTTTCTTCCATTATGATGCGCTTTTGGCCTGCGATGTCCATTTCAGGCATCACATCTACCAGACGCTGCATGATGGAATCAATATCCTTTTTCTGCATTTGGTACCACTTTTTTTTCTCATATTTTGCAAAGAGACTTACTACTAGGGCCGCTATAAAATCAGCACTCAAACTCTTAGCTTTGGACAGTAAGCTATCAGCTGCCTCCAGTTTAAGATTTTCTTCAGGCGTTGATTCCTCTGAATATCTGGAGGAAGATGATTCCTTTGGTGATGGGGTATCTTCTGATCCTGGGGTCACGTTGTCTGCAATCAAATTCTGAATTTCATGTTCCAGCTCATCTGCTTCCTGATCTTGTATGCCCAGTTCATTGCCATTATCAAGATGTGGTACAGTGTCTTCAGGAGGAGCTGCTGGGGTCTCTTTCTCAACTATGTCCTTTTTTTGGCAGATTTAACATACTTGTAATGAGGCTTTCTTTATCGGTCAGAGCTCCAGTCACTTTCTCACTATGAGTAGTTTCACCGGTAGAGAATATTTCTGCTTCATCACTTTGATCTTTGTTTTGTTGCACAGGAAACTGTCTGATTGGGGATTTTTGTGCACCCTTCCTGGTAAAAGAAATGCATCTTCTTCAAACAGGGGGGGAACTTGAATTGCATTTGAATGCTCAAGACATATTTTTCGCATTTTGTTCCAAATTCTTTCTCTAGTTCTGCGATCATAATTTCAAAAAACGTTTCCTGGCAAAGTTTAGGAAGTGGTATTCACGATTTGGACCAATCCACATCCTAAAATGGTGATGGAAGCTATGGAAGGTTCTTATTGCAGGTCTATCAGCCGATAGTGACACAGTGATGTTTGCTTATCACTGATTGAGATTTCATATCAAATCATCAGTTAAGTATGTGTATATGTATTTATAATGTTCCTGAAGTTTTCTATAATTTCTATGAATGGTTTAGTTAAATTAACATGTCAGGTAAGGGGGACACACCTAAAACACATTAAATATGTAACAATGCAATCAAAGTTGTCAGTGGTCATCACTGATACATATGTGTTGTGACAAGGTGCCACACTTAAGTATGTGTTACTGATTAAAAATAAATTAAAATTTGGAAAAAAAAAAACCTCATATTTATTGGAAGCAGCATTTATTAGATTAGATGTACTTTATTCATACCCCAAGGGGGAAATTCAAAATCTCATCAGCTCATCAATAACACAATAACACAGCCTTCTTCACAATCCTATCCAGCCTCCTTGCCGGCTTTGGTCGTAAATTTACTCCCCAGCAGACTTCAGCAGTTAATTACCAAGCACAGATAGAACAATCATTAAATAAATGAGTGAATGTTTCTCTACTAATGACTTTTAAGAATAACAACAACAGCTAAGTGGAAAATGTCACAAACTATTGAAAAACAAAGTATTCTTGACAGCTGAATGGAGGCCTTTCATTTTAATGCCTCATCTTTGATCCACTATTTATACCTGAGCAAAGACAATTTTCATCTTTAATTCACATTGAAAGTAAAGGAGTGCAAGGTCCCCCCCCCAAAAAAAAAAAAAACCCAAAACATTCACATCTTCATTTAGATAACCTAAACACTTATTCTGTGGCACTCAGATGTCTTGAAAAGGCACATTTTTTTCCAGCATAATTATGTGACATGATTTATCAGTACAGTAGTTGTAAATTGTGTCTGAGGGGTTGAATCACAGCAAGAAAAGACAGCAGATAAAATCAGTATTCTTGTTTTGTCTTCATTGTCTCTGACCACGTTCCTTCTTGAAGGAGACAATGAACTTCCAGGCTTCCACATAGTGGGCCAGGCAGATCTCCTCTGGGAAAAGCTCCTCCACATCTGGGGGAACGTTTCCACCTCTTTCCCGTCCATGTAAGGCATCAGTGTTTCTTTTAAGCTGTAACAGACACATCAAGTGCTTTAAATATTATCCTATTTCTTTAGTAATGCATACAATAGCACTTTATACAGTACAATGTTCCAGCTGCATGGTAGGTTCATAGGAGTGAGAATTCTTTGTTCACAAGCCAAATTAAACATATTTGCAGAAGATAGTTTGTGGGTCCCTGAGAATGTAATAACACACATGGAATCGTTATATTCTGTCAGTGTGGCTCACTATCAACTACCATTAATAGTGACAGGATCTAATTTCATAAATGGGAAACACTCCCTTAAGCGTGCCATTGTTCTACACCTGCCTAAAAACCAAGGATGATGAATCAGCCCACAGGCACAAGGTGCAGTGGCTGACTGAGTGGTGTGATAAGAACAATTTGACACAGAACACACAACACACACACACACAAAAAAGCCAAGGGAAGTGGTTGTGAACTTCAGGAGGCATAAAACTGACCCCCTCCCTCTGTAAATGAATGGAGACTGTTGAGAGTTTCCACCATTGAGGAGAAAAACATCTCTGAGGATTTCACATGATCAGCAAATATATCCACTCTCATCAAGAAGGCCCAGCAACACCTTCACTTTCTAAGGGTTCTAAGGTGGAATAAAGTCCAACCTGTTGGTGACCTTTTACTGCTCCACAGTAGAGTGTGCTTGTGTATGCCATCTCTGTGCAGAACGCTGGATGTAAAGTGGCTGACAAGATGAGACCCCAAACTGGCTGTCCATTACCCACCCTCGATGAGACTGTCAGCTACTGGTGGATCTAGAGCAAAAGGCAATCATAAGAGACCCCTAACCGTCCTAACCAAAACCTGTCCAGCATGCTGTCCTCCGGTAGGAGGTACATGGGCCTGAGAAACAGGACCAATAGACTAAGAAACAGCTTTTGTGCTTTTGTCTCTGATTTTAAATCTAGTCTGTTCTTATTGCACTGTTTTTCAGAGAAACTTTTATCATTTTGTTGTCCTGGCGACTGCCAATGACAAAAAGACCAGCTATCTATCTGTCTTTAGATTGGACATAAAAATTTAAAGAAAAAACAAGGGGAAAAACATTGACAAGCAGAAGTTTTTTTTTGTTTTTTTTGGACTAAGTATGTCAACTAGCAAGAAATGTTGTAATTACGCAGCAGAAATCATGTCAGACATGAGATCGTAAAAAAAAAAAAATCCTTTGTCCACTCTGTCAGGCTTGAGTCACTTAAAGCCATTCTAAGTAGAAATACCACTTCTGACCATAGACAAAAGAGCCACTGATGAGACTGTGCTAATGAGTGGAGACAGTCCAATATGTCTTGTCATACCACTCTGTCTCACTAAAGGCACACTTCCTTGTGCCTTATACCAGGGAATGACACATGTATTCTTTTAAGATATGCAGCCCTCATGTGGTTGAAAGTGGAATCATTACATATTGTGGTTTTAAACTCTATCTAGTTTTATTCATTATTTAATTACATGTCAATCTAAAAAATAACAATAATATACTTAGCATTAGTTTTACCCCCAGTCAGGCCTGTAGGTATCAGGAGCGTTGGGCTTTTTCAGGACCAGCACCAGGAACTCGTGCATCTCCAGAAGGAAAGTGTCAGCACTGCTCTTGGAGAAGAAAACAGTCAGCAGCCTCTGCTCTTCTTCACTTAGAGGCTGTTTATACATCTCTGAAACGTCTGCAAATGGATCCTGATGAACACAAAAATATTACGGAATATTAGAATTAATAAAATGACAGCCTTTATTGATTAGTCTATTGTATAACACCACAGATCCTGACAACTACAAATCACATCCACTTTTGTATCTGTACACAGGTAACACCCAGTGATGGACTCACTCTCTTAAGGCGCAGCATATTTTCTGATTTGAGTGAAGCCAGAAGCTGCCAGAGCACCACACAATGCTTTAGACAACACTTGCTCAAGGCCTGTGGGGAAAACAAGGGGGTCATTAAGATTTATCTTATGTTTAACACATAAACATAAGTAACAAATGAAGACCCTGCTCAGTAGCACTTAATGCTAGATAATAATAATAAAAAAAAAAGATGTACTTAGCACCAGAGAGGGATAGTTTTTTCTATGAAATGTAACCAGTCTGTCTAGACTGCTGGTTCTGTTGGAAGAATATAACCAGTGTGTCAGATAGGCTGACCTTGAGGATATGCTGAGCCAACTGATTTCCCATCTGCAGCACCTCCTCCAAGTAGCAGGACAGCTGCATCTGAGGCTCTCCCCCAGTCATGGCAAGGAAGCCGAGGGCCACTTCCAGTGTGGACAGGGCTTCACACACCTCACTGTAGGACTGCAGCTCTCCAGCCACAGACATGAGGGTGCGAGTCTGAAGAGGCTCCTGTTATTCAGACACACATTATAGACACTGGTGAGGAGGTGTCTTAGTTCATGAAGGGTTGCAATAGAAAAATGTTATAGGTAGGGCTGTCAAAGTTAACGCGTTAATAACACGTTAACTCAAATTCTGTTTAACGCCACTATTTTTTTAACGTGAGATTAACACACACCCATTTTTGTAAATATGACCCTCAGCCAATAAGTGTATTTACAGTCAACATGTGGGACAGACATGGGGACAGAAAAGGGTCTTATGAACGGCAAGTTCAAGAAAAAGGTTATTTGTATTTATTTGTGCTGTGAATTAAGTTACCACCGCAGGGCACAGTAAAGTTAGTTTCACATCCGACATTTGCTTGTTCTTTTTCTCTTTAAACTTTAATAGCGTCATGAAAACAACACCGATTTCATCCAGGTTGGTATCATTTTGTAGATATAAGTATGCCAGACACTTCACAAGTGTCATCAGCCCTCCAAGCTCAGTGAGTTGGTGAAAACTCTAAGGAACAGCGCTGAATGTCCTTCTGAGTACCTTGCTGCTGCCGTGGAGCTTAGGGACCGTCAGCAAATTACTGCGGTCAAGCGGCAGCCCAGACAAAATATACAAACAAGCATGATAAATTAAGCCCCCAAAAAGTATGGCAGCATTGGTGGAGTTTTCAATCTAAAAGCTTAAAAAAATTAAAGCAGATCCCCGTGACCCTGTATAGGACAAAATGGCTATAGATGATTGATGGATGGATGGATAAACATGAAAAACATTTTTTTTTTAAAATGCTACTAATGTGCGATTAATCACGAGTTAACTATGAAAATCTTTTAATTAATCACGATTAAATAATTTAATCGACTGACAGCCCTAGTTATAGAATAACTTACTTGTTTTACTTTCTCTTTCACATCCTTAAAGATAATCTCATAGTTGCGGTCATGTCTGTTCACTAGTGTTGGGATGCCCTGTGATGTGAGAACATCGGCATATGAGAGGATCAAGTGTCTCAATGATTTTGCACCAAGTTTTAAAGTTGCAGAGATTTTCTTCTACTTACGTTCAGAGTAATGAGAGGTTTTCCTAAGAAGAAGCGGGAGATGATCTGCTGCTGGATCTTGGGTAAATCATACTCATAAAGGGTCTCCTGACCCTTCTTGATGCTGTACTGGATGTTGGACAGAATCAGGGGCATCACATCCCGCTCAAGCTCGTAACGTATTACATGCAGGTCAGTCAGATCTGCAGGGCTCACTTTGTAGCTGGAAATAAATAAACAGAAAATTCAACTCAAAGATGGGTTGTTGATGCTAAAAAGCTCTTTGACTTTATGTTTTACTATTGTCTCAACATCTTATAAAACTGGTGCTATGCATTTAGAGGAAGTTTATCTACTCCCCACCTGGTCTCTTCTCCTGTGTGCTTGTCTACACAGTAAACAAGGTCATTGTGCAGAGCTATTAGATAGCTGACCAGGGCTGTGTAGAGCACAGGCCTGGGCCTTGTCGCTGTGGTAACAGCACCTTGAAGTCACTGTTGAGGTCCAGGTCCCTCTGGCAGAACTCAGCTGGGATTTTAATCTCACCTGAACAACATTTTCATTCATGTTTAATTGGACATTTCAACATAACAGATCTTACTGCTAGTGTTTGTGTTTACCGTTGGTTGCCAGAGACACTCTGAGCTGATTCCATGTGGACAAGAAGATCTTTATTTGTTCTTATACCAGGCTTTAAGGGAAACTGTACGCACAGAGAAGACAGTCATTTGTAACCATAAAAATGTCAGCAAGAGAAAACAGATACAGTCCATCAGATTGTCTCACCACCACAGCATATTTAACGTATCCATTATCATCAGTCACTGTTTTGTATTTAATGATTTTCATCCTTTAAGAAAACTAACTCACTGCCTCTTTCAAGTTTAAAATAACTCCCCTTTCGCAGGCCTATACAATGTATGGTGCCTGCTGTGAAAGAGGTACTTGGGAGTTTTGTGGAACTTTGTATCGCTTATGTATGAGAGTAAAACAGCTAAAAAGGATGAGATTCACTGGTGTAGATGGAGTCACCACCTGCTTTCTGGCTGTGGAGAAACTGAGCAATCGTGTCACAAGTCAGGTCAGCAATGTTTAGAAACTTCTTGATTAGATCCTTCTGGAGTGTGAGAATGTCAGGTAGGTGCTTTATCAGTCGAACCTCGGCTTCCTAAAATAAAGAAATAAAATGAATGAATCAATAAATAGTGCTCAGATAATGCCCTTGATAATTAGTAAAGCATGTGAAAAAGTATAAAGTTGCAATATTTTCGAAAAAGACATAAAAAGCGCCCAAGTAATGTTAAGGAAGATTTATCCTGTTTTAGATTATTACTTTTATTTGTATGAAAATATGTTAACAAATTATAAGTAAATCTTTAAATAATTTTCTTTTTTATTGATACCTTCATTGTCTCAAGTTACATGAACTTAGTTAGTATTTAACAGAATTAACAGAGCTGCTTTTAAAGTGAAAATTTGCTTCAAACATTTTGGACCCCACCCCAACTCAACTACTCAAAAGTGTCTTTCAATGATATGTCAATATTGTATCAGATTAACCTATCTCTAAAAATCAGGATATGTACAACAGGTTTTTAAAGTTGCAATAATAAAATCATTGTTTAAGAAACCATCTCTTGATCCAGACATTTTAGTGAATTATAGACCAATATCCAACCTTCCATTTATCTCTAAAATTCTGGAAAAAGTAGTTCCAAGCCAGTGAGGCAACCACCTGCATAGAAATTATCTATTTTAAGTTTTTCAGTCAGGGTTCAGAATACATCATAGCACAGAAACAGTGCTGGTGAGAGTCATCAATGACCTCCTCATGGACTTTGATACCATTAATCACAGCCTTTTGCTGCACAGATAAGGGCATGTTATTGGAATTAAAGGGACAGCGCAAGACTGGTTTAAATCATATTTATCGGGCAAGTTCCAGTTTGTTCATGTTGATGACATTTCTTCTGCACAGACAAGGGTCTGCTATGGCGTCCCACAGGATTCAGTGTTGGGACCAATCCTTTTCACTTTATACATGCTGCCCTTGGAGAAAAATTATCCAGAGCAACAGCATAAATGTTCATTGCTACAGTGACGATACGCAACTCCCAATCATGCCCCTCCAGATAACCACTGTTATTGCCAACGTGAGCATTGAAGTCCCCCAGCAGGATAAAGGAGTCCCCATTAGGGGCACTTTCCAGCACCCCTGCTAAGGATTCCAAGAAGGCTGGGTACTCTGAACTGTCTTTCAGCGCATAAGCACAGATGACAGTCAGAGCCGGTTCCCCAACCTGAAGGCGCGGAGAAGCTACCCTCACATCCACTGGGGAAAACCCCAACATACAGGCTCCAAGCTGGGGGGCTATAAGTAAGCCTGCGTGGGACGCCAAAGCCCACGCTTTTGGCTGCCACCCAAAACACATTGCACCCGACTCCTATGACCCTCCCTGCAGTTGATTTTGTACTATAAAAATTGTACTATATTTTTATTTTTGTTATATTTTTTTTATTTTGTAATATAAAATAAAATGATAAAAAAAAAAAAAAAAACATGATATGCCGGTTACTTGCTGTTTCAGATGTACCTTTTCAAAACCTCCTATAAATAGAACAAGTACAAGTTTCTGCTTCTGCTTGCAGGTTTGCTCTCCGTTTTTTTACCTTATGCAGAAACCTCCACAGCACAGGCAGGGTGTCTTTGCCGTCATTCTGCTCCACAATGTGGGTGAGGCTCAGCAGAGACACTTTCTCCTTGCAGCTCCACACAGCAGAACAATGGATCAGAGAGTGTGGATCAAGTGAGGTTAAGAAGAGACGAGGATCGCCAAACACAAGCTTCATGACTGGATTGTTAGAGATGCGAGAGTCACCACGAATAAACGTATTCACTTCTATTAGCCGTCTGTCCAAGTCCTGTGGAAGACGAGGAGACAGAGGAGACCATGTTATGGCCAGCAGAGCTCTTACATATGAAACAAACATAGATCCTGAAGTTAAAGTGTTTGCTTTATTATATTTATAACCTTCAGATGAGGTGTGATAGCATTGCTCATTTTTAACTCCCAAGCATTTCTGATATCTTTGGTGGAGAGCAGATTGTCCTGAACAGACCCTGAAAGACAAACCCACAACATTTAGAGCTTTATTACCAGAGTAAATAGCAATCATTTTGGTTCATCTTGTGACTTGAATTTCACACCCCAGTAATACACAAACGGTAGTATATAAAACCTGGCCATCAGAAGCCAAAATTTCTCTCCTCTTTTTCAACATAAAATCTACTGTATACCCATTGTACAATAAATTGACAAAAGTATCATTAAGTCTCTTAATACCTACAGCACATTATGTGTTTGGAACAGTGTTTGAGGTGTTACAGTATTTGATTGCTTTAAGTTTTTTCTTACATTGCTGTGGCTGTTGGGGCTCCAGGAGGCTGCTGATGAGCAGATGAACTGCACTGATTGTGTCATCAGTCCCTTTACCCAGAGACTTTAAAAGACGTTTTACATCTTTTCCCAGATGTGCAAGCAGAAATGCTCCAGGGTCGTTGACTTGAGGTTTGATGATTGTAGAAATAAACTGATATGAAAAGAAAAAGAAAAGAATGATAGATCCTTTTATTAATGGTGCCAGCACAAGGATGATCAGGTTTGTATAAGTGAAAACTTAAGTCAATTATTAGCAGCATTTACAATCATTTAAAGCAGAACACCTAAACAGACAATTCTGTCCAGCTTACCTGTGAGCTGCTGGAGGCACCGAGCAGCATTGCCATGTGAGTGAACATGCGGATAATAGTGAAGGGGACAAGGGCAATGCTCTTTGTGTCTAGCATATCTGGATTGTCCCTGTGTCTGGGGTCACCAAGGATGTGGCCTGTCTGAGTGCGGTCACCCCTGTTATTGTCAGAAAATATACACAAATTAAGTTTAGGTCATTTCTTTTTGTTTACATATTTTCTTTTGAATTTTGTAAACCACTTACTGCAAATGAGCAGCATGAAAACCCTGGACAGGCATGTGGTCGTTTCCTCCAATCAAAGCACCACAATCAACACAACGACTAGTTTCCATGGGTTGGCCACACTGGAGAAACAGAAACCATTATTCACATTGTGAAAAGAATTCTTGAAAAAGTGTTTTTAACAATCTCACTATGAATCAAAAAGAGCATAACATACCTCACCAATGGTGCAGGGGTGACCATTTGGACAGTCTGTGTTAAGTTTTAACAAAAATATTACTGCACAGCAGTTTGACACGATAGTATAATATTTCAAAGTGAGATATATAAAATGTTTAAGTATAATTCCTTTATTACTTACTGTACCACCGTAGATCACCCAGGACTCGTTGAGCCACTGCTACCATGTCCTCGGGCATGGTGGGCAAGAAAGCAGCCTGTACCCCAAATAAAAAGCATGACTTTAATTTCAAAGAAGAAGCTGAGTTATCACTCTCAAAGGTTATCACACATACCTGCATGTTAGCAGGAGTCATTGCCAGCTGCTTCAGAGGAGCTAAGATCTCCTGGGTTCCACAGAGCAGGACAGCAGCTAGATGAATAGTTATTTCAACTGACACACACTGGCTGCCAGAGAGCTGAGGCTGAACAGCCAACGGCCCCAGTTGGTTGGTCACCAGAGCCTTGGCAAAGGCCTTCACCTCTGGACTGGCAAGGACTCTGGATTTCTCGATGTAAGTTGCCAGGGCTTCCAGTTGCTGTTGGTACACATAAAAAAATGTATACCAGTTTTGAGCGTATGAAAAACGTAATATTAGTCCAAAATACAGTTTTCTTTGGCCAACTCCATTTTGATTTCTGAACAGATTCTGCTACAGCAATAAACATTTCAAAACTTGGAAAATACTTCATTTAATATTTTAGCCCTCCTCCAACTGACTTGAGCAAGGATGTGGCTTACTCCACACTAGAAGTAAACTACTTTTTCTATGAGTACTAAGTAGCTTTTTTTCACACTTTAACATTTCATAGCACAAATTCTTTCAAGCATACAAAATTTAATCACTATTAAAGAAAATAATACTATAAAGACAATAATATAAATACAATACAATACAAAAATTAAAGCTGCAAGCAGTGCTTATCGGGCCCTCGCACCCATCCCCACTGCCCCCTCAGGTGTAGACCGCCCTCCCATGCCAGTCAGGTATAAAGACAATACACAAACAATTCTATTTGGCAATAAAATGGATATGCACAAATTAAAACATGACATTTCCTGATGCCATTAGGTGGTGCTACAACTGACAGTGAATATTTCAGTGGATGTGTTCAGGAAAATTCTTACAATCATAAACATCAATTTTGGACCAGACAACATATGAGAAATTCATGACCAAAGAGGTCATGAATTTCTCAGGGCCCCATGTATGCTATGGTTGCCACCGCATCTCTCAGTTGTTGCTGAACAGAAAGACCTTGCATAGCAATTAAAAAAAAAAAAATCTAAATTCAACCATTCTCTGAAGAAATTTAGAAAGAAATCAAGAATTGTGACTCTGACTGAAAAATTAGGTCTCATTAAAAAAATGTCAATCCCTATTTTCCTGTCTGGAATTATAGATAGTGGATTCCAGGTCTGGACAACTAAAGCGATGTCTACTTTTTCCGACCTCCTGGAGGGGGTTCTCCTTGATGTCATTTCACTAATCAATCAGGCCCAGCCCAACTAGAGAGGAATAAAGGAAAAAGAACTGGACATGGAGGACTGGGATGAAGCTTGTCAAAAGCCCCGAGTGTCTGTAATGGAGTGAAAGCAATTTAACTCAAAATTCTACATAGAGGCCATATATTTGCTTCTCAATGGTATAGATTTAGCTCAGACCTTTTTCTGTTGATTCCAAAGTGCAAAACAGAAATGGGCAATCTTACTCACCATCTTTGGTCTTGTGGGAAAATACAACAATTCTGTAAAGTCAAATTAACATGATCCTTTCCATTATCACAAAGTACAGTCCATTCTACATGTTACTTGGGATAACAAACACTTCCATTCACTGGGAAATATAAAATGCAACTCTACTCAATAACATTCTGTGTTAGAAAATGTATTCTTCTGAACTGGACGACAGACAAAGCCCCATCCAAAATACAATGGCGCAGGACTGTACTTGAATATGCATCATTAGACTACTTGACAAATGAGCTGCAAAATAAAAGTGCAATGTTTCATAAAATATGGGATCCTTTTATGGTGTACATTGGTCTGGATATTTCTACTATTTTTGTAAAAGGGCTTATACAGTATAATGCTAACATGTAAGAAACCTGCTTTGGTGCCATTTTGCCATATCTCCGTTATTGTCTGTGAATTTGCCACCTGTGATTATGTATGAGCTGAAATGTTCAGTGTTCAGTGTTCTGTGTTCTATTGTTGAATAGAAAAATGAAAAAAAACAATAAACATACATTTGAAAAAAAGAAGAAGAAGGGATGCTTAACAATGTTAAACAACATGCTGCTCCAACTTTTTTGCAGCTGCCACAGTCAAAACAAGTGAATATTTCCATGAAATGGTAAAATGTCAGTTTCAACATCTGATATATTCTTTATATTTTATTAGAAATAAATTATGGGTTTATGAAATTTGCAAATCAATGCTTTCTGTTTTTATTTACATTTTAAACTGTTTTCCAACTTTTTTTGTTATTGGTTTTGCAATTTCTTCCGCTAAAGTAAGTGCTAACCCATTCAACGAGGAGATGATTTGTGGCAATCATCATAAATAATATCATATGTGGTCAGGTACTCTACACAACTTAGAGACTGCTTATTAATTCTTAACACAAGAACCTACCTCAGACTTCGGATGGAAATTCGCATTAGCTTGTCTGTAGAGAGTGGTGACCTCTCTGTACAGTGCCAACAGAAGATAAACTGTTCTCCTCTGTGTTGAGCATTTGCAGTTCTATGATGAAATTACAACCAAATCAAATCAAAAACAAGATAACCATTTGAACAAGCATTTGCTACAAATCTTGACCTGATGTTCAGTTGCCAACAACAGAGTGTGTTGTTACCTCACAAGCCTCTTCAAGTCCATCTGTTTTGATTTTCATCATTACTTTTGCAACAGCCTCTCTGATGGTCCTGTAATCGTCTCCATACACAAGATACTGGTCTATCAGGGTGTCTTCTACATTCTGGGTAAAATGAAGAGTGAACCAGAATATTTAACTTCTGCAAGCATAATGTCTTAAGACTGTAATCTTGCCTTCATGCAGTTACTAACATGTTGCAAAACTGCTTCAGGGAAGAGCCAAAGCATTTGATCCTCTTTAAGGAGTTTCAGGACAAACTCCATTCCATGTTGGCTGCAGATCTTGCGAATCAAGTAGACACGATACCAGTCATTTCCACTCCGCCTACACAGGTTCACCACAGTGTCCAGGAAGGCTGCGGTTCTACCACCTTTCTCTGAGCCTGGTTTAAGATTAAGGAAATAAAACAGAATAATTATGGTTAAATAAAAATAAAATACATTTAAAAGGCAGTGGCAGATAGCAAGTTTATAAAAGAAATGGTTATGCTATTGCATCAAATTACAAGACGTCTTCAAAAGAGAAAGCTGAGTCTGTGGACTATGAGGTGAGCCACGATAACTGGGGGTGAGGTTGCCAAGGTAATTAAAAACTTCTATAGTGCCTCCAGAGGTCAGATGGTCTAGATATTGCAGAGTTTTCTTGGCTTATATGCCTCTCCAACATTGCATGGATGTGACAGGGCCTATGGATTGGCAGACAGGGGTGGTAGTGAGAAGGGGTCAAGGAGAAAGCAAGGAAGTTTCCAAATTTGTAACTACACAGGACTTGGAGAAGGCATTTGACCGCTTTGGTCAAGTTCTCCTGGCAATAAGTTGGATTTGATGTGGTCCTCCAGGCATCATTGAGCCAACTTAAACTCTCGTTGGAGTAGTTCACAGCCAAGCAGGAATCAGCAAGGATGATATCAGTACCTCCAAAATAGAGTCTAAGGCCCCGATCGCACAGTTCCTCTTACCCGTTAACACTAGCCACTACCCGCAAATTGCAGGTATAGGAACTTCCGCTAACCGCTAATGCAATCTTCCGCTCCCTAATGCCGCTACCCATTATGCCCACTCCCTTACTCACTTTGTAGGTCTGGCAATGGGCATATCGTTTGCCCCTTCTGCAAACTTGGTATCTTGCGATCACAGGTAGCGGGGCGTGTAGAAGAGCGCGTGTTAATCGCATCAATGCGCGTCCACCTGGTCACATGTGGACGTGCACAAACGGCTCTACCTGTCGAATTAACTCTTGTATAAAAAGCGTGCTTTGGCCTCAGTTGAACGTCTGAGAAAATGGCAGAGATCGTCTTAAATGGCTTGCTCATCAGTTAAATAATAGACGACCAGAGCGTGTTTCTCGGGAGCGCACCAACTATCTGGGACTTCCAGGTAGCCGATAGGAATTGTCCATGTAAAAATATTTATGTGTATAAATCAGTGCAGAGGAGGAGGAGGAAGACGAGGGAGCTCTACAGCAGAGCCCCAGGCGAGCTGTGCACGAGAGCTGCTCGGATCTGGATGAAAAGATGCTCCATAGCGGTTTGCGGATAGTGGTTTGCGGGTAACACAACTTGCTCTTAAAGGCTGTGGCTACTATTGCACTGATTGGTTTAACAGGTGGAACACCCTAACCCCTCCTATGCATAATATAGCGGGTAGCGCAGGTAAGATACCGGGTTTAGGAAGGTGGAAGATTGTGTTCTTTGCGGGCGAACACCCCTACCGCTACCCGCTATGCCTAAATAGTGGCTTTAGGAGATCTGGCGGAAGATCGGGCCCTAAGTATCTTGGGGTCTTGTTCAAGAGAGGGGGAAGAATGGAGCTGAAGACTGACATGTGATTTGATCTGCAGTAATGTGGACTCTGTGATGGTCTTCACTGGTGAAGAGAGAGTGGAGCTGAAATGCAAGACTTCTTTGTTGATCTATGTTGCTATCCTCACTTAAGGTTACACACTATGGATAGTGATTGAAAGAACAAGTTTGTGGGGAAATTCCTCAATATCACACATAAAGTATAGTGGGGAGAAGAAGGTCTGGGCACCCCTGCTAAGTCTGCTGCCCTTGTAACCCTGCTCAGCAGAGCGGTACTTAATGTATGGATGAATTCAATTATATACCTGTGGCTTGTTTTTTCATCAGGCTTGCAGTCACATCCATGTCCATACGCACTCTGGCCAACTGCTGCAGGTACTCCACAGTTACTTTTTTAGCAGACTGACTATGTGACTGCAGGAAGTCAGTCAGGAAGACACTTTCATCATGCATATATGCCTGCTCATCTGCAGTGGACCTGAACTGTAACTTCTCAAACATGGAATCCTGGAGAGATGACACAGAGAAAATGTTAAAAAATAACTTTCATCACAGTATAACATCCTGCAATTCAACCATTGGTAGGGATGCTGGAAGGTACTCTGAGCTGAGGTTGCTGAGAAAAAAAATACTAATAATGTAATATTTTACTGTGAGTTGTATTAATGATTTTCATTTTAAATCAATATAATTGATCTTATAGTTGATTTGTTTATTTGACCTTTTGCCTTTAATTTGAACTTTTTTCCAGGAGAGGGTGCTGCACCACCCTCAGCAACTTTACTTCCAACATAACTGACCACTGGCTTTGAAACAATGTTTACCTCCAGACAATTAATGTACAAGCAGTAGAGTTCAGTCTTGTCTTTCTCCTCCAAGATGTTGTTCTCTTCAACTGCCATCAGATCTTGCTGCAGATATTCTTTAACATCCTCAAAACTTCAAATAATGTAAAAACACAACACAATTATTAAAAGCATTTATAAATATCACTAAAGATGATGTAACCACAGCACCTCACCTGTACTTAAGCAAGAGTTTGAGTATCACTGAGCGAACCACTGGATTTTTATCCACAGAGTCATCAAATGGAGAGAGTACTTTTGTCAGCATTTTTGAATTACCTGAAAAAAGAAGATATTCAGAGTACACAAAACACATATTTGTACACAACAAACAGTTGGGAGACTGTAATGGAGTACCTCTGAGGACAGTACTGGCTTCCACCGTGAGGAAAGACAACAAATGATGAATGACAGCTGAACAGGGAGGAGAGTTGTCCTTGAAGCACACAGTAGAGACCAAGTCTATGAAGAAAGCGTTGCACTGCTTCTTGAACTGAGCATGTTGGTTGACAAGAATCCTACACAAAATAAGAGAAATATGCCAGATGCCAGTTTTAATAGTTCCCTAGATTTACAGATATAGATTATATTATTAGGTTTACAGCAAAACACAGGCCCTATATCTTCTAGAACCACAAACTACTGATGTACCACAAAGCTAGTAAGTGCCCTCAAATGCGATTAAATCTCAAATCTGTAATTTGCTGATCTGTTATAAGTAAATCTAAACTAGATTCCGAAAAAAGACAGGTATAAAAAAATGAATTATGTTTAATATTGTGTTATACCCTTTTTAAATTCAATATTACCTTTTTAATCTCCAAAGGGATTAATTAACCATTATTTAACCAGATTTGTTACAGTGAAACCAATGACCTGGGTAACACACACACACACAATCACTCCTATGGGTAATGTAGAGTCATCAGTGGGCCCAACATGTGTGACTGGGGGAGGGAGCTGGAGTACCCAGAGAAAACCCACTCAAGCACGAGGAGAACATGGAAGCTCCACACAGAAAGACCCAAGGGTCTTCTTGCTGTGAGGCAACAGTGCGGACCACCATGCTCCTGTGCCACCCATGTTCCATGTTACCATTTGTCTATACATAATCAGCCCCAGAGGCTCCAGAACAGTCCCTGGCATAGGGCCAGCCTTCAGTTTGTTCAGTTTACATGTTCTATGTAACTCAGTCAGTCAGTAGTATTGTCACTATAGTAACTTTCAAGACTCCTTTGTGCATGTTATTCCTGTTGTTGGGCCACACACATGTGATCACAGACAAAGAAAGACGAAGGAAATCATAAAACTCAAGTCCCCAGCATTCCTAGCGGTTTTCAGTTTCACACCTAGGTGTGAAACATGACGTCCCCCTCTCTCTCTGTTTCCCACTGGCCGGGGACCCCTGCTCACAGCGGGGTTCCCCAAACGGAGGCGGATCGCAGACTGGCCGTTTAAAACACAGGGAGCGCAATTCGATCGCCCTCTTGCTTCTTCATCTCTCTGACCTCCACTACACCCAAGAAAGGTGCTCATCTCTGTGGCCTGCACCAGCAAGATAAATAGCCAAAGGCCTGTTTCCCTGGCGACCTGTCTGCAGGAGATCCCTCTGGTTGTCCGACGACAATCACACGCCTGGTCCGATCGTGACGCGCCACACGGAGTGAGCCGCAACGTACGGAAGAAACGACGCGTTGGAATCACCCGCAGGTCACAGGCTGGTACGCATAGAACAACAGCCATTTTGAGACTGATTGTGCCATTTAGTCCTTTTTCCTGATTTATCAGGTGGTGCCCCATTTCATTTTATTAACTTTCTGGTTATTAGCAGCTGTCCCTCAAGACGGTTGACAATAACCCCTTTTTGGACTAAACGAGCACATTATACGCCTTATTGCACAATACTGTGGTCAGGAAGGATCTCCTGCATTTCCAGTGGTCTTGAGCCTGATGCATCCAGGGCTGCTTAAATTCCAGGACGTGAAACCGTTTTGGAAATTATTGGAAAACCACCGGGAAACCTGGTCCTACAAAAACAACCTCCATGGATGCATGGAAGCACTTTGTAGGTCTGGTGGGCCTCAAGAAAGTTCTGAAGACACACTTGCTGAATCACTGTATTGTGATGATGATGCACTGTGTTGTACATTACATTTTTAATTCTATTAACCATTTGTCCAAGCATAATCAGCTCTGGAGGATTCAGAACAGTCCCTAGCATAGAACCGTTTGCTCAGTTTCTTTAAGTCACTAGCTTAAAACTTCTACCCAAACAGATCACTGCAGATAAAATAGCACTCTCCACCACAGAAGACACCGTTGCTGCACACATTGAAGGACCTAAACTTTCCCAATAATAACAGTCTGCTCTGCCCCCTTTTTTAAGAGAGCATAAATATTGCTTCTTTTTTTACTGTCCGTCATTCAGGTGAACACCAAGATATGTATACCCCTGCCCCATTTAACCACTTCTCCCATGATTGGAATAGTAGTAGTAGTCTAGAACTAGTAAAGGTGGGATTTCTTTATTATTAATATTACATCTCAGTTGTTCCTGATTTGAGTTTTATAGTAAACTCATCTTTACTCCTTTACCAACATTTTTAAATGTGTGTTGCTGGAACCAAATTCTAGATTTGTGTAAATTTTCCGGCTACATTGGAGGCGGTGAAGATGCTCAAAAGAATTTAATTTGTGTTTGCTGAATAAAAAAAAGATAAATTACAGGTTTTAATTTAAGTAAACTTCATGACTCTGAAAATGTGGTTTGTGATAACAGGTGCATGAATGGATCTTGTGTTTGTTTGAGGAATAATAGTTTTGAAAGAGGTTATTTTGTGTCATTTACATGTAGTTACTAACCTTATATCATCTGAAGGAACCATGCGGAAGTCATCATTAACTGGCTCAGTGCACCGAGGACAAAACATCTGACCAGTGACCAACCGTTGTTTTATACAGACTAGACAGTAGATGTGTTCGCAAGGCAGGCGCACTGGGTCATGTAGGTCTCCCTTACACTCTAGACAAAGTGTTGGACAGGACCTAGGTAAAAACATTAACAGAATTTTTTTTAGATATTATTGTAATACAGATCCTCATAATTATTCTTAATGGGGATATATTCTGAAGAACCAACAAAAGAAAGCAAAACAAGACAAAACAAAACAACAACAACAAAAAAACGACCTACTGATGCAGTAAAAGTAGTAAGTAAAAGTAGGAAAGTAAAAGTGTCAACAAAGTGCATCATATGTCTCCTTTCAAGGTGGAGTAGGTGATTTAAAAGAAAAAAAAAAGCATTTTCATTCTGATTAAAAATAATTAGGAAGTTGTTCTGATAATTAAATGAAAAACATCTGTCACTTGTAGAGATTGGGTGCATTTTAAAAACATGCCCACTTATTTTTTCTCTGTCACTAGCGGCTTTTATTCACAAAGAAAGGCAGCAAATAAGAGCAGAGAGAGAATGGGAAAGACATGCAGCAAAAGGGCACAGGCCAGGAGTTGAGTCTGCGACCACTGCAGTCTCTTGTACATCGGCTGCCTGCCCTAACCATTGCTCTACCAGGGTGGCCCATACTGACTAATGTTAGTAAAGAAATCATTTATTGATCTTTTTTTCCAGTGAACTGCACTTTCTGATTTTTTCTGTGGTAGTTGTGGGCAGTAATCTAATGCGTACTCAGTGAATGACTGGTAAAGCATGTACACCAGTAGAGGATGAGGTGCCATGGGATGCCAGTGAGGAAAGTTGTTTTGGCCTAGTGAATGAGCTCAGTGGCTCGAAGACTTTATATTGGTGTGTGGGGATTCCTCTGTAGGCAATGGAGGGAACAGAAATGAATCAAGAGCAATGCCATGGTGGCTATATTTATGTTGGACATTTAACTGTTGCATATTACATATGACCCAGGTTGTTGGATGCCGAGAACCCGATAGAACCCTATTTATCCCACTGTTGTAGCAATATGTAATATAATCCATCAACATCAAGTAAGAGAAGAAATGGATGAGCTATGATTGAATGTAATTTTCATCAGGTCTAGCTCCGACTTTTACCTGAAGATACGTTTCACAGCTTTGTCTTTGCAGGTTTTCAGTAAATCAATTACTCCCTCGAAACGTATGCTTCGTTTTGAGGTCAGAATTTTCTTCCAGGATCTTGATGAGAAAACAAAAGGAATACATTTCAGTCTGGATGAAGAAAATGATATTGAAGGCAGTTCAACAGTAATTCCCTGTACTGTAAATGTGAAGTTAATACCAAAGAGCCCAAACGCACCTGGCCAAGTACTTGAGCAGAGTCCAAAACTAAAGATGTCAGATCCCTCTCTGACTCCTTGATTCCCAGAAGCATGTGCTCCACAAATAGAGAGAAAGAAAATATGCGATTCCACCCAGAGCTATAAAAGTCAACAAATAATTCTTCATTTCAGCACTGTTCATCTCGTCATCCATAGGTAAACTAAAAGCCTTGTACAATAGATAATGTAAATATTCTGAGATATTCTTTGCTTACTGGACTCTGTTGACAATCATCTTGCTCCTCTCCCCGTAGTGTCTCACATTGTCCTCTGAACAGATCAACTCAATAGGAACCTGGAGTTTTTTCACCTGCCTGAGCCAGGCTTGTCTTTGAGCATCTGTGTCCAGAGCTCTGGGCTCCAGGTGCTCCAAACATGCAAAAGCAGCATACACATCGAGAACCTTGAAGACAAGGAGAAAAAAAACACCCACACACACACATAACAATCTTGTAAAATTGCAGTATAGATAAAATAACTGGCTAAAAATGAGTTTTAAGTTTTTTTTATAATGCAGGACACAATAAAAACTCAAAGCAAAAATGTAACCAGCTTATGAATTGACACTCACCATTTCTATGCTGTCACCAGCATGTGGACTCTCCAGGAGGTCCTTGGTGACCTGGGGTTCTAGACACATCATTCTCAAGAGGTTCTGCAGGCGGTTTTTGAACTCATGATAAGCAACATGGACCCATGGAAGAGATATCTCTGTCTCAGTGTCATTCAGCTTCAGTCGCTGCTCACTGATACAAGAATTCAAGGCACCACAGAGGAGCTAGAAAAATAGATATAGCATATTAGTCTGTGCATCTATCCAGCTCTAATTTAGAATTAGCTTAAAATATATGGGGTTTAAAGCAGCATTGGAAAACAACCTGAATATCTTCCTGACACATGATGTTCATTGACATAGAGATGAAATCTTGAAGGTAGCGCTGATAAAACTTTGTCTGCATATCAACCATCTGCTTTCACAATGTAGCTTCCCAGTGGTGTCTTCCAGAAGAACTCAACAAACTCTTGTTGGGTTTGTCCTTACATATATATAAATAGAGTTTTAAGACAAGCCTATACAACATCTATAAAATAACATGCACAATCTGGTTAGGACCTGACTCCATGCTGTTACCTTCATTTTCTAGTACATGGACCCAGAGTTCCTCCAGATAGTCTTTAATTTTCCAACTGAAGGGCATGCTGCAGCCCATGTTCCTGCCTTGGCCAGTGGAGTTCTGTACAAGGATTGTTCTTATCTCGGAGCTGTGAATAGTTTTACAATGTTATAACATTAGAGTGTAAACAATGTTACTGTGAAAGTTGTTTGTTACAGAACTTTTGTTTCTCGAGTACAAGACAGTTTTGGTAGCATTTACTTGGACTCCGTTATTGGGTGTGAGACCAGCAGTTGTTCATCGGCAAAGATGTCTAACCACAGCCTCTTCACAGATTCACAGCAGTTTTCATCTAGGAGGAGGTCCATGTTTTTGTCCCGGTCAATGATTGAAATTAGATGAGCCAAGAGTGGGACAATCACAGCCTGAATAGATTTCCATAAGGCGTGCCTGTCATGAATGCATAAAAAAGTTCAGTAGTTGTCAAAAAATATTTGAAGCCGACATGAAGTTTTATAGTCTTTCTTCGGCTAACAGTTATGTGCACTGCAGTATTCTGACTATTAGGGCCCGATCTTCCGCCATATCTGCTAAAGCCGCTATTTAGGGATAGTGGGTAGTGGGAGGGGCGTTCCCCCACAAAGAACGCAATCTTCCACTTTGCTAAACCCACTATCCCACCTGCGCTACCCGCTACATTATGCATAGGAGTGGTTAGGGCGTTCCACCTGTTTAACCAATCAGTGTGTCAGTAGCCATTGCCTTTAAGAGCAGGTTGCGCTACCAGCAAACTGCTATGGAGCATCTTCTCATCCAGATCGGAGCAGCTCTCGTGCGCAGCTCGCCTGGGACTCTGCTGTAGAACTCCCCTTCTCTTCCTTCCTCCTCCTCCTCTGCACTGATATATACATAAAAATATTTTTATACAGACAATTCCTATCAGCTACCTGAAAGTCCCAGATAGTTGGTGCGCTACCAGCAAACACACTCTGGTCGTCTATTGTTTAACTGCTGAGCAAGACGATCTCTGCCATTTTCTCAGGGGTTCAACTGAGGCCAAATCACGTTTTTATACAAGAGTTAATTCCAGAGGTAACGCCGTTTGTGCACGTCCACATAACACATAACACATAAGTCAACACATAAGTCACATAAATCAACACATAAGTCAAACACTTTTCACAACCTTGAAAACATAACATCAAAATTCAAGCATTTTCGAGAATTTCAAGCAACTGTATGAACCTTGTATGTAGTACTTTCAAGTGGAGATTTTGTGTATTGACTTTGTTTGCCGTTTCATCCTATAAGATGAAGTAACTTAGTCACAGTAAACAAAAGTTAACTGCAATTCAAGTCATCATGTGCAACTCAGCTCGTGTAGCTGGAGCTTATATACATACATAGCTTAATAAGATTATCACTTACTCAAGTGCATTGCAAACAGCAGTGTTGTCTTCAGTGCAAGGTCTTAATCAGGTTAATGAAAGATTAATGCTACCCATGTCCAATAAACATAAACTTTGAGACTAGTGCACTCACCTGAAGGTGCCTCCTTCTTGTATGGCATCAATGTTTGAAGCTTCCTTGAGGACCCAGTTATTCTTGATGGATGAGAATGAGTGTCCATCACGAGCCTCCAACAATGAGTACAAATGCTTCTTCACTGTTTGCAGAAATTCACCTGGTGACAGTTAGATACAGTGATGAGCTCTGTAACTGCAACAGATAAGCAAAAACCTATTAAAAGATGGTTCCTACCAGTCATTTCATTATCATCAGTCAGGAGAGTCAGCAGGATCGCAACTCTCCGAGTACTGCGAGAGCCACTTTCCATTTGGTCCCTCAGCATGCCGACTGCACTCTGAACACAGCTCCGCAGCAGTGCTGTGGTGTCCACAACGTGATCTGAATCCTGCTGGAGGAAGAACCACAAGCTAAATTCTCAAACATCCAACAGCATAAAAATTATGCATTGTTATCTGACAAAGATATGAAAAAAAAAAAGAAAGCAACAATATCATATCCTAAATTTTCATTTTCCTGGAGTAGAAATATGTCAAATATATTGTCCAAACTCACATTTCCGTCTTGCTCCTCTGGCTGAGTTTCATTATACATGTCATCCACCTCCATAGCTGCAACGATATAAGAAAAGACTCCTCTTAATTATTATAGCAAAGATAATGATACTTAAAAAACCTATTGGGAAGAAAATATTGTTTTCAGCTAATTATATATTTTTTACCTTCAGGCTGATTCATCTTCGTTTGAAACATTTGGCTGATTGTCATGTTTTGTAAGGTTTTGATGTCTGAAACAATGTCTTTTGACCGTCTGAGGTCATCAATATGAACTGATCTCCAGGGACCTGAAAACAGCAACATGTCTGATCATTCTCTGTTCAACAATGTGGGTAAAACTATAAACATTCAAACCTTATCATCAATCTCACCTCCATGGAAGCCAATGTAGGAAGTCCCTCCTTCCACCCTTGGCAGTTTGGTGATAAAATAGACAAACACCTTGCTTCCTGTGTCTTCCTGGGTTATCTTGTTGATTTCATTTATTGATGAGTATCTGAAAAAGGCCAGTGACATTCAAAAATGGCAAAATGACACAGAAATAAAATCTCCACAGAAAAGAAACATTGGACCTACTTTGCAGATGCAATGAGATTGGCACTTTGAGAGCCTTCATAATCACACTGAATGATGAGGATCTTGTTGCATGGTCCAGTGTTGCTGCTTCCATTTCCAGCGGACAAAAAGTTCCTGTGATAAAGAACGGAGTTCAGATTTAAGGTTATACTCACGATCCTCGTCAGTCAATGAGGCATATTCTTATTAATAATTTAACTATATTCCTCTCTTAACATTACAACATATTCATTATTACACAAATATGTTTTAAAGTCCATAATTACATTAAAACATATTCCAAGAATAAAGATGTCAAAATATCTGAGAAGTTTTAAAATTATCAAAAACAACAGCAGTCAGTAACATTAGACTGTGAGTCAGCTGGGGCCATCTCAATAAGATGCAGGCCCACAAAAACCAGATGGAACAGAATAGCCTTTAACTACTTGGTTTGTTTTTTGCACTTCCTGCCAGAGTGCCCCCTGAGGGCTGAAGAAAAATTCATAGAAAAGCTGCATTTCTGTATAAGCCTCATGGTTTAAAGTGTGGGACAAAAGTTGTGGCTTACAGTCTGGATAATACAGTTATATTTACCTCTTAACTTTGAAAAAAAAATACTAATAGTTCATGGTCATGTTATAAAAAGAATATTTTTTCTTGTACTTGTGTGGATTGTACTAAAATGCCACTGTGCCTTGCTGTATTTAGTCTGGGGGGAGATCTGACAACAAAGAAAGGAGCTTAGGTTAACCATGCTAACCACAACACACATATGATGTCACCACCAAAATAACAATAAATGCAACTAATACAGTTCAAACTGGAGGAGTCCTGGAATTACTTTCTGTACGCAACTCAGCTCAGCCTCATCCCGGCCGTCGGCCGATATATTGAGCTGCTGGTGAGAGCTTGCTCGCTGTCTGGAATCTTTGAAATGTAATAATGCAGGGTCCTGCTTGGTCCCACCGCAGTGAAGCCAATGGTGAATGCGGCACCATTGTATATATCCAAAGCTGTCTATGAGTTTAACTGATTTAGAAAGCAGGCACATTTTGAGGAATCGATATACCCTCAAATCCATAGAAAATGCTGATGATTTTTCACTTGCATCTTTGTATTAATAACAATGAAACCACAACCTAAAATTGTACTTTATCATAATCTTTTAAGGTTGTAGCTATTTGAATCATATTCTCACAGACAGAATACAAATTAATTGTTTTATATACATGATTTATTATGAGAATTAATTTGCTGCTGTCATGAGATGCCACCAAAGACAGCAGTTGAACACCAGCCCTCCTCTTCACACTGTTGTAATTGCTGATAATCAATGACATATTTATAAAAAACCTTTAATTTGTCTTAGAATTCTAGAAAAAAATATATAGCACATTTCTCATATCTTAAACGTTCTACCCTCGTTAAATTTTGGGCATTTCGTTGATATTTTAGATGAGAAATGAATAGTCTTTATACTGCACATGTATTACAGAAGCGGTTGGAAAAATATTCACTAAAATTCGACCATTAACTAAAAAAAATCATGAATCATGCTGGCATACACAGCTATATATGTGCATCTGCAGCTAGGTTTGATGACTCTAATTAAAAAATTGGGTGTCGTGAAAAATGACAGTGAATCATGCTGTCACCATTGAAGGTTCATACTCAAAACTTTCTATGGTGCATGAGGACACTTATGAGTATTTTCTGTACATTTCTCAGGCTGATATGATGTAGCATGAAGTACATACCGGACATACTTGCCCAAAGTAATATTCCTTTGACGAGATGTTGGTGCTAGGAGTTCATCCAAGATTGTACAGACTTATTTGCAGTGGAACAATCATAAAACATGTGGATTTTGGGGTAGACTGGACAACGCCTGTGCAAGCGAGAACAACTTTTCCATTCATGGCAAGATCGCAAATGTCTTGCTAGATCGCAACGACATCCTTTGATGAAAAAGTTACAGTTTTCACTCTCAGTCATATTCAATGTATTAACTACTGATAGACAGGGTTTGGGGTGTGTCGGGTAATGCCACTAGGAGCAGTGATGCCTAATGGAAAACATGACATTTCTTGTTACCAATAGGTGGCACTACAACTGTTCCTGAATATTACAGGTTCCATGTGTTCAGCATGGGACTACAATCATACTCAGCAGTTTATACAATGAATGATCGTGTTACAGCCAATTTCTCTTTTGTGGTGAGTCTTCAAAATGACATCAAACTTTGCCCCATCACTACGGTCATGCCCTCTGGTAAAATGAAATTGAACAAAAAAAGTTTTGAGTCGATCTGACCAAATCTCTGGGAGGAGTTTGTTAAAGTTAAAGTATGAAGCCTGGAAAGTGCCAAAATACTGGAAAAATTGCATATTCGCATAAAATTTTATGCAAAAATCGCATAAAATTGCATATTTCCTGTGTGAGTTAGAGCAAGTGTCCAAGAGACATTTTTGTAGGTATGACGCTGATACATCAGTCACACAATTTTCATCTATGAAGTTGAGCCAGAGTTTCCTGAGTTGCATGCTGACTTGCAGTTCCATTCTCTGGCCATCCCAGCGTTTACTAGGGGTGCAACGGTACAGGTGGCTCACGGTCCGGTCCGTACCGCGGTTTTTGTGTCACGGTTTCGGTACAGATAAGGTACAGTTTCAGACCACCTGCTACCCGCGATCGCAAGATACCAAGCTTGCGGAAAGCGCAACTCACATGTCGGCGCTTTAAAAGAGCACGTCCAAATGGCATAAATGTGCGCCCACCTGGTCACATGTGGATGTGCACAAACAGCCTCTACCTCTCAATTACGCATCACCGTATTACTTGCATACGTTTTTATTCTCTTGAGGTCAGAGGATGTCTGGTCAGCAGTTGTGGTGGATGTCGGAATAGTCACGGACCAGACACATCAGTCTGTACAGCTGTGGCATGATCTCATTCAGATGTCTGCTGTGTAGGAAACCAAGGAGATCTTTGTCAAGCTGGAAAAGGTTGGATGCGGAAATTTATTTCCAATATGTCTAAAACTGTTGGTGGTCGAGGAGGGACAGGAACATTAATTGTTTGTGATCTTTAAATACGCATCCAATGATTCGTTCTGCAGTATTTTAAAAAGCACATCAGCTGCACTAAGATGCATAACTGATAACCACTGGATCTTACGCAGGTAAGATCCGGGTTTAGGGAGGTGGAAGATTCCGTTCTGTTAACTGTTTTCACTCCCTCGCCGGTGTATTCAACAGCAAAACCAAAATGCTCCCACACCGGTGATTTAAAAAAGTTTTTCCCACAGTTTATCCACTACCGCTGGCCATGCCTGCTTGTTTTTTTTTTTTTTTTCTGCGTCTATGACCTGCAGCCAACAGGCCAAAGTGTGATAGGCTGGTCACTGTGAGTAAGCGGAGGTGAGTGGACATTGACATGCAGTGGCGGGCCTGTTGCCTAAAAGGCACGCACGCTCACGTGCAAGTCCAATGCAAAGTTATTGGAGCATAAATACCGCAGGACATAAAAGCCCGTGTTGTCCCATGTCCCGTGCAGGTCGTACCGAAACGTACCATATTTTACCGATTACCGTTGCAACCCAAGCGTTTACCTCCACCTGTATGTGTAGATGTTACGGGGTGCCGGCTGGCGTGGTGACCGGTGACCTAGTCCTCTGACCATCTCACCTCAGTGCTGCTACCTGCATCTGTTTATGTTTATGTAGTCATTATATTCAGTCATTTGTGTGCTCCCCTTTCTCTGTCTTACATCCTCTCTCTGTCCTGTCCCCCCCCCACTTAAGCACACCTTATATTATAAGGTGTGCTTAACTGGTTACCATATTTATAATAAATATGGTGATGATAATGCGCATGCACATTTGTGCCACTGTACATACAGTTCTATAAATAAATCTTTTATGCATATGTCCTCTGGTGTTTCTCTCAGTATACTACATATGATCATCAATTTAAGTAATGTTACACTTAACTAAAGAAGCAACTGAAGCAGACATCATGTTTCACATTGGTTGGCCATGACTACTGTGATGCGAAAATAACATATTAACTAGTGCATCAAAAAACAAACCTGATCTTCTTTAGGAAGGAGTGCTCTGTGTCAAACTGTTGGAGTGACAGAAGCTCCACTCTGTGAAACATTTTTTCCAGAGGTTCCAAGTCAAATGTAGTCAAAAGTCTGGAGAAAGTTGTCACCTACGGTTCAAAATCACAGTCAGAACTTGCATACACCTATATGATATATTTGAACATGGTGTTTTTATTTTAGTTACCTCTGTGAAGAAGGAGTAGCCATGTGTTTTCTGTGTTGTGTGAGCAACAATGTAGTCAGCTAAACAGCTGTTTTCCTCCTCCTCAAAGTAGAGCCGAGCTAGATTTTCACTCTCCACTTTTGGCAGGCCTGTGCAGTCTAGCCGTACCACTGAGTCTGGTGTAGCACACTTGAGGAGGATGTGTTTGGCTTCATCAAGAAAAGTTCTCTCAGAATCTGTGATTTCTATACCGTCCTGCTGTTCTTCAATTACTTGAAGAACCACAGAAGCGCAGGTGTCTGAGTGGTAGCCAATGAACACATCTGCTGGCTGATACTTGTATGTCTGAGCCACTGCTGTATGCTGACTGTTGACGGATGAAAAAAGTTTCACCCATTTCTCCAGTTCTTCCACCATCCTTTTCTGTTCAGTTTTTAGGACAGTGTGGAGGTCCAAGAAGTGTTTCTCCAGCCTGTTGATCAGAGGTATTGGGAACTGTTTGTAGACCACTTCTCTTTCCTCAATGACAATTAGCCGGAAGTCGTTGTGCACCCTACATTTCACACGATGGGTTCCCAGACCAAGGTCCACATATTTTTGACCTCCCA
Organism: Hirundichthys speculiger; assembly: GCA_018398805.1. NCBI lineage: Eukaryota > Metazoa > Chordata > Actinopteri > Beloniformes > Exocoetidae > Hirundichthys > Hirundichthys speculiger. The sequence goes on from JAGFBZ010000958.1 coordinate 1,634,128, forward strand.
AACAGACATAGTACTGATTTAGTGCATCATAGAGACTTTCATACAGGTTCTGTAGGTTTAGGAGCACGACCGTTTGACCTGTTTCCATGCATATTTTTACTCTGTTGATGTTGCGGCAGATTTGGGTATACTCTTGGTCTTTTGGGAAGCTGGATCCAAAAATTATTTCTGGTTGACCACTTTCTGAAAAGAAGGTTTGCTGCAAGATCTGTAGAGCTGCATAGTTTTTTGTTAGCACCAAGAGGTAACGACATTCCCCTTCCTGTCCAACTGCTTGAATGTTTTCTTTAACAAGGTCAATGGTGCTGATGTTCTCCAGGTTCAGTGTGATGTGAAGTCTTTCAGTAAAAACAGAAATTGCATCTACGTCATCCCTTCCACTAAAATTTCTCAACACAGCTTTCAGTATCTCCTCTGCTGTGGGCTTCTGTTGAGAGGCTTTGGCCATGGCAAATATCATCTTAATCAAGCTGTAATAGTCACGAAGGCCAAAAAAGCCTTTCCCTTGTTTACGACACATCTTCATGTAGGCTTTTGCGAAGGGCTGGAAGAAATCGCTGACCTTCTCCGAAATCATTACATCAGATGCGCATATGCCCTTAGCACTTTCAATGAGCTCCCTTTCATCAGGGTCACCACGGGAGACAAATATGCCTCTGTTCATCTTTGCAGGGTCTAGTGCCCAGTTGGAGATGCCAATGAATCCAACCTTTTTGTGTGGTAGTGGCTCATCATCAATGCACCCCTCCTCTAGCAATGGATGAAGAGTTTTCAGTGGCATCTTTGGTGAGTCTTCAGCCAGCCCAATTTCATCAAGAACCACAACTGAAATGTACTCATTCAGGTTTTTTCCTTCCTGAAAGCGTCCGCACTGCTTGAATGTATTGATGATACCTTCTGGTGTTGAGTGAGGGCTACACTGGAAGGACACCAAATGGATCTGTTTGAGCATTTTGTAAAGGTCTGAATGAGCAGCTTGACCCTGCATTGCATCTGCCACCAGAGTTTTAGACAGAGATTTTGAGCTTCCGGGTTTTCCAACTAAGAAGAGAGGGATTCTTAACTCAGTGCAGACCACCATCATGAAGACATTCTCTTTGAGGGCGCTGTTCCTTGCAATAGTATCACTCATTGGCACACCACTTAAAAGTAAATCCTGCATGAGTGAGATTTCTTGCATGTAGTCAGGTGGGATCAACTCTTGGCTGATTTCTTGCCAATATGTATCCTTATCTTCAAGGCAGGCATGGTAGCACACTCCTATGGCCATAACTAAAGACCAAAGAACAGGGTCTCTGATTTCAGGCTGTTTCTGATGTCCTTCATTCCGTTCATCATTTTCTTTTCTCTCAAATTTCTGAAGCTCAGAAAAAAACATGCTGTGATTGTCATGGAACCAAACAAAAGCTTGCATGCAGCGTTCTACGTTTCTCAAGCTGACAAAGCTACATTCATCCTTTCTTGTCCGCATGTAGCTCTGTGAGTTCGAAAGGACATCGGTGATGCACTTGATGTAACTTTGATCAAGTGCTTTGCTTTTAACCACTCTTTGCACAATCTGCTCGATATATTTTTTCTCTGCATGATCATTTAATTGTCCAAAGTCCCACACTAGAGGTATCATGCTTGGTGGCAATGCTTGGACTCTATACACAAGCTGGCGGAGAGGGATTGACCCCAGCTTTTCATCAGTCTCTTCAGCTCGTACTCTGTACCCAAGACCTGCAGATTCTAACTTTTGAATCATCTCATCAGTGTGTTTCCGGTAAGGGTTGCATGCAGCAATAATCTTCAATCCAGAGTTGGGTGTCAAACATTCCCCTTTCACTGTCCTGTCACAGAGAACTTCTTTAACACTGCTGATAGCCTCAGTGGTGTTGGCCTCATCAAAGAAGAGAACAGAGTCAAACCCATAGTCTTCTTTGTTGTTAGAAGCAATGTTTTCTGCTTCTCTCACTTTGGTGTAGATCATTTCTGAGGTTGTCCCTCCATGGACCTTGACAAGTTTCATGTTCTCAGTGGCCACTCCACACCTCCGCAATTCACAGAGAAATTTGATGAGCCTTGTCTTCCCACACCCAGTCTCTCCCATGATAATGACAGGGATGCCACACCTGAACCTCATGTGAATTGCAAGCATTTTCAATATGTTGTCGGTTGTAAGTTCATATGTTTCATCAGGGTCAAGGTACTTTTTAACACCAAGAACTTTGCCGATGTGTTCCATTTTCTCATTTCTTGAAAGGTTGTCAAAGTTAATGTTGAAAGGTACTCCCTGAAGTTTTAAGACTTCATACAATTCATTTTTCATAACATCCTTTTTTATAACCCTTTGAGAAGTGGGATCAATGGCATCAACATAGTTTTGGTCATTGGGCTGAAGATGGAAACCAATGAAAGTCATGGACACATGATCATCATTAAAGAAGATGTATGGATGTGGTTCTGTTTCCCATCTTTTCCTGATTAGAAAAGGAGCCAGGTCTTCATCCTGGACACTGGTCAGATTGAATTCTAACCTCCCAGGACTCTGGTCAGAGATGCTGAGTGATGGAGTTGCAAAGTCCTTTGCCATCAAAATCATGAAATTCACCACAAAGGTTTTAAATCCAGTTAGTATGTCTCCAGTGACACCAGCATCACAAAAAACAGAGGTCTCACAGTCTTTCAACTGAAGGTTAAGGAATCCTGCAAAATTTCTCAGTTCTGCCCAGGATGGGTCCATAATGCCACAGTACATGAGAAGCATCTGAAGACATTCCACATGTGACCCCTCGACACCCTGATATGTGAACACATCTAGATTCCCCTGGTTATGAAAGCGTATGAGGTACTGGTATGGCCGCTGAAAAGTTTCACTCCTGAACTCCTCATCATCCATCAGTGGGTCATCACTGCTCACAGTGGTAGGATCCAATGTCAAAACCTCTTTAGGTGGTCGGCAGAAAATGTTGGGAAACACATCTATGAATGTGGTATTCACCGTTTCACCCTATGAAGAAAACATTAATAAAAATGGCTAAGGTAAGTAAAAATGAAAAGATGAATGCTTATGATCTCTGCTAGTAAAAACTCTACCTGTCGAGTGGGATTTCTGGTTGACTTGACAGTGGGCTCTAAAATCTCAATGACATACAGCTGCTCATCATTGCACCGCCACATCTTTCCCTCAGAGTCCATTAAATAATGTAAAATCAACAGTTTGAAAAGGAACTCATCAAGACCTTTCTGGACCTGTTTAAAGACAAAAAAATTTAGGTGAAACTATGAAAGACATGAACATTTTGAAAAAAACAAAAAAAAACAAAACAAAAACACAAAAGGCATTTGCACAAAAAAAAAAAAAACCTATCATCTAACTTGGTAGTTACCGATGATGTGACATCAAAATGGAACATGGTGAGCTCTTTCTGTTTAGGGGTGTCCAACAGAGATTGAAGGATGACGGCCTCATCAACATACGGTTCAATCAAGCGAATGCATTTCAGCACCGATGGCTTTTCGGTGGACTGTTTCAGTTTTTCATACAGCCTCTTGATGTACAGAGATTTACCTGAAATTGGAGAATATTATGATCAGTGTTATGCATGACACATTACATTCTTGTGAAACTTTTGAACTATTTTATACATACCAACACCAGCTCTTTTGGATGAGATGACGCCAACACAGAGTCTTTCTTTAAATGCAGCTGCAGCACTGCACTGATCCGGAGGGACTGTATAGTGTTTCTGAAGGTACATCTGGATCTTTGCCAATGATTCCTGGGGAATAATGTGCAATCTGTACTCGCTGAAAGCTGATGGAAGGTAGGCATGCTCTCTTTCTGAGCTGCAAATGATAACCAGCTTGTAGTCTTTCCTGCAATGCATTTTGATTCGCTGAAAAAAATGCTCAACTTTTGAGCTCACATCATATGTGAGGAGATCTCCATACAGCAGAGTATATATCTTCTGTCCCCTGTAGCCTGTGCTGAGACATCGCCTCAGGAATAGCTCCACTTGTTCATATGGAGTTGAGGGATTGCAAAGGAGAACTTCATCATAGGTAGGAAGTGCCTCACCTTCACTGTTCATATATATGGAGATGCAGGATGTCAAGACATCATCATGTGGGCAAATAATAAGGTTTGGTTTTCCACTGACCAGACCCTTAGGCAGCTGTCCTCTGAATGAAATTTCCAGTATTGTGATCAGAAATGTCTTCTTCACTGTCACGTTCTTCATTCTCATCATCTTTATTGGCCAGTATTTCCAACAATCTTCCAAGACTTGTGATATCAAGAATGTTTGGGAAAAAGTTCTTCATGTCTTTCATGTAAGCATCCCACATCTGATCAAATGCTTGCAGACCCCTTGCTTCTTGCGCAAGACTTGTCAAAGGATTGGGTTCACTTGTGAATTCTGAATTTTGCGCCTCACCTCTTTGCTCCACAAGAGAAGTTTGAGATTCAAGTTCATTGTTAAATGTATACCAAACTTGGCTCAAGTCTGAGGATGTACAGTTTGGCTTGATGAAGGACAGCATCAATGAGAACTTCATCCTCAACATTCATTACATTTTGTTGATTCAGCTTGGTGCATAGGTAGACTATCTGTTCGGCTGTGTAGTAGTTCAAATAGTAATGATGTGATCTTTGTTGGTCTAAAAATTTCATCCAGTAGTCCAAACATGTCTCCATTTTTTTACAAAGTTCAGTAAGCTGCTCCTCTACACTTCCCTCCGCAATGAAACTGAGAGGTTTTCCCAGGTTGAAGTCCATCATAATGCTGGGTTCATGGCTATTTACAGAGCTGTTTATTTGCACCTTCCAGTTTCTAAACAGAGGATTTCCAGCAATGTGAAGAGCAATAAAGGCCTCAGCTACTCTTTGAACACTGGTAAAAACCTGTGAAGAAGAAATAATCCCAGTCAGATGTAACTACAGTCATGGAAAAAACCCTTGTTTTCTTCAGTTTCTTGGTCATTTTTTAATGCCTGGTACAACTAAAGGTACATTTTTTTGGACAAACATAACGATAATCACAAAGATTGCTTATAAGAGTTTTATTTAAGAGCTGATATCCCCTCCATTTTCCATGGTTTTCTTGATTATAACCTTTTTCCATGACTGTATGTATATTAAGGAGCATACAAGCGTTCAAACTATTATTACAAGATGGAACATAATTATTTGAATTTTATTCATTTTTTAAATTATTTGATATTTTATTAAATAGTTTATTACTTTAAATGCATAAAATATCTAGAATGAAGATATATTGCAAATCTAGAATTTTGAACACACCCACAGTTTAAATGCAGACATTGTAAACACTAAGCACTGCTTTAAAGAGAAAAACAAACTTCCATAATATACAGTGCCTTGCGAAAGTATTTGGCCCCCTTGAACTTTTCAACCTTTTGCCACATTTCAGGCTTCAAACATAAAGATGTAAAATTTCAATTTTTTGTCAAGTGGGACACAATCGTGAAGTGGAACAAAATTTATTGGATATTTTAACTTTTTTAACAAATAAAAAACTGAAAAGTGGGATGTTTAAAATGTTTAAAAGTGTAAAAACATTACAGTTATAATTGCAAAAATTATCTATATTTCATTACTTTATATACTGTCTTGAGGTTAAATTTGCATAAAATGCTTAAAACGAAACTCTCAAAAATTAAAAACCGAAAAACACAGAAAAGGAAAAAAATAAAAACGGAATTTGAGAAAAAATAAAATGAATTTCATAGGGCCCTAAATATATAAAGAAAACATTTCAATATACCTCTGTAAAATGAACAACTTCATTCTGTCCTTGATTTCCTTTCCCAGACATGAGCATGAGTTTATTCTGCAGCTCTCTCAAGTCCTCAAGAGAGTAGCAGCACATCCTGCCACCCTTATGCTCCTCTGGAAGCTGCAGTTTCAGGGCAGTTTCAATGCTTAACTGATTAAAAGAAAAGAAATAGACCATCATTAATCATTTTTTCAGACCTCTGTTCACAGACACTGTCTCTGTGATGTATGGACATAGGGAAGAAATTATCTTTTTTGATGTTATTTACCTTTTTCACACTTTGTGCACTGATCAAGTAAACTCCTTTTTTGTTAATAGCCGATGCTAACTTGACAGATGATATCTCCACTGACCCATGACTGTCCTTCACGGCCTTTAGCCATTCCAGATGGCGCGCACTGTCACACTGAAAAAGACAGTGCTTCTTTTAAGTTTTTGTATGAATGTTATTTTTATCCCTGTAACCCTAAACATGAATATGCTGGTAATCGATAATGGATGGATACTTTCCATATTTCATAAAGAAAGGGTTAACCAGTTTCTCTTACTGCACGATACTGTCAATCATAAGAACATCAAAATCATATCCAAAAAGAGCATTAATAAGCTGCCTTGCAATTTGACTTGAATATCTTAAGTTTTACTTCATTTAATGCTGTATTAACTGCCAAGAGTAGTGTAAAGTAAAGAATTTACTATCACCTTCATGTCCATAAAATGTCGTCTTACCAGTTTTTTTGGTAGGTTGTTGTCATTCTCCAAAGCTCTCCAGAGCTTCTTGAGCACTTCTATGAAGGCAGAAAACTCAGAGTCTGGTTTCAGCTCATAAAGCACTGAAGAGTAGCCAAGGACGGCATCATGGAAGCAAGCAACTCGATCCACATCCATGTCATTCTCCCCCGCAGAGATGGAGGCCAGGTCAACAAACACCTTCAACTCATTGATATCTGAAGTTTATATTTAGACATACATTTTTACAAGCCTTTCCAAAATTGTCATTGAAATAAACTTCTTTGAAATAATAATATTGACCTTTAAGGGAATCCTTCACCCATTTTACAAAGTGTCGTCTGTGTCCCACCTCCAGCAGACATAGTCTGCGAGGTTCTGTAATGTCCACCAAAATCTTTTTTGCCTGCATCAAATCATTGTCAATCCGACTGAGTGGCTCTTTTTGAAAGTCTGCATGAATCTGAGGTCAGAGGAGAGTGAAAGTTAAGGTTTGGTATTCTGATGTTTTGATTATCTGTAATTTCTGCACGTTGATGCTTTATCTGTACTCATTCTGAATCAAGGCCACTTACAGCTTCTGTGAGTGTTTCCAAAACTCTGAAGTCCCCTTGAAGACCAAGAGTCTCTTTGACCATCATGATGACTTCAGTTGAGGCCACGGCCAGATGAAGCTCATGATACTGTTCAATCTGTTCAACTCTGCTGAGAATCCACTGCTTGTCCACTGATTTATCAGCTTTGCACATCATGTCCAGTTCCTTTGTTAGATTATCATACTTGCCCTTGTAGGCTCCAAAAAGCTGATTGACCTCTTCCAGCCTTATACTGCCATTCTTCAGACGAGTGTAAATGTCTTTGTAGTCATCAAAGCAAGGCATGAAAATCTTCTCATATATAATTTCAGGTGATACCTTCATCTTCACTTTTTGATGCTCAACGGGTTCCTTATTCTCCCTTTTCCAGAGGTCTCTTGCATGTTTATCCCAACACATTTTGAATATATAACTCTCTCTGAAGGTGTACAGCTCCACTGCCATATCTCTGATTTCTTTACTGAGGCTAAAGTAAGTGACAATACCAGTGTTTGTAGAGGCCAGTTGGTCAAATTGATGAGCCTCCATGAAATGGTCCAAGGGCATCATCTCAATGTTGATTTGCTTTTTGTTCTCCAAGTCAGCGACATCAGCTATCATGGATATTAAGAAAGCCTGCGTTAAAGTTACCCCAACAAATCAAAGTGATCAACTCCACTGACATGATCACCATACCTGTCATATGTTCCTCAAGTTTGTGGCACATTGTTAAGATGACATCCACAAGCTCCACTTCATGGTACACAGCTTTTACCTCTTCTCGTCTGTGCTGCAACAGCCTCTTCATTTTAGAAATGTCCCTGTTTTCTTGATTCTCAGTGAGGCACTCTGTTGATATCAAATTACACACACACACAGAAACATCTCAGTATCCTGCACACTATTATGATTAGGTAGTTCAATTATGAACAAATCTCTTCGGAAATTGTATTATTACCTATATTCAACAGATCGAAGAAGGCATCCTGTCTGTCCAGAATGTTGTTGAGGAGGCTGATCTTAATGTGTCCTTGAACCAGCTGATTGCTGATGGCTTTAAATGATGATATGGCTTCAGCAATTCCTTTTCTTGCATCTTCAGAGAGGTTCTCAATCAGATTTTTCTCTGTGTCTTTAAAGAGATCATTTATAAGTCAGTGGTTTTTACTTTTATAAACTAAGTGATGTTTGTCTATTTTTGTTTACCATCTGCCCAATACAATGTTGTAAGTATATAAGCTTTAATAGCTGAGTTTTCTTCCTGAGATACCGTGTAGCTGGAAAATGTATTTGGCAGCAGTCCAGGAAAGTAGGTGTTGAAAGATGACTTCTTGATCCTCCTGTGAATTTCCTTCACTGTCTGTTGGCCAGCATTTTTGGATGATGGTAGAGATAATTTTCCCAAATTTCCAGTTGATCTTGAACTTCTGGAACAGTGAACCTTCAGACCTGGTCTGTAAACAATGCATTCATTTTTTTAAATTGATGTTGTGAATCTGTGCAGAATTTTTAAAATCCATGTGTGTATTTTTTTTCTAAACAAAGTCATTTTGGTATATTTAAATGCTATGTTATTAAAATAAGCCAGGATTGGTTTAAACTATGCCACTTACGCGTAAATGTCACATACCTCACACAAAGATGAAACAGCTTCAAGGGCACACTTCTCAACACTGGAAGCAACATGTGGATGAGAACCACTGAGATCCTCTATGTTTGTGCAGTAGAATTCAATTTGATTCTGAGGAGATTCCTAAAATCACATCCAGTGAATTGCAAATTATGTACATTAAAGCCACACAGAGTAGCGATACTACTCCTCACCAAAAGGGGAAACATTCAACCAGAACATTCACAGCCTCAAAGATAGCATGAAATGAACTGGACAAACCCTCTGTGAAGTCATCTACAGGTTCTTTAGAGAATAAGATGGATCTGATTTTTGGGACTCTGGACAATGCTCTATTCTCAGCAAACAGACTCTTGTTAAAACAGCAGGGTCTTCCACCTGCATTTGGGAAACTTTGAAGCATGAACTTATTTCAAATTCTCAATCATGCAAAACTGATCTGAAATCCACATTTTAAACCTAAAAGACTACTTCAGCATACCTTTAAATATAAACACACATTCCGTGCGTTTACATGAGAAGTTTAATTCCTCATTAATTCAGAATTAAAGTTAAATCCGATTTAAAATGATTAAAAATTACCATGTAAACACCTAATTCCGAATGAAAATGTCCATTCCAAATTAAACTTAATTCCAAAGTAAGTGGCTAGTTTATTCTGATTTTAATTCCGAATAGAATAATTCCGCGGTCATGTATACACTCATTCCTCTTTAAATTAATTCCTGTCTTTCTGCGCATGCTCGTTCCCTTGCCCATCTGTCGCGATTATATTCTGCGCTGGGCTTGTTTTCAAAACAAAGTTTCAAGATGGCAGCACGCAGTAAACGGTGTTCAAGAGCAGAGAGGATTTATTTAATAAATAGCTTGGAGGAACTGGAAATAATCAAAAGAACAGATGGCAGGAAACATAAAAATTGTGAGCTTTTCAAAGTTGTAGCAGCCAGGTTAAATGAAGGAGGTTTCGCAGATAGAGACGCCACCCAGGTCTAAAATAAGTGGAATGTTGTTGCTAATCGAGTAAGTTTGTTTTCTTCCGGTAGACGTAAAGACGTCCACCCCCCCTATCCAATCAGAACCCTTCCCAATCCCCAGACCTTAAGCGGAATTGGATAAAGCCGAACAAACGTGTTTTCCATGTAAACCTCAATTCAGAATTACTATTTCCATGTAAACTTGAAGGAAAATAGTTTAATTCGGAATTATTTAATTCGCGAATAATTAATTCCGAATTAAAAAACATCATGTAACCGTGGCAATTATCTGAATGTGTAAATGTGTAAATCTGATTCTGATGGAGTCAGTGCCTCACCAGCCATGAATGTTTACATATCAGAACATTTTCATTTCAAACAGAAAAGGGATGTTTTAAATAAATGTGTGGTTAATAAAGCTACTTCGTCATCTGACTTTGAGTATTTTTGTAGTATCAACAAGAGGCTGGTAGGATATCCTCTTTTTGGGGGGTTTTGGGGTACCCCACCATAATATTATATAATATATAATAACTATAAAATGTGTCAAGCAGGCTAATTCTTTCACAGAATAGACCTAAAAGGCTAAAAATGTCATGGGATTTAGAAAAAGCTAATCTGTTTTATTCTTCTTGTCTGTAGCCTAGGTATCAAATAATATATTATCCAAAGCATAAGAATTTTGGAGGCATAATGACTGTCATTCCAAGTAATGCTAATAAACAAATTGTAATCAAGCATATGTGATATAGATTTGGATATAGATTTTTTTTCTGTTTAAAATGCAAGTGACTGTAAAGGCTGTTTTTTTTAGTCCCAGTCCATCCCTGGCTTCTGTACATAGGAAGTGAGCTATCTGTATGAGGTGCCGTGAGGGACATTATTCTGAATTAGCATTCACACACACATATGAAACCGAACTTTCACATACTATACTGAAAACCTTACACACATACAAGTGAAATCTTACACACACACACAAGTGTAAGCTTATACACATACATGTGAAATCCTCTTATACATACAACTGGAAACCCTCTCATAATGCCACTGAAAATCCTTTCATACATACATGCGAAATTTCCAGTTATATGTATGAGAGGATTTCACATGTATGTATGAAAGAATTTCCAGTTGTATGAGATCAATAAAATCTCAGCCTTCCTAACATCCATCACTTTTATAATTGAAGCCAGAATGGACATTATATAAAGATAACTTTAATGACAAATTACAATATGTCTAAGATTTTAATGCAAGCTAGTGAAAATGAGGTAACAGAGACAAAGTTCATGAAAAGTTGTTAATCAAACTGATCAGAGTGACAGCTGAATGAAGATCAGAGCAGCAGGATAAAAAGTCCTGTTTAAAAGTCTGATCCCGTCCAGGTCAGGTGCACAGAATAAACCTCCAGGGTAATTTATTTGATCCTGCTTTCATGCAACCGACTGGAGGAAAAGTTCAGCCAGACTAACTGACATGTCCTGGCTTAACTTCTTATCTTGGTTTTGTGGAACAGACCCAACAAAATCAACTTCAACTGGAACAAAGTGGCATTACAAGGCAGTGAAAGCATTTTTTTGTTTTGTTTTTTGTTTTTGGCTGACTTTGTAAAATATTGTTAAGTGTAAATCTTATATATGACATCTTTAGGCAAAAACAATCCCTCCTCCACATGTATGACTAACCTGTTTGTAGTTGCCCTCAAGATCTGTTGCAAAGGTCTGCCTCCACACTTCTGTGCATTCTTCATCTTTGAAGTTGATGGAAATGATGTTGTTCCAAATCTGTAGAAATACATAAATACAACTTTTTAAAAAGCCCTGTTCATAAGCAATCTCTGTCTTTATCTGTAAATTTTGTTTGACTTGTAAGAAAATAGAAACTGCTCACGTTAGTCTCTTTTGCCTTCTGCTTATCAAGACCTGACCGCCAGCCGCTGGATAAACTCTGTCTGAAGGACTGACTCATCCAGTTTCTCATTATACGCATTGATTGAGAGATCACCACATCTTTAACATATCGTTGCTCTTCTTCTCGAGCTGCCTGGATGTAAATCATTAGTGCAGTTTTTGAGATTTACAAATAATCAGCGAGGGTAATAACAATCACTTCTGATATTTCAAGTGTACAGTATACGAACCTGTTCTTCGTTACACAGAACAAAGTCTGAAACTGATGCAACCAGATTCATGCACGCGACAGGGATATCAGGGAAGTTTTGACCATATGATCCCACTTTGACCCCTTTACAGATCTTCTCCAACAGTTTCACTGCTGTTGCCAGGCACTCTCTCCTGTAGGGCTCTGTAAAGTAACTATGATAAATGAAAAAAATGAGAGAATAGATTGGAATTTTTAATCTTTTTGCATTGTTTCTGAAAGAGGACCTTTAAGTTGTTTCAGATTTGCATGAAAGCAAACATTAGATAAAGTGAAGACAGTTACACAAATGAAACAAAAATATTTCTCTTGGTTAGTTATTTACTAATTGAGGAAAATGATTTAATTTTGGATATGCATGCACGGACAAAGCCAGATGAATATTTGTTATTCAGTATCTGGCGTGACACTGTCACAGCCTGAGTGGGTGTGGCTGAACCAGCTGCTCTCCATCCCCTGCAATCATGGCCACAGTACTTAAAGCCCAGTGTCACAACAAACCCTGCCAGACTGTCTTGTGTTTTTTTTCCAAGCCTTGCTCCTGTTTTTGGCCGTACTGAACTTTGCAGTTTTTTTTCCTTGGCCATGATTTTTGCCAAGCCCTTATCGGTACCTTCGCCCTCACGGACTCCTTTTGGATTTTGACCTTTGCATCCCACTGTGTACGAGCCTTGCCTGCCCCTTGTCTGATTTTCTGCACTTTGAAAATTAAAACCCCCTTTAAAGTGGCTTTTGGTTCGGCATCCGAGTCCTTTTCTCGTGTGGCTGACAGACACTTTTTAGTTTCGATTAGATTAGATGTACTTTATTCATCCCCCAAGTGTAAGGAATAACACAAATATATGTATATTAAAAAACAAAACAATTATTACCAATTTAAACAGAATGAAGAATTAAAAAGTCTGACTGCTGCGGGAACAAAAGATCTCCTAAATCTTTCCGTCCTGCAGTGAAGAGAGAAGAGGCAATGGGAACTGCTGCTTCCTCTGATCCTCAAAGGTGTCATGAAGAGGACAGGGGAGACTTGGGGACTTGGTAAAGGTTGTTCAGGATGGCCTCAACAGTCCTCAGTGTTTCTTTTTACCACATCCTTCCAGAGAACCTATCCTGACTCCCATCACAGAGCCAGCCTTCTTCACAATCCTATCCAGCCTCCCTGCCTGCTTTGCTCCTAAACTTCCTCCCCAGCAGACTGCAGCAGAGAACAAAGCACTTGCCACCATAGAATGATAACACATCTGCAGTATCTTATTGCAGATGTTTAGAGATCTGAGCTTCCTTAAGACAAAGAGGCACTTTTGCCCCTTTTTTGTAGAGAGCATCTGGGTTAAGGGAGCAGTCCAACTTGTTAACCACTTGTACACCTAGATATTTATAGGTTGACACCACCTCAATGTCCACCCCACAATTGTTCGCTAGCTGAGTTGGGGACTTGGACCTCTGGAAATCCAATATCATTTCCTTTGTCTTTGAGTTGTTGTTATGGCTCCAGTCACTAAAGGCTCTTATCAGATCCCTGTATTCAGATTCCTGACCATTCCTGATGCCCGCCACTCTAACAGTGTCATTCGAGTATTTCTGGATGTGGCAGGACTCAGAGTTGTATTTAAAGTCCTCTGTGTACAATGTGAACAGGAACGGAGCCAGAACGGTCCCTTGTGGATCCGCCGTGCTGCTCATTAATGTCCCAGAAAGACAGTTCCCCAACCTGACAAATTGTAGCCTTTCTGTCAGGTAAGCTGTGATCCAGGAAACAAAGGAAGGGTCTACTCCCATCTCTGTTGGATGGTGTTCAATGCACTTGAAAAATCTCTTTGATTTTTCAAGTGCATTGAACATCATCCAATTCTCATACTTCTCACATAAGCGCCAGGTTCCTCCAGATGAGAAAGCACCGGTGGAGCATGTAGAGGACTGCATCATTCACTCCAATGTGTTGTCCGTATGCAAACTGCAGGGGATCCAGCTTGTCAAGTTAGCCGAAATAACTACAGCTAAACTCAAATGTCTCATGTTATGTAATTTGATTTATGAATTCTTCTCATCTATGTTGTGGCAAAAAACGTCTTATTTTGGTCATACTTATGCAGAAGTATGGGAAAATTCTGAAAAGGTTCAAAACAAAAGTTTATTTCATGTGTAAAGCTATTTGCATAAACCACAAAGATAATGCCATTGGTGTGTGTTCATGCTTCAGGTCCATACCTGTATTTCCTCTCAATGAGACAGCCTTGGACATGAGCGACAATGTCAGTTACAGACTGAAAAAGAGAGCGTAGTTGGTTTCGAAAGATTCACATTGAGTGTATTATTCTCTTGGATTTACAATCACAGATGAACATTTTTCAAGTCTGACACATTTTTACAACAGGAAAATGTTTTTATTTCCATTCACCTGATAGTTGCTCGTAGTTATTTCCTGAGGAAGCTTGTTGGTGAAAACATGAAGCAAGTCCAGAAGCTCAGGGTTGGTGTCTCTGGTACACTCCATCAGTTCATTGATTGGCAGCAGATACAAGTAAGATCGAACTAAAAGTGGATCCACCTCCATCAAGTAGCTGTAATTTTTCATCACATTTACAATCTCTCTAAAAGCAAAACAGCGATAAAAAAACTCAGTGACATGGATGCATAAGTGATAACATAAATGAAATAAGAAATAAAATAAAGAAATGAAATAAAGTGCCCAGGTAAATGGGAGGACTCTTACTTCCTATACTGACTGCTCATGTGTTTGGGATCTCTCATGTCAAGACCTCCCAAACCTGCCCAAGACACATCACATTTCACTCTTCCAGACGTTTGTACTTCAAAGGGTTTGACGGTGCCCTTGAGGAGGTGCAGAAGCGGTAGGACCTTAATCCAACCAGGCGAGTCCACCTTTTTCACTGTTTTTATCAGAGATGCCAACATGTCTGGCAAACTGTGTTAAAACAGAAAATAATTATCAAGTCCACATCTAAAGTCAATTATGATGAGTAGCATATATATATATATATATATATATATATATATATATATATATATATATATATATATATATATATATATATATATATATATATATATATATATATATGAATCATGGAATTACAAAAGGACCCAACTCCATGATTTTTGCGAAATCCAGGTTATCTCTCTCCCTATCTGGTACATTAGGTTAAGAGCTATCAGAATGAATTGAAGAAAGGCCCAACTCCAGTTCATAAAGCTGTTAACTTAACTTATTTCCTTGAATAGCATTGACAAGAAACAGAAAAAATGCTCTCCTGAAAAATATACCTCGGTGGAGTTGGGCCCTTTTGTAACTCCGTGATTCATATATATATATACACTTTTTTTTATAGTGTGCACTTCAATGACTATTGAAAAGACTTGAAACTCACCCTTTGATAATAGACACGTCCTGAGAAAACTCTCCCCAGTACTGAAGGAATCTGTCCTTCTCCAGTTTGGGTAAACACAGAGCAGTACAGAACCTTACTGAACTCAGCGTCTCCAAGTATTATTTTATATTGTCTCCATACAGAAAGCATGATTACAGCTGCTCTCATGGGGTCCTGGATATAAGGACTCTCTCTGTCTACGTCCTTGAACTGAGGAATCACATTTGTCAACATGAACTCTTTCAGCATCTTCCTCACCTACGAAATTACAACACAGATAAAGAGGAGTTAAACTGAGTCAATATTGTGAACATGTCCAAACTTTGGACAGAATAGCTGAACTTACATCATCTTCTCCAAAGTTTTAAGGTGCATCCCATTTCTTTACTTTCTCTTCATAAACATAAGGGTTCCCATAAACCTGAAAGAACTGATCCAGCTGAACCTGAAAACTGCTCAGATTAGGTATCACTCCAGCTCCTGAGAAGATCAAATATGGTCTCAAGCATTATGTTCCCTGCCATCCTTCTGCCTTTAGTCAGACTTTTCTGTGGATCAGACCAGAATGGAATCTTTTCCGCTATGCGCTGTCCCATGCTTTTTGATGGCTCAACATGTATGATGTCATCATACTGATGCCAGCTCCCTTTAAAAGTCAAAGGAGAAACACAATTATAACAGCGATGTCATGAAACAATCAAAACTATAGTTTGTCTGTGAGAAGACTGCATTTACCATCATTAGTGATAAGTTGTTCTTTCACAAACAAACATCTGTTGGTGAGATGTTTTGAAGAGCCCATTTTATGTATGTACTCATACTCATACTCCTGTTTTTCATGTTTGTAGACAACATATTTGTATGGTACAGACACCAGCACAGCATCTTTTTTGCTTGTCGTCAGACAGCCTTCCACCAGATACCCATGTTCTCCAAAATCCCTGCATGAAAAAGAAAATCAATTCTGAGATGTTCAGAGAGACTAAATACAACACAAACCCTGCATTTCTATGCAGTGTGCACACAACCAAAAGCTAGAGGAATTTCTCCATTTAGTACTACATGAGGTCGTGTATCCCTGAATTTGAGATTATACTTGTTGGGATTATTTGATGAAAATCAGATGAATAAACCAGCTAAATCCATAGACAAACTGTGGCAAGTTACCAAAAACATCCATTTATTTATTTATTTTTCATTGTCTCCATTAGGGGTGAGTATTGGCAAGGACCTCGCAATACGATATGTATCATGATACTTGGGTCGCGATACGATATTATCACAATATCATGATATCAAGATCCATTGTGATATTCTACCCAGTTAATATCAAAATTAAAAGCAGAGATAAAAAAATCAAGTTGCTGTATATGTTCATCAGATGATATTGATCATACAGACAAATTGAGCCTAAACTATTTCCTTCAAAACAACCTATTTATTGTTTATTATTAGTGTTTTTGCACATTTAAGTAAACATTACAACATACTGACAGCATTGTAAAAAAAATCGATATTAGGAGCTGAAAAATCAATATTATATTGTGCCGCCAAAAATCGCGATATATTGCCAAATCAATTTTTTTTCACGCCCCTAGTCTCTATAATGTTACAGTATTTGATTAATAAGACCTATAAAGCATAAATATATAAATAACACATCTATGTGGAAGTTTAACAATGAAAAATGATTAAAATTTCCCAACATGATTTTGTTTTTCACTTCATAATCCATAATTTAACGTATCACATGTTTATATGGTTATTTGAATTTTGTATACCTGCTCAAAACCAGCTCAACTGCGTTTTCCTTCCATGTACCAATGGGGGTCCCAGCTCTGATGAAGATTTGATCTTTAGCAGGATCAAATTTGAAATCCTTTGAGAGGACTGCATGAAAGTAAATTGTGAGCCTGTCATTCCCTCTAACTGTCTGAGTCGGCCTAAAAAAAAAAAAAAGAACAAAAAGTGTTGTATTGGTTTTGACACACACAAGAAATTGTTGCTGAAAGGCAGTTTAAACAGACGACTGACAGAAATTCACCTTTTTGGCAGCAGGACTTTTGGGTTACTCTCCGTACTGTCTCCTTTACATTCTTTGTGACTGTATGAAGATGTGTCCTGCTCTCCGCCAGACTCCTGAACCTCCCTGTTCTGTGGGTCGTCTGGGTCCACGCTGGAGGGGCCAGCCTGTAATATTAAACATGATGCTAAATGTGTACACCTCAAATTTATAAAAAATAAGCCTTTTGTTTCCAGGAGAAGTCCTCTTAGGTTCCTTACAGAGTTTTCACTGTGACTGCAGTCTCCTCTCTCATGTCTCCTGTTTTTCTGGTTGTGTCCCAGAGAAACATCTGACTGGTCAGATGAGCTTTGATCTTGATCTAATGATGTGTTACCATCTTTCTTCTTTTTTTTCTACAAAAACGAAAAGAGAAAAAGAGATGATACATTTATTTTGCAATGAGGCGTCACTGTGAAAGACTTGCATTTGATGTGCTCCATTATATTCCTCAGCGAAGTGAGGGATTAAGTTGAATTTAATTGGGATTATTATTACTATTTAATCAATGTATGTGTTTTGAACTTTTTTACTTTTCACTTGTTTACTTTCTTTGTAAAGGGCCCAGATATCATTTTTTCAAGGGCTCACTGGTATGTACAGAATGTAAAATAAAACTGACTTTCACATAAACTCACATAACATCAACGATAAGAACAGGATGCATCAGTGACTCACCATCCATGTTGCTTTGGATTCCGCACCATTTGGCTCTTCATCATTGGGAGATCCTTTACTTATTTTGTTTTCTGTGAATTGGACAATCTTTTTGAGAAATCTGATTCCTCAGACTCTAAAATTACAAATACTTAATTCACATATTTTTTAACAGCATATCATATCTGCATATCAATAAATACTGTATACAAAAGCATTTAAATATGAGTAAATTAATTAATTATTATTATTATTATTATTATTATTATTATTATTATTATTATTATCTTACACACCCAGGCTTATCCATGACGTGACAAGGCTTGAGTTTCCATTTTCTTGTCAGTGCATTTTAAAGTAGCTGACATCCAGCCTCAGTTACCTTTTATCTCCACCTCCTCCTCCATTCCCTGCCTGCTATTATGTGACCATGTAATTCAGAAATACTGCCATCTTCAGGTTAGGATACAACAAACGCTTTAAAAAAAACAAGTTACTATTTTGAAGAGTTTCATCTCTTTTTAATCACACCCCTTTACAAGTTAACCTAATGTTACTTTTTCTTGGAAAAGCACTGTTTAGCTGTGTATGAAAGGTTTTATGTTCAAAACAAAACTGATAAAAACACACAGTTAATAGGTTCATAAAATGTAGTATACAAGTGTAGTAAGAATCCAGCTTTTCCACTTTAATGTATTTTAAATTTTGCTTAATGCATAGTCAGTTAACACCTCTGATAATTGAATCCTGTAAACAGCTACATAATTTCAGACTAAATGTGTCCACATCAGATGGACTTACTCTGTGTGTTTGCAGCTTGAGATGAAAGATTTCCACCACAGTTGCTGCAGAACTTGGCTGCTCGGTCCGAAATATTATAGCCACAGTTTGAGCACTCCATCTTCAGGCTTCAGAAATCTCTACAAAAGGAGAAACTGTTTTCACTTCAATGCCCAACCCCAAAGGAGAGCCCTTTTCACTTTCACTTTTTACAGTCATGATCTTATGATTGTGACATCAACTTTGAAACAATCACATCCAAAATGTTTCTATGATTTGAATTTTGAACAGCTTTTTGACACAAACTGCCCTGCAAACACCACAATGAAATCTAGTGTTGCAACAAAACTGTATCATGACAGACGTGTCTTTAATCCCAGTACAATTAATATGAAGTCAATAATATTACAACATTCAACCAAGTGAAAAATATTACTAGATAATATATTGCACTGGTGCAGTTAAAAAAGGCTGTGTACCTGATAACTAAATTGTAAATCATATATATCATAACACATATAATGTGTTAAATCATATACATGCTTATCACCCCCCTTTTTATATTTTATTTTAGTTACATGCGTCCATCTCACTGAACTGGAAATTACTGCTAAACACAGACTAAAATGGGCTAACATTACCGCCCACACATTTGTTAGAAAAGAAGGTTTGAGAGAATTAACCATCAACTTTGATATCAGATTGTAGATGCACAGGGGCCCCATCACCACTAGGGGGCCCCCACACTACAAGGTTAGCTTCAATGTACAGCATTTGAGGAGAAACGAAATTACTTAATTTCATTTGTAGACATCAAAACAGGAAATTAAACAGTCTTAAACAGAAGTTTAAAGTCACTTTATATATAGTAGTATATTCTTGAGGCTTTGAGTTTATAGAACCAAAAACTCCACTCCTCAATTTTCCTCAAATTTAATTTTCCTGATATACACTAGCTTGAATTTGAAGTGAAGATTCACAAATCTAGTCTGTTTTCGTTTTCCTTAACGTTTAACAGAATAATACGTCACAGAGGCTTTGAAATCCCTCATTCATTAAATGAAAATATCGGAACCAACAAACAGAACAGTCCACAGGGTCCACAAAAGGCCCCAAACACGGGAAGCTAATGAGCTCCCGGCTAACAAAGCCTCACTACGCCACAATCTCTCAGGAAAATATCATTTCAATGCGAGGTGTTATGGTCATTCCAGCTAACAGGACTTCTTTATTCCTACTCTGTCAGTACACACATTATAGCTCTTTGTGATATTAACATTTCTTTACTTACTCCAGCTGACTGTGTCTCGACATTTTGTTCTGCTCAAAAAGAGTTCCTGCTGGTGTCCTCAGCTTTTTATATGGTCTGCATGTCTTAAAGATTCACTTTCACATTGACAGAATGGAAATCACTGCGTCAACATTCTCTCTTACTGTAATTCCCAAGGAGGAAATAGTTATCAGCAAATGTTAACACACCCTGTACCCTGTAGGGTTTTATTGTCATATATAGCCCTGTAATACCTGTGGCATGACCTTTTATCCTGCACTGAGCCTCTCACATGATATATATATTCAGTTTCTGAGCAGTTTGTAGTTTTCACAAGTTAAAGCCAAACTTTAATTCCAAATCCACAGCCTGCTGTCAAACTTTCATCTGAGAGAAAATGATGCAGAATTTCACAGCTTGTGTAACAATGAGCAATTTGAATAAAATGAAAACTAAAAGACTTTCAAATCACAGAGGACAATATTTTAAATCACAACAGAACATAGATAACATAACAAATGTTTAAACTGAGAAATCTTATAGTTTTATAGTTTTTCAAAATGAGTTCATTTAGTAGAAGTGGAAATTCAAATATTCAGGAATGAAGAGTTAGATATACGAAGACAAGAAAGTGACTAACTGTCCATGACGTTTACTCCTGGTACTTGTTCATTATTTAAGGTTTTTATATTGAATTTAGCTTGCTTCATCACCAACCCTAAATCTTAAGGAAATGAGGGGAGATAATTGTATCACTGTAATTTCTGTCCCTGCTGATCAGGGAGTCAAGAGATTTCTCTGTTTGGCAGAGGAAAGTTCACCGTGGGGCCATAACAGACTGTACTAGGTCTGATAATCTGTCTCAGATGAGGACGTCTGCCAGCAGACTTCAGTCTGGTCATAAATTCAGTGTAGCAGGTCAGATTGTCAGTTTAGTGCCTCGTATCAACCACAGGGTAGTGTTGCAACACCAATACAAAGATTATTTTATTCTTACATCTATGGCACAGTGAGCGTCTGTGGAGCGAAGCTGTTCCACATCCAGTTGGCCACTCTGACTGGGAGCGGGGCAGGGGGGTTAATGTCCAAGTCAATGTCGTGGTAATTTGTTGGGGAGTGACAAGATCAGAGCTTAAAAATTTGTGTTCATTACTGCATGAGTTGACTGAACTATTCTATATACTGTACGTGCAAGTCCTGATCTTGTTAATTTTTTAAAAATTCTTAAACCACGTGACTCCGAATGAAAGATTGCTGCCATCACATCTGTCTTTACTGTGTCACTTTCATTTTAATTTACTCTATAAGGATTCAAATCTAGAATAGAATAATTTTGTTGTCATTGTATATAACAGAACAACATTTCTAGAAAAGCAAAGTGCAGTTTAGTTCTAAACTTGGCAGATCAAAGTCCAGAAAGAGTCAAGAGTGTGTTGTTTTAATGGAAAAGAAAGACAAGTTGCAGTTATCTTTAGCATTGAACCATTTGCACCCATTCATTTATCATACACGTCCAGTGTCATTTTCTCTTTAGAATTCACTGGTATAATTCAGAAT
Source organism: Hirundichthys speculiger (assembly GCA_018398805.1). Classification (NCBI taxonomy): domain Eukaryota; kingdom Metazoa; phylum Chordata; class Actinopteri; order Beloniformes; family Exocoetidae; genus Hirundichthys; species Hirundichthys speculiger. The sequence goes on from JAGFBZ010000958.1 coordinate 1,655,694, forward strand.
AAACGGTTCCCCTAATGACGCAGGTAATATTAACCCAGAAGTAGTAAAAATGAGCCAACGCATGTTCAGTTTTGTTGTTGGAATAGAGAGCGTTTTCTTCAAAGATACTGGAGCATTTTTCATTTAAAACAAAAGAAAAAGTTATGTCTCTCATCTGTTCATATGTTGGGGATTAAAGATGCTTGTTTAACTGTTAAAGGGCATTAATAGATGTTTAAAACAGCTATTAACAACAACAAAGCACATTTGGAAAAAGCACACGTGATTTTTATTGGATGCACCATGTATTATCAAGAACAATGCAATAAATGAGTGAATGTTTGACTATTACTTAAGGTACTTTTAAAAATTGCTACAACAAAAACTAAGGAGAGAAAAACTGGAATGCAGAGCAGCAAACATGAACATGGAAGAAAGGCATGTACAAAAATGAGGAAAAAAAGAGATCCAAATGTCACAAACTACTGAAAAACAAAATATTCTTGACAGCTGTATGGAGGCAGTTTTACTTTAACACCCCATATTTAATCCACTATTTGTTCCTGAGCAAAAACATTTTTATCTTTAATTCACATTGAGAGTAAAGAAGTGCAAGGCAAAAACAAAAAAAAAGGATCAACTGAACAGAAACGTTGAACATGTTGATACTTACATAAAGAAATAAGAAAAAAAAAACATTAACATCTTCATTCAAATAAACTAAAGACTTATTCTGTGGCACTCAGATGTCTTAAAAAGGCACATTTTTTAAGCATAATTCTGTGCAAATACATGATTTATCAGTACAGTAGTTGTAAATTGTGTCTGAGGCGTTGAATCACAGCAGGTAAAGAAGGCATATAAAATCAGTTTTTTTTGTCTCGTCTTCATTGTCTCTGACCACGTTCCTTCTTGAAGGAGACAATGAACTTCCAGGCTTCCACACAGTGGGCCAGACAGATCTGCTGTGGGAAAAGCTCCTCCACATCTGGGGGAATGTCCACGTCTTTCCCGTCCATGTAAGGCATCAGTGTTTCTTTTAAGCTGTAACAGACACATCAAGCACTTTAAATCTTGTCCTATTTCTTCAAAAATGCATACAATAGCACTTTGTACATGTTAAATATTAAATAGCTTAAAATGTTTGGCTAGCCTAAGCAGAGTGCAACATATCAGCTGCATGGTGGCTTAATGGGAGTGAAATTTCTTTGTTCTTTGTGTGGAATATGGTATTTTGTGGGTCTGTGAGACTAATCGTACATGTAGAATTGTTATATTATGTCATTTTGGTTCACGATCATTAAAAGACACACTGACAGAGCATAATTTTAAGTTTGGTTCAGCGCAAATAAATTAGTCACACAAATCAGTTAAAAGTCACCAAAAAACAGCAACCTTATTTTTGCTGAAATCACACGTGGCCACAATGAAAACAAAACAGAAGAAAAATTAACACACATTAAAATGAAGTTTTAGTCTCCAATACTAGATTTCACATTCATGACAATGTTGCAGGGTGTGAATTTTCATGGACTTCATCTACATTTAGATTGGACTAAAAACTAAAAATGAGGGCAAAAAAATGATTGACTCTGAACGTTGTTATTTTAACTGTATTTTGTGACCAATATTGCTAAAACATAAATACATTGGTTAAGTGAAGAGAACAAATATATGGGCTTCAGCATTCCCAATCGGATGCCAAAATTGGCTCTTGGAACATGGAATATCACGTCTGTGTTATTCCAAAAGTACGCTAATTCAAAATCCAACAGTCTTTTGATGAATTAATTTCCCAATCCAGAATTATGAGCACCAGAGTGAAGCAGTCTTGGTGTTGGAGCCAAGTTGAAGTGCTGGACTGGTGATCACTTCTGTGTTAGGGAAGGAGCATGAGATGTGCATAAAGCCAAATGACACTGACTAGAAATATTCTAGTTAACCTCAATGCGCAAGTTCTGGAGCCAGTCTCCTTGTATTCCACTGTGGAGTTACCAAGAATGAGACGTTGGAGCTCCATCTCTTACTGGGTTTGGCAGAGGTGCTGCCTCAAGTGAAGGAGTTCAAATTACTGGAGGTCTTCAATGCGGGAAGAATAGAGTGGGTGACTGACAGGCTGGTGCGACATCTGGAGAAATGCACACTCTGTCCCAGTCTGTTGTGAAGAGAAAACTGAACCAGGGCTTACTGGTTCATCTGTAGTCCTACCCTCTCCATTGTTAGTGCCCAAAAGAACGAGATCATGAACACAAGTCACTGAAATGAGGTCCTCTGCAAAGTGGCTGGACTTTCTTTAGGGTAAGAGACAGGGTGGGAAATTCAGTCTTTCTGGAAGGATTTGGAGTAGAGTTGAAGCTGAGGTGGTTCTGGTATCTGGTTATGATGACTCCTGGATGCCTCCCTAGGGAGTTGTTTCAGGCATATCCAACTGCGAGGATGCCCCAAGGCAGACCCAGGACATGCTGGAGGGATACATCTCTCAGCTGGCCTGGGAACGCCTCTGTATCCTCCAAGAAGAGCTGGAGAGAAGGCTATGGTGAAGGAGGTCTGACCCTTCTTCCCAAGGATGCTGGCCTCTTGAGCTGAACCCAGATAAGTAGAATTTAATGAATGGATGGCAGTCAAGAGTGCTGCTGTGTTTGATAAGGACAGGAAGGTCTTTTTGAGGATGTTAGCTATAGTACAAATTTCTAAATTACACAGCAGAAATCATACTTTCTTAAAACTTGGGTCTTGTGTTACTTAAAGCCATTTTAAGTAAAATTAACACTTTTGACCATTGGGACCTCTGCTGTGCTGACAAAAGAGCCACTGACAAGACTGTCCAAATGAGTGGGGACGGTCTAATATGTCTCGTAAAACCACTTAGTCCCGAGAGGTGCACTTCTTATGTCTTATGTCAGTGATTGACACATGAATTCTCTTGTGATGTGCCCCCATGTGGTCAAAAATAGTATTGCTACACAGTGTGGCATTAAACTTAAATAGATTTAGTATGTTTTATTTTTGTGCACTAGTGACCTTTATTTACAGTGAAGAGGAGACAGGAAACCAGTGTAGAGAGAGAGTGGGGTAGACACGCAGCAAAGGGTCGCAGGCCGGGAGTCAAACCTGCGACCGCTGCAGGAGGAATGCAGCCTCCATTCATCAGGCCGCCTGCTTAAACCGCTGCGCTTCCTTGGCCATAATTTTATTCAATGTTGATTACTAAACAATAATATAGTGAGTACTTCAGTGGTGGGCCATCAGGGCCTGCAAGGCCTTCTCTGCTGGCCTAAAAAGATCTGAATCACAGACTGATGTTTTATATTTTGTCCATGAATACTTAATAAATAATTCAAAATGGTCTGTCCGCTTCCTTTCATTGCTTGTCCACTGGTTGTGCTGCTTCCAGACGTGTTTCCTTCATATTGCTCTCTTCAATACTACGGGACAAAAAATCTGGATGTACAGTTTTGTCTGGCAAGGGTAAAGGAGTTTTGTGACACTGTTGTGCGAGAAAGGAGTCGATTCGAGGAAATCTACAAGGCCACTGAACGCACCGCAGGCGCTCCAAGCGCACAAAGAGGTTCCGTGCAAGATGCTCACGCACACTACCGCCAACTCCATGGCAGGATTCTGGAAAATATTATTTGCCAGACACAGACCAGATTTCAAGACCACGAAAAACTGATGTTTGTCACCCTCCTCGACCCCCAGACATTTCAGGAATACAAGAAAAATTTCCTACATGCAGCCTTCTCCAGCTTAACACAGATCCACGGAACACTTTTCGATCTTCCTCAACTAAGAACAGAACTCACTGTAATGTTTGCCATGGATGATTTTGTAGGAAAATCTCCCACTGATCTCCTTGACTTCCTTCAGCAGAAAAATCTGAATGAGAGCATAGGGAAGCTGTACACATTTGTGTGTTTGTCGGTGACCATCCCCGTGTCCACTGCTTCTGTCGAACGGACGTTCTCAGCCCTAAAGTGAATTAAAACGTATGCCAGAAGTACAACAGGGCAGGCTCGACTTTCAGCATCAGCTTCAATGGCGATAGAAAAGGACTTCTTGATGGAACTGAAACGCACGGATAATCTGCACGACAGAGTAATTGAAATCTTCTTGAGGAAAGAAAGGAGGATGGACTTTGTGTACAAATAATCAGGATTTTTGGTGAGTAAAATGTTGCTATATTCCTAAATAATATTGTAATTTTATGAGGTTATTATTCATGCTTTTTTATGTGTGTCGCAGCTGTACCTGCAGTAGAAGTTTTATAGCCATCAAATAGTTTTTAAGGGTTGGACTGATTCAGACGAAGCACTACTGAAGGTGTGAAATGCACAGCCCGCCACTGGAATACTTTACCCCCAGTCAGGCCTGTAGGTGTCAGGAGCGTTGGACTTTTTGAGGACCAGCACCAGGAACTCGTGCATCTCCAGAAGGAAAGTGTCAGCACTGCTCTTGGAGAAGAAAACAGTCAGCAGCCTCTGCTCTTCTTCACTCAGACGCTGTTTATACTTCTCTGAAACTTCCACAAATGGATCCTGATGAGTGCAAGAAAGATGCACAGAATAAAAAAAAAATTATAAACTTTATTGATTAATCGACTGTATATCACCACAAATCTTTCTATCTGTGTACAGTGATGGACTCACTCTCTTGAGGCGCAGCATATTTTCTGATTTGAGTGAGGCCAGAAGCTGCCAGAGCGCCACACAATGCTTTAGACAACACATGCTCAAGGCCTGTGGGGAAAACAAGAGGATCATTAAGATTTATCTTATGTTTAGCACATAAACATAAAAAAACAAATGAAGACCCTGCTCAGTAGCACTGAATGCTAGATAATCATTTTTAAAAAAAGATGTACTTAGCACCAGAGTTGGAGTTTTTTCTATGAAATCTAACCAGTCTGTCTAGACTGCTGGCTCTGTTAGAAGTATATAACCAGTGTGTCAGATAGGCTGACCTTGAGGATATGCTGAGCCAACTGATTTCCCATCTGCAGCACCTCCTCCAAGTAGCAGGACAGCTGCATCTGAGGCTCTCCCCCAGTCATGGCAAGGAAGCCGAGGGCCACTTCCAGTGTGGACAGGGCTTCACACACCTCACTGTAGGACTGCAGCTCTCCAGCCACAGACATGAGGGTGCGAGTCTGAAGAGGCTCCTGTTATCCAGACACACATTATAGACTCTGGTGAGGAGGTGTCTTAGTTCATGAAGGATTGCAATAGAAAAATATGTTATATGACAACTTACTTGTTTCACCTTCTCTTTTACATCCCTAAAGATAATCTCATAGTTGCGGTCATGTCTGTTCACTAGTGTTGGGATGCCCTGTGATGTGAGAACATCGGCATATGAGAGGATCAAGTGTCTCAATGATTTTGCACCAATTTTTAAAGTTGCAGAGATTTTCTTCTACTTACGTTCAGAGTAATGAGAGGTTTTCCCAAGAAGAAGCGAGAGATGATCTGCTGCTGGATCTTGGGTAAATCGTACTCATAAAGGGTCTCCTGGCCCTTCTTGATGCTGTACTGGATGTTGGACAGAATCAGGGGCATCACATCCCGCTCAAGCTCGTAACGTATTACATGCAGGTCAGTCAGATCTGCAGGGCTCACTTTGTAGCTGGAAATAAATAAACAGAAAATTCAACTCAAAGATGGGTTGTTGATGCTAAAAAGCTCTTTGACTTTATGTTTTACTATTACCATCTTATAAAACATTTGCTATGCATTTGCAGAGGATGTTTTTGCACTGTCCTCTGACAGCCAAAGAAGAGTGAAAAAAGAAATGTGGCATGAGCGCCCCCACCTGGTCTCTTCTCCTGTGTGCTTGTCTACACAGTAAACAAGGTCATTGTGCAGAGCTATTAGATAGCTGACCAGGGCTGTAGAGCACAGGCCTGGGCCTTGTCGCCGTGGTAACAACACCCTGAAGTCACTGTTGAGGTCCAGGTCCCTCTGGCAGAACTCAGCTGGGATTTTAATCTCACCTGAACAACATTTTCATTCATGTTAGAACCTTGAATTGGACAGTTCAGTGTAACAGAGTTTACTGCTGGTGTTTGTGTTTACCGTTGGTTGCCAGAGACACTCTGAGCTGATTCCATGTGGACAAGAGGATTTTTATGTGTTTCTCATACCAGGCTTTAAGAGAAACTGTGCACACAAAGAAGACAGATGTTTTTAAGGGTACAAATGTCAGCAGGAGAAAACAACTCCAGTCAGACAGCGTATCAAAGATATTTATCACCATCAGTGACTGTTTTGCATGAAGAGATTTTATTCCTTAAAGAGAAATCAATTGACTGACTGAAATTTTTCATCTCTTATGTGAGTCAAAAAACTAAAAAGATTAAGATTCACTGGTGTAGATGGAGTCAGTACCTGCTTTGTGGCTGTGGAGAAATTGAGCAATCGTGTCAGAAGTCAGGTCAGTGATGTTTTGAAACTTTTTGATTAGATCCCTCTGGAGAGCGAGGATGTCAGGTAGATTCTTCACCAGTCTGACCTCTGCTTCCTATGAAAAATAAAATGAATGAATGAATATTATGTGTGCTCAGATACTTGCTTGTTTAATACTCTTTCATAATAAATAAAGCTTGTGAAAAGTGACAACTTTTTTAAAACAACATTGAACAGATGAATATGGGACCTTCAAGCATCTAGAACTTGGACTCAGGTTGAACCAGACATGTAAAGGTCCAACATTTTGTTCCTTCTGTCTTAGCTGATGTATTTTTACTGTCCCATGATGTCACACAATGTGACCCTTGTGTATGTATTAACAAAAATGACATCATTTATCTTAATGCCAAAACATCACCGTGGAATTCTCTCAGTCTTTATTTTGAAATTCAACCAGAAAAAAAAGTGAATCTAACTGACCTATAAACAGGAAAAATTTAATCACATTTAATTGTCAGCTATGAAGAAAACTGTTTATATGCTTTAGGTTCTAAAATGTACGACTTCTGGTTCCAACTATAAAAGGATTGCGTTGCCATTTTTACTTTACCTGTGTATTTGTGCCATTTTGATTAAAAAAAGATACAATTTCCATAAACAAGTACAAAAATTGTAGTGTATGATTTTGTACTATAAAATAAAATGATAAAACAAAACCATGATATACCGGTTACTTGCTGGTTCAGATGTACCTTTTCAAAACCTCCTATAAATAGAACAAGTACAAGTTTCTTCTTCTGCTTGCAGGTTTGCTCTGTTTTTTTTACCTTATGCAGAAACCTCCACAGCACAGGCAGGGTGTCTTTGCCGTCATTCTGCGCCACAATGTGGGTGAGGCTCAGCAGAGACACTTTCTCCCTGCAGCTCCACACAGCAGAACAATGGATCAGAGAGTGTGGATCAAGTGAAGTTAAGAAGAGACGAGGATCGCCAAACACAAGCTTCATGACTGGATTGGCAGAGATGCGAGAGTCACCACATATAAACGTATTCACTTCTATTAGCCGTCTGTCCAAGTCCTGTGGAAGACGAGGAGACAGAGGAGACCATGTTATGGACAGATCTCTTGCATATCAGACAAACATAGATCTTGAAATGAAGGTGTTTTGTATATTATATTTATAACCTTCAGATGAGGTGTGATAGCATTGCTCATTTTTAACTCCCAAGCATTTCTGGCATCCTTGGTGGAGAGCAGATTGCCCTCAAGAACAGGCCCTGGAAGACAAACCCACATCATTTAGAGCTTTCTCACCAGAGTAAACAGCAATCATTTTGGTTCATTACTGACTTAAATTTCACACCTCAGTTACACAAATATTCAAAACAGTAGTGGATAATTCCAGACCTATAAAGGTCAACCAGTTTCTCCTTTTTTTCATTATTTTCTTGGAGAGTGCAGTAAATTCAACATGAAAATTACACCAATTGAATAATTATTTAACAAGTGTAAGTAAACTATACAGTTGTCCTATTAATGGTCTGCTACCAAGTATCATTATGTCTCTCAATACCTACAGCACATTATGTGTTTGGAACAGTGTTTTAGGTGTTACAGTATTTGACTGCTGTAAGCTTTTTCTTACATTGCTGTGGCTGTTGGGGCTCCAGGAGGCTGCTGATGAGCAGATGAACTGCACTGATTGTGTCATCAGTCCCTTTACCCAGAGACCTGATCAGATGTTCCACATCTTTTCCCAGATGTGCAAGAAGAAATGCTCCAGGATTGTTGACTGGAGGCTTGATGATTGCAGAAATATACTGATAAGAAAAGAAAAAGAAAAGGATGATAGACCAGATGGCCACCTCTTAAATAAAATACTTGGAGAATAAATGGTTGTTAAAAGCAGAACATCAAAACAGACAATTCTGTCCTTCCTACCTGTGTGCTGCTGGAGGCACCGAGCAGCATTGCCATGTGAGTGAACATGCGGATAATAGTGAAGGGAACAGGGGAAATGCTCTTTGTGTCCAGCATATCTGGATTGTCCCTGCGTCTGGGGTCACCAAGGATGTGGCCTGTTTGAGTGCGGTCACCCCTGTTATTGTTAGAAAATAGATAACAATATAAGTTAGCATCATTTCTTTGGTTTGACACATTTTCTCCTGAATTTTGTAAACCACTTACTGCAAAAGGGCACCATGAAAACCCTGGACAGGCCTGTGGTCGTTTCCTCCAATCAAAGCACCACAATCAACACAACGACTAGTTTCCATGGGTTGGCCACACTGGAGAAACAGAAACCATTATTCACATTGTGAAAAACCTTCTTGAAAAATGTTTTTAACAATCTCACTATGAATCAAAAAGAGCATAACATACCTCACCAATGGTGCAGGGGTGACCATTTGGACAGTCTGTGTTAAGTTTTAACAAAAATATTACTGCACAGCAGTTTGACACGATAGTATAATATTTTAAAGTGAGATATATAAAATGTTTAAGTATAATTCCTTTATTACTTACTGTACCACCGCAAAGGACCCAGGACTTGTTGAGCCACTGCTACCATGTCCTCGGGCATGGTGGGCAAGAAAGCAGCCTGTACCCCAAATAAAAAGCATGACTTTAATTTCAAAGAAGAAGCTGAGTTATCACTCTCAAAGGTTATCTCACATACCTGCATGTTAGCAGGAGTCATTGCCAGCTGCTTCAGAGGAGCTAAGATCTCCTGGGTTCCACAGAGCAGGACAGCAGCTAGATGAATAGTTATTTCAACTGACACACACTGGCTGCCAGAGAGCTGAGGCTGAACAGCCAACGGCCCCAGCTGGTTGGTCACCAGAGCCTTGGCAAAGGCCTTCACCTCTGGACTGGCAAGGACTCTGGATTTCTGGATGTAGGTCAACACAACTTCCAGTTGCTGTTGGTATAAATGTAAAACAAATAGCCATAAAAAGGAACAAATGTGACTTCAAATAAGATCACCTGATCTCATAAAAATCTGTTTATGAGATCAGTTTACAAGCAAATTAATTTAATTAATAATCAGTTTCTTTAGCTTTGGAAACATTGTTAAAGTCTCAAGTACTAAGATGAGGGCCATTTAGTTCCACCCATTCACACCTCTTTTTAAAACCACTGCAAGATCTCTTTAGTTTGTAACTTAAGGACCCACCTCAGGTTTGGGATGGAAGCGAACATCAGCTTGTCTGTAGAGAAAGGTGACTTCTCTGTACAGAGCCAACAAAAGGTAAACTGTTTTCCTCTGTGGTGGGCATCGACACCCCTATGGAGGAAGAAAGACCATGTCAAGTCAAGTCAGCTTTATTTATGTAGCACATTTAAACCAAAGTGCTTCACAGAACAAAAAGATAAAACATAGGGAAACTGCATCAAGATAACCATGTTAACAAGTGCACAAATCAAGGGCTCTGAGTTGATGAAATTAAAGCGTGTGATGTTACCTCACAACCCTCTTCAAGTCCATCTGTTTTGCCTTCCATAACTACTTTTGCAACAGCCTCTCTGACAGTCTTGTAATCTTCTCCATACACAAGATACTGGTCTATCAGGGTGGCCTCTTCGTTCTAGGTGAAATAGGAATGGAACCAAAATATTTTACTACTGCTTAAGATTTAAAAACTACAGCCTTGTCTTGATTTGATTACTAACATATTGCATGACTGCTTCAGGGAAGAGCCAGCGCATTTGATCCACTTTGAGGAGTTTCAAGGACACACTCCACTCCATGTTGGCTGCAGATCTTACGAATCAAGTAGACACGATACCAGTCATTTCCACTCCGTCTACACAGGTTCACCACAGTGTCCAGGAAGGCTTTGGTTCCACTTTGACCACCTTCCTCTGAGCCTGATTTAAGAATTACAGGGAGAAGAAAGAATAACTGAGAAATGGACCAGTAGTTATATTACAAATTCAGCAAGTGTTAAAAGCAAAGGATGATAAACTTTGGAATATTCAAATGACATACCTGTGGCTCTCAGTTTTTCCACAATTAGGCCTGCAGTCATATCCAGGTCCATACGGACTCTGGCCAACTGCTGCAGATATTCCACAGTTGCATTTGTAGCAGATTGGCCATGTGATTGCAGGAAGTCAGTCAGGAAGGCAGTTTCATCCTGCAAATATGCCTTTTCATCTGCAATGGACCTGAACTGTAACTTCTCAAACATGGAATCCTGGAGAAGTAACACAGAGAAAATGTAATAACAATAATAATAATATCACTGTGCATCAAAGTGCAACATCCTGCAATCCCACCAAAGCTTTTGAAACCACATCTACCTCCAGACAGTTGATGTACAAGCAGTAGAGTTCAGTCTTGTCTTTCTCCTCTAAGATGATGCTTTGCTCAACTGCCATGAGATGCTGCTGCAGATATCGTTTAACCTCATCAAAGCTTCAAAAAGAGTAGGGTTTAAACAAAAATTCCAAAAAAAGAACTATCACAAATATCAGAAGCATATATAGATAAACTAATGATGGTGTAACCACAGCGCCTCACCTGTACTTAAGCAAGAGTTTGAGTATCACTGAACGAACCACTGGATTTTTATCCACAGAGTCATCAAACGGAGAGAGTACTTTTGTTAGCATTTGCCGATTACCTTAGAAAAAAAGAAGATACTCAGAGCAGACCAAATATATGCTTATACACAACTAGTATGGTTGGATGTACAACAACCAAGCTACCAGACTGTGCTGCAGTACCTCTGAGGATGGGGACAGTGCTGGCTTCTACCATGAGGAAGGACAACAAATGACCAATGACAGCTGAACAGGGAGGAGAGTTGTCCTTAAAGCACGCAGTAGACACCAAGTCTATGAAGAAAGCATTGCACTGCTTCCTGAACTGAGCATGTTGGGTGACAAGAATCCTACAAGAAACAAGAGACAGATGTTGATGCTTGTTAAATTATCCCACAAGGCAGATTTTCAACACAAGACAGCTTCTTTATCTTTTGAAACTACAAAATTGGGAGGTTTTCTAACATATAAAAAAAATCAAATGCATAATTCGTTGTTTGACCTCTTATTTTTCATATGATTTTTAGTGTATTCACTGAAAACACATTTTATTTAGAAAATCTAAACAAATTTAGAACAAGATACCAGAAACACACTCAACTACTAATACAACCCCACATCACTGTGGAGGTTTTCTTTTAAGTTTGTTCCTGGTAACAGTCTGGATCCAACTTCTCTCCCTTTGGTCCAGAACATGCAGGTTTTTTTTTCCCCTTTTCTTTAAAAAAAAAAGATCTAAAGCATTAATTTGTCTGAAAATATGTTTTCATTTTAATTGTCCACCCCAGATGCCTCCAAGCCCAGACATCTCTGGACAAACATAACATGTGCTCTTTTTATTGTTGATTTTTAAGTGGCATTTGTGAGGAGTTCTGTAGTCCTTCACAAAGGCTTCCTGAAAGGAATACGTAGAAATCAGCTGTTTGTAAATGTCAGATTTTGCAGTATTATCTGACATCAAGGGTGTCCAGCATTTCTTCATGCATTTTTTTTTTAAAAATAAACTGACCATCTTTGTTAGTCAAAGACATAGCCTATTCATAAATGCAGGTTTTGCAAGACATCACAGCCAAAGTCATTTTTTCATTACAAAATAAGAAAATACATTGGATTCAAGTTGTCTTGAATGAAAAGCTCACAATAAAAAGATTATACACACACATATATATATATATATATATATATATACATACATACATACTTTTTTTTTGGGAGTGGGGGGTAGGAGTACAAACAAGTTTATTTTGTTTTTATGTGTATTTGCCTACTTTATGTCATCTGAAGGAACCATGGCGAAATCATCTTTCACAGGCTCCATGCAGAGGGGACAATACATCTGACCAGGGCCCAGCCACTGCTTGATACAGGCCAGACAGTAGATGTGCTCACAGGACAGGCAAAGAGGGTCCTGGGGATCTCCCATACACACTGGACAAATTGCTAGGCCAAACCTAGGTAAAAACATAAACATCAACAGGGTTGTTCAGAAATTGTTCAACTAAAGACTCTTTTAATCTTACATATGACAAAATAAAAAAATTAAAAAAAAAATCAATTTGTTTGTTATCGAGATCACAATAATAACAATAAAGGAAAAAAAAACATACAGAGCAAATAAACGCTCTGGTATAACAAAAACCTTCATATCTTTATACAGTGACCACTTCAGGTTTGCAGTTCTCTGGGACAATATAGAACCAGGTCAGAGTCAAATTAGCCAACTCCACCCCCTAATACTGGCTACCATTATCACAGGTATAAAGATATTATTGAAAATGATGTTCTTTTAACTGTATTCTGGTGGTCTTTCGACTAAAACATGTGACAGACATTTAATTAAGACTACAATCAAAAATGCTGTTACTCTCAGAATTGTAGCTTCAACAGGAACTTTAAGAAACATCTGAAACATTAGATATTAATGACAACAGCATGGAAAGAGTGGTCATCAATCTATTGACATTAGCACAACCAGCATTCAATGGCAGTAACCTGAAGGTGATATCAGGTAAGGCCACAGTCCTTTCTAAATCTCAATTTGTCTGTGAAACGGTATACTTGAGTCTTCTCAGAAACGTAAAATACCAATTTGTTCAGGCATTGGCTTGTTACCCTCTGAGCTAACATCAGTCGCAATTATGCCATACAAACTCATAATTACTTTAATGCATGCCATTTTGGTCCCTAACAAAAGTTTGCACTCCTTATCATCTAAAAATACATCTTAATTTGTTTTAATTCTGGGATGTTCCTTTAATATTCAGTAGGAGAAGAAATGCATTTGCAAGTCAAAGAACAAATTTAGGGGAAATTATGTGAAGATATGACTGTAGGCTGCAGTAGTGTCAAAAGAATATATGGTGTATATAGAAAGAAACACTTTTAACAAAAAGATGTGTAAGAATTAATATCTCGTACACTCAACTAAAATTTTTAGACTTACAGGCAAAGTAATGTAAAACAAATTCTTGCAGGCATGACTTTGACTTTACCTGAAGATGCGTTCCACAGCTCCATCTTTGCAGGTTTTCAGCAAACCAATTACTGCCTCAAATGTCTGCTGAGTTTTGAGATCAGAGTTTTTCTCCAGGATCTTGATGAAACAGCAAAGGTAAAATATTTTAGAAAGTGGATGAAGAAAATATTTTGAGGACAGCATCATGGTAAATAACTGTAACAAGAATACTCAAGTTATTCAAAGAGCCCAGACACACCTGGCCAAGGCCTCGTGTATGCTCCAAAACTACAGGTGACAGTTTCCTTTCCAACTCCTCGATTCCCAGCAGCATGTGCTCCACAAACAGAGAGAGAGAAAATATGCGATTCCATCCAGATCTAGGAAGAACCACAAATAATTATTCATTTCAGCACATTTTATGTAGGAATCAGATGATAAACTAGACCTTAGACAGTTTGAGTTATGCTTGACTTACTGGACTCTGTTGATAATCATCTTGCTCCTCTCCCCGTAGTGTCTCACACTGTCCTCTGAACAGATCAACTCAATAGGAACCTGGAGTTTTTTCACCTGCCTGAGCCAGGCTTGTCTTTGAGCATCTGTGTCCAGAGCTCTGGGCTCCAGGTGCTCCAAACATGCAAAAGCAGCATACACATCGAGAACCTACAAGGCAAGAAGCCATTAGCCACATTCCAACACATGCCAATACAGATAATATATGCTAACCATAAATGAGTTTTAAAGGAGAAATACATGTGTGTGTGTCTGTGTGTGTCAGTGTTTGAAAAAAGGTTATTTGTTGGTCACTGAAGATAAGGTGTAAGAAGTTAAAACAGGAAAAAAATGCATAAGTTGTGAATTGAGGCTCACCAGTTCTACACCATCGCTGGCATGGGCATTCCCCAGGAGGTCCTTGGTGACCTGGGGTTCTAGACACATCATTCTAGAGAGGTTCTGCAGCCGGTTTTTGAACTCATGATAAGCAGCATGGACCCATGGAAGAGATACCACTGCCTCAGAGTCATTCAACTTAGATCGCTGCTCATTGACACAACAATTCAAGGCATCACAGAGGAGCTAGAAAATCAGATACACAGTATGTTATTATGTACATCTATGCAGCCTTAATTAAGATTCACAAGAGATTTGAGGGCCTTGTCATTGGAGAACAACCTGAAGATCTTCCTGACAGGTGATGTTCATTGACATAGAGATGTAATCCTTGAAGGTAGCGCTGATAAAACTCTGTCTGCATATCTCCATCTGCTTTCTTAATGTAGCGTCCCAGTGGTGTCTTCCAGAAGAACTCAACAAACTCTTGTTGGGTTTGTCCTTACAGACATATAAATAGAGTTTTAAAAACAATAATTATCTAATATGCTATCAGTAAAACACATGCACAATAAGGTGAACACATGATTATCTGTCATTACCTTCATGGTGTAGTGCGTGGACCCAGAGTTCCTCCAGATAGTCTTTAATCCGCCAGCTAAAAGGCATGCTGCAGTCCATGTTCCTGTCTTGGATAATGTAGTTCTGAACAAGGATTGTTCTTGTCTCAGAGCTGTGAACAGTTTAAAACACATGCAAAGTAAACACTATGTTACTGCAAATATTGTCATTGTGAGACTTTGATTTCCTGAATACGAAGCAGTATTGCTAACACCTACTTGTGGTCCATTGTTAGGTGTGAGATATTCAGCAGTTTTTCATTGCCAAAGATGTCTAACCACAGCCTCTTCACAGATTCACTGCAGTTTCTATCAAGCAGGAGGTTCATGTTTTGGTCCCGGTCAATGATCGAAATGAGGTGTGCCAAGAGGGGGACAACCACAGCCTGAACACGTTTCCATAATGTTTGTCTGTCATGTATGGAGAATAAAGCACAAATAAAGCAAAAAAAATAAACGAATAAAGCAAAAAAGCATACTTATTAGCCAACCTGTAGATCTGTATACTCTTCAACTGATCGTGTAGAGAAATGTTTGAACTATTGCTTGTTATTCATCAGTTGTCAAGCTTCGTTTAAGTCTCTAATAGGGAGATATGTTTTCTGTTGCCATTTTCTTTAATTCTTCCAAATTCAGATGCCAAGAATCCTGAGATAAGTAGTCATCGAATGCACCATTCAGGCATGGGTCATGACAACTCCAATAGGACAAAACAGTGCAATTAAGTTACATCATTTGTCTATATAATGCGATGAAAATCAAAATACTTGCTTATTGTTTATTACAGATACTGTTCTTAAAGATTCAGTGTAAAGTCTTAGTGAGGGTAAATGACAGAATCCTGCTGCCCATGTAAAATAAACATAAACTTTGAGACTGGTGCACTCACCTGAAGGTGCCTCCTTCTTGTAAGGCATCAATGTTTGAGGCCTCCTTGAGGACCCAGTTGCTCATGCTGGATGAGAATGATTGTCCATCATGAGTCTCTAACAGTGAGTGCAGATGCTTCTTCACCGTTTGCAGAAATTCACCTGACCAGAAACAGATACAATGATGAACTATATATTTGCTGTAACAAACAAAAAAAAGAAAGACGGTTCCTACCTGTCATTTCATTATCACCAGTCAGGAGAGTCAGCAGGATCTCAACTCTCCGAGTACTGCGAGAGCCACTTTCTATTTGGTCCCTCAACATGCCGACTGCACTCTGAACACAGCTCCGCAGCAGTGCTGTGGTGTCCACAACATGATCTGAATCCTGCTAGAGGAAGAACCACAAGCTAAATTCTCAAACAACAATGATGCACTGTTATTTGACAAAGATATGCAAAAGAAAAAAAGTAGAAATATCATATCCTAAAGTTTCATTTTCCCACAGTAGAAATATGTCAAATATATTGTCCAAACTCACATTTCCGTCTTGCTCCTCTGGCTGAGTTTCATTATACATGTCATCCACCTCCATAGCTGCAACGATATAAGAAAGAGTCCTCTTAATTATTATAGCAAAGATAATGATACTTACCTATTGGGAAGAAAATATTGTTTTCAGCTAATTATTTATTTTTTACCTTCAGGCTGATTCATCTTCGTTTGAAACATTTGGCTGATTGTCATGTTTTGTATGGTTTTGATGTCTGAAACAATGTCTTTTGACCGTCTGAGGTCATCAATATGAACTGATCTCCAGGGACCTGAAAACAGCAACATGTCTGATCATTCTCTGTTCAACAATGTGGGTAAAACTATAAACATTCAAACCTTATCATCAGTCTCACCTCCATGGAAGCCAATGTAGGAAGTCCCTCCTTCCATTCTTGGCAGTCTGGTGATAAAATAGACAAACACCTTGCTTCCTGTGTCTTCCTGAGTTATCTTGTTGATTTCATTTATTGATGAGTATCTGAAAAAGGACAGTGATATTCAAAACGGCAACATGACACAGAAATAAAATCTCCACAGAAAAGAAACATTGGACCTACTTTGCAGATGCAATGAGATTGGCACTTTGAGAGCCTTCATCATAATCACACTGAATGATGAGGATCTTGTTGCATGGTCCAGTGTTGCTGCTTCCATTTCCAGCGGACAAAAAGTTCCTGTGATAAAGAACGGAGTTTAGATTTAAGGTTATACTCACGATCCTCGTCAGTCAATGAGGCATATTCTTATTAATAATTTAACTATATTCCTTTCTTAACATTAGAACATATTCATTATTATATGAATATGTTATAAAGTTCATAATTATATTACAACATAATCCAAGAATAAAGATGTCAAAATATCTGAGTAGCTTTAAAACTATTATAAAAGAGCAGTTGGTAACAATAGACTGTGAGTCAGCTGGGGCCATCTCAATAATGATGCAGGCCCACAAAAACCAGATGGAACAACAAGAAAACAAGGAATTTAAGCTTGCTATGTTGGTATGAATATGGAAGAATATGGGCCAGAACTGAACATGAAACATTTAATAACAACAAACAACATATAATGTGACTGGAAATATAAGCTAGGCATGACTGGCCATGACTACTGTGACACATAAATAAAATAATAACTAATACATCAAGAAACAAACCTGATCTTCTTCAGGAAGGAGTGCTCTGTGTCAAACTGTTGGAGTGACAGAAGCTCCACTCTGTGAAACATTTTTTCCAGAGGTTCCAAGTCAAATGCAGTCAAAAGTCTGGAGAAAGTTGTCACCTGTGGTTCAAAATCACATTCAGAACTTGCATACAGCTATATATATTTGAAAATGGTGTTTTTAATTTTATTTACCTCTGTGAAGAAGGAGTGGCCATGTGTTTTCTGTGTTGTGTGAGCAACTATGTAGTCAGCTAAACAGCTGTTCTTCTGCTCCTCAAAGTAGAGCCGAGCCAGATTTTCACTCTCCACTTTTGGCAGGCCTGTGCAGTCCAGCCGTACCACTGAGTCTGGTGTAGCACACTTGAGGAGGATGTGTTTGGCTTCATCAAGAAAAGTTCTCTCAGAATCTGAGATTTCCATACCATCCTTCTGTTCTTCAATTACTTGAAGAACCACAGAAGCGCAGGTATCTGAGTGGTAGCCAATGAACACATCTGCTGGCTGATACTTGTATGTCTGAACCACTGCTGCATGCTGACTGTTGACTGATGAAAAAAGTTTCACCCATTTCTCCAGTTCTTCCACCATCCTTTTCTGTTCAGTTTTCAGGACAGTGTGGAGGTCCAAGAAGTGTTTCTCCAGCCTGTTGATCAGAGGTATTGGGAACTGTTTGTAGACCACTTCTCTTTCTTCAATGACAATTAGCCGGAAGTCTTTGTGCACCCTACATTTCACACGATGGGTTCCCAGACCAAGGTCCACATATTTTTGGCCTCCCAAGCAGACATAGTACTGATTGAGTGCATCATAGAGACTTTCATACAGGTTCTGTAGGTTTAGGAGCACGACCGTTTGACCTGTTTCCATGCATATTTTTACTCTGTTGATGTTGCGGCAGATTTGGGTATACTCTTGGTCTTTTGGGAAGCTGGATCCAAAAATTATTTCTGGTTGACCACTTTCTGAAAAGAAGGTTTGCTGCAAGATCTGTAGAGCTGCATAGTTTTTTGTTAGCACCAAGAGGTAACGACATTCCTCTTCCTGTCCAACTGCTTGAATGTTTTCTTTAACAAGGTCAATGGTGCTGATGTTCTCCAGGTTTACTGTCATGTGAAGTCTTTCAGTAAAGACAGAAATTGCATCTACGTCATCCCTTCCACTAAAATTTCTCAACACTGCTTTCAGGATCTCCTCTGCTGTGGGCTTCTGTTGAGAGGCTTTGGCCATGGCAAAGATCATCTTAATCAAGCTGTAATAGTCACGAAGGCCAAAAAAGCCTTTCCCTTGTTTACGACACATCCTCCTGTAGGCTTTTGCGAAGGGCTGGAAGAAATCTCTGACCTTCTCCGAAATCATTACATCAGATGCGCATATGCCTTTAGCACTTTCAATGAGCTCCCTTTCATCAGGGTCACCACGGGAGACAAATATGCCTCTGTTCATCTTTGCAGGGTCTAGTGCCCAGTTGGAGATGCCAATGAATCCAACCTTTTTGTGTGGTAGTGGCTCATCATCAATGCACCCCTCCTCTAGCAATGGATGAAGAGTTTTCAGTGGCATCTTTGGGAGTCTTCAGCCAGCCCAATTTCATCAAGAACCACAACTGAAATGTACTCATTCAGGTTTTTTCCTTCCTGAAAGCGTCCGCACTGCTTAAATGTATTGATGATACCTTCTGGTGTTGAGTGAGGGCTACACTGGAAGGACACCAAATGGATCTGTTTGAGCATTTTGTAAAGGTCTGAATGGGCAGCTTGACCCTGCATTGCATCTGCCACCAGAGTTTTAGACAGAGATTTTGAGCTTCCAGGTTTTCCAACTAAGAAGAGAGGGATTCTTAACTCAATGCAGACCACCATCATGAAGACATTCTCTTTGAGGGCACTGTTCCTTGCAATAGTATCCCCCATTGGCACACCACTTAAAAGTAAATCCTTGCATGAGTGAGATTTCTTGCATTACCCTGTTTGAGCTGTATGGTGGGATCAACTGTTTGCTGATTCTCTGTCTATATTTATCCTTATTTTCAAGGCAGGCATGGTAGCACACTCCTACGGCTAAGACTAGAGACCAGAGAACAGGGTCTCTGATTTCAGGCTGTCTCTGATGTCCTTCATTCCCTTCATCATTTTCTTTTCTCTCAAATTTCTGAAGCTCAGAAAAAAACATGCCGTGGTTGTCATGGAACCAAACAAAAGCCTGCATGCAGCGTTCTACGTCTCTCAGGCTAACAAAGCTACATTCATCCTTTCTTGTCCGCATGTACTTCTGTGAGGTCGAAAGGACGTCTGTGATGCACTTGATGTAACTTTGATCAAGTGCTTTGCTTTTAACCACTCTTTGCACAATCTGCTCGAATGTACATTTTCTCTGCATGATCATTTAATTGTCCAAAGTCCCACACTAGAGGGATCATGCTTGGTGGCAATGCTTGGACTCTATACACAAGCTGGCGGAGAGGGATTGACCCCAGCTTTTCATCAGTCTCTTCAGCTCGTACTCTGTACCCAAGACCTGCAGATTCTAACCTTTGAATCATCTCATCAGTGTGTTTCCGGTAAGGGTTGCATGCAGCAATAATCTTCAATCCAGAGTTGGGTGTCAAACATTCCCCTTTCACTGTCCTGTCACAGAGAACTTCTTTAATACTGCTGATGGACTCAGTAGTGTTGGCCTCATCAAAGAAGAGAACAGAGTCAAACCCATAGTCTTCTTTGTTGATCAAAGCAATGTTTTCTGCTTCTCTCACTTTGGTGTAGATCATTTCTGAAGTTGTCCCTCCATGGACCTTGACAAGTTTCATGTTCTCAGTGGCCACTCCACACCTCCGCAATTCACAGAGGAATTTGATGAGTCTCGTCTTCCCACACCCAGTCTCTCCCATGATAATGACAGGGATGCCACACCTGAACCTCATGTGGATTGCGAGCATCTTCAATATATTGTCGGTTGTAAGCTCATAAGTTTCATCAGGGTCAAGAGGCCACTGGATACCAAGAACATTGCAGATTCTCTCTATTTTTTCAGATCGCGGTAGTGTATCAAAGTTAATGTTGAAAGGGACTCTCTGAAGTTTTAAGCCTTCATACAATTCCTTTGTCATTACATTCTTTTTTATAACCCTTTGAGATGTGGGATCAATGGCATCAACATAGTTTTGGTCATTGGGCTGAAGATGGAAACCAATGAAAGTCATGGACACATGATCATCATTAAAGAAGATGTATGGATGTGGTTCTGTTTCCCATCTTTTCCTGATGAGAAAAGGAGCCAGGTCTTCATCTCGGACACCGGTCAGATTGAATTCTAACCTCCCAGGACTCTGGTCAGAGATGCTGAGTGATGGAGTTGCAAAGTCCTTTGCCATCAAAATCATGAAATTCACCACAAAGGTTTTAAAACCTATTAGCGTGTCTGCAGTGAAATTGGCATCACAAAAAACAGACGTCTCACTGTCTTTTAGCTGAAGGTTAAGGAACCATGCAAAATTTCTCAGTTCTGCCCAGGATGGGTCCATAATGCCACAGTACATGAGAAGCATCTGAAGACATTCCACATGTGACCCCTCGACACCCTGATATGTGAACACATCTAGATTCTCCTGATTATGAAAGCGTATGAGGTACTGGTATGGCCGCTGAAAAGCTTCACTCCTGAACTCTTTATCATCCATCAGTGGGTCATCACTGCTCACAATGGTAGGATCCTCCTGCTTCCTCATTTCTAACATTAAAACCTCTTTGGGTGGTCGGCAGAAAATGTTGGGAAACACATCTATGAATGTGGAATTCATCGTTTGACCCTATGAAGAAAAGATTAATAAAAATAGCTAAGGTAAGTAAAAATGAAAAGATGAATGCTTATGATCTCTGCTAGTAAAAACTCTACCTGTCGAGTGGGATTTCTGGTTGACTTGACAGTGGGCTCTAAAATCTCAATGACATACAGCTGCTCATCATTGCACCTCCACATCTTTCCCTCAGAGTCCATTAAGTAACGTAAAATCAACAGTTTGAAAAGGAATTCATGAAGACCTTTCTGCACCTGTTTAAAGACAAAAAAAATCATTTAAACCATGAAAGACATGAACATTTTGAAAAAAACAAAAACAAAACAAACCAAAAAAAGAAATAAGGCATTTGCACAAAAAAAAACAAAAACCTATCATCTAACTTGGTAGTTACCGATGATGTGACATCAAAATGGAACATGGTGAGCTCTTTCTGTTTAGGGGTGTCCAACAGAGATTGAAGGATGACGGCCTCATCAACATACGGTTCAATCAAGCGAATGCATTTCTGCACCGATGGCTTTTCGGTGGACTGTTTCAGTTTTTCATACAGCCTCTTGATGTACAGAGATTTACCTGAAATTGGAGAATATTATGATCAGTGTTATGCATGACACATTACATTCTTGTGAAACTTTTGAACTATTTTATACATACCAACACCAGCTCTTTTGGATGAGATGACGCCAACACAGAGTCTTTCTTTAAATGCAGCTGCAGCACTGCACTGATCCGCAGGGACTATATAGTGTTTCTGAAGGTACATCTGGATCTTTGCCAATGATTCCTGGGGAATCATGTGCAATCTGTACTCGCTGAAAGCTGATGGAAGGTAGGCATGCTCTCTTTCTGAGCTGCAAATGATAACCAGCTTGTAGTCTTTCCTGCAATGCATTTTGATTCGCTGAAAAAAGTGCTCAACTTTTGAGCTCACGTCATATGTGAGGAGATCTCCATACAGCAGAGTATATATCTTCTGTCCCCTGTAGCCTGTGCTGAGACAGCGCCTCAGGAATAGCTCCACTTGTTCATATGGAGTTGAGGGATTGCAAAGGAGGACTTCATCATAGGTAGGAAGTGCCTCACCTTCATTGTTCATATATATGGAGATGCAAGATGTCAAGACATCATCATGTGGGCAAATAATAAGGTTTGGTTTTCCACTGATCAGACCCTTAGGTAGCTGTCTCTGAATGAAATTTCCAGTATTGTGATCAGAAATGTCTTCTTCACTGTCACTTTCTTCATTCTCATCATCTTTATTGGCCAGTATTTCCAACAATCTTCCAAGACTTCTGATATCAAGAATGTTTGGGAGAAAGTTCTTCATGTCATTCATGTAAGTATTCCATGTCTGATCAAATGCTTGCAGACCCCCTGCTTGTTGCACAAGACTTGTCAAAAGATCAAGCTCACTTGTGATTTCTGGATCTCCCACCTCACCTTTCTGCTCTAAAACAAAAGTCTGAAACTCAATGTCCTCGTTTTGCTCATGTGGTTTAGTGAGGATTTCATACTGCAATGCATGCCAGACATGCCTCAAGTCTACTGATGTGCATTTTGGTTTGATGAAGGATAGCATCATGAGAACTTCATCCTCTATATTGGTTACATTTTGCTGATTCAGCTTGCTGCATAGGTAGACTATCTGTTCGGCTGTGTAGTAGTTCAGATAGTAATGATGTGATCTTTGCTTGTCAACAAAATCCATCCAAAAATCCAAACATTTCTCCATCCTTTTGCAAAGATCAGGAAGCTGCTCTTCTACATTGCCCTCCACAATGAGACTGAGAGCATTGTCCAAATTGAAGTCCATCATAATGCAGGGTTCATGGCTATTTACAGAAGTGTTTATTTGTACTTCCCAGTTTCTGAACAGAGGATTTCCAGCAATGTAAAGAGCAATAAAGGCCTCAGCTAATCTTTGAACACTGGCAAAAACCTGCAAAGTAGAAATAATCCTCAGGTCAGGTGCAACCATGTTCTGTATATTCAGGCAAATACAAGCTATCAAACTACTTTGACACGTATTTTTTTGAATAAGATCCTAAAACCAGTCTTCAATTTAATGCAAAATCATAAAGTAATTTTCAAATATAGCACATCATGAAAATGAGAAATTTCACAACCTTCACAAGTCCTTCATTCTATCTGTGACCAGACTATTGAACCGTGCTTTGAATTGATTTTAATTATTAACTTTGAGCTTTTATCAAGCAGTTTGTACTCTTAATTCTATGGTTTTACTGATGTTTACTATCTTAACTTGTATACCTCTCTTCTTTTCTTGACCTTTATACACTTGGTGTTACCTGGCTTTGCACTGCAAATGTGTGAGGACTGAGACGGCATACCTCAGTATATCTGTTGGTATTGTGCTTGTTTATGTTTGTACCTGACCGGGTTGCTGCAAACAATTGCCCTTCAAGGGATCAATAAAGTTTTCTGAATCCGAATCAGAATCAACAAGTCCCAACTTGTTTCACTTTTTGAACCCAACCAGAGTTAGGCATTGGTTCCTTTCAAATTAAAATAATTTCGAAAAATACTTTGATTTTTGCATTGTAGAGGAATTGGCATAAACCAGTGGTTCTCAAACTTTTAATGCTGCGTACCACCTGAGAAACTGTTCAGCTCTCTGAGTACCACCATGATGACCAATTTTAAAATATAGCCATATGTGCCTTCTCAATTAGCTTTAAACACACAGAGATGTTTATTCCTTATTGTGGTTATTTATTGTTGCCTGAATTGTCACCTTACTGAATCAGACATTTACAACTCTGTCCAACAATTCTCACATAATCATACTCTCATACAAAGCAAAATAAACACTAAAAAGTTGTTACATCTGCACTGCAACTGAATATGCAACAAATATTTTTTATAAGACAATTTTAATTATCTCAAGCTACACATTTCATTTCGTATTTATAATGCATTGTATGTTTCCGATTTTTTTTAAAGTGAAAATTTGGAAAAAATGTGGAAAGTCATGACGTTCCCTCACGCACCACCAGAGAGCGGCATAAACAGTATAGAGAAAAGAATTCTAAACAACGCATAATTAAATAAAAAAAATAAGCCATTTACAGGTAATGGAAGGGTATGAATTCATAGTACTTAAAATATTTCAAAGTACCTCTGCAAAATGATCAACTTCATTCTGTCCTTGATCCCCTTTTCCAGACATGAGCATGAGTTTGTTTTGTAGTTCTCTCAAGTCCTCCAGAGAGTAGCAGCGCATCTGCAGGCCCTCATCATTCTCCTCTGGAATCTGCAGCTTCAGGGCAGTCTCAAGACTCAACTGAATCGAAGAACAGAAATACACTTGTACTTTTTCAAGACTTTGGTTTTCATTGAATATCTCTGTGCTGTTTGGACATAAGAGAAGTCCTTTTAAATGTTAGTTACCTTCTTTGCACTCTGTGCACTGATTAGGTAGATTCCTTTTTTGTTAATGGCTGATGCTAACGAGAGAGATGATAGCTCCACTGACCCATGACTGTCCTTCACAGTCTTCAGCCATTCCAGATGCCGTGCAGTGTCACGCTAGAAGAGAAAACACTCTTTTTAAGTTTTGTATAAAAATATTGTCATATTTCACCACCACAAAAATATCATTGTGTTTTTTTTGCAGCATGTTTGCTTAAACCCAATAAAGGCAATCTTATAACAGTAAACCAAGTGATTTCTTTCACAGCATTAGATTTGTATCTTATCTAATTAATATTTACCCTTGTTTACCCATACAAGGTACAGCCTCTAAGTTAAAGACTAACAGAAAAATACATATTTATAGCACAACATTTATTCAAAAAGAGATCATCACACAATGCACAAAGACACACACACAATCCAGCCTACAGATGATTGGCAATGGTGATTTGGCAAAATGCACTGCAGTTTCTGTCATCACCATCACTTCCAGCAGCATATTCCCTGACAGCTCCAGATACTTGACATGCTGAAATATCCTTGAGCAATCGGAGTTGGCTCTGTGACACATCATGAGTGCCTTTGAGTTGTTCACACATAATAATCGAGTGCCAACGGGAGACTACCAAGTGCAAGCTTGGCCCAAACGGTCTATCCTTGTGGCACTATGATTGACAAGAAAGTAGTTACTCCCTTGTCCAGCATAACTTCCTCTTGTTCATTTCAACCTTGGTACAAGGTGATTCCCATGTACCAAGCCCACTCTGCGTGAGTTTTTTTCTTTTTGTTATTTATTTAATGGGTACAGAGGATGTTACCAGATACTTTGATGTTATACTCATGTTATGTTATTGCCGTAATGAAACGAGAACCCCTCCCCCTGGTCCACGGAAAAATTGTCAAGCATTGACCGGTCCGCATTTACAAAAATCTTGGAGACCACTGATTTACCATACATTACCTTTTGTGAAACAGTGTTATTACAAGTATGCTTAATCATCCCCACATTCACTTAGTTGATTTTTAAAGTGTTGATCTTACAGCTTAACAGCTTTGGATTCAACTTCAAATGTTGCGGTTTAGGATGTGTTGCATGTGGCTAGGTTAGCCACATGCTTACTGACAGTGGAGTTAGCCCCTGGAGTTTTCCTTAATTTGATGCAGTAAAGTTAAAAAAAAAAAAAAAAAATGAAGGCTGAATTGTGGTATCTTCTCATGTTTATGAAATGTCATCTTACCAGTTTTTTTGGTAGGTTGCTGTCATTCTCTAAAGCTCTCCAGAGTTTCTTGAGCACTTCTTTGAGGGCAGAAAAGCCTGAGTCTGGTTTCAGCTCATAAAGCACTGAAGAGTAGCCCAGGATGGCATCATGGAAGCAAGCAACTCGATCCACATCCATGTCATTCTCCCCCGCAGAGATGGAGGCCAGGTCAACAAACACCTTCAACTCATTGATATCTGAAGTTTATATTTGAACAAACACTTTTTAAAACATATTTCAAAAGTTACCATAGAAATTACCTGGTGTTGGAACATGATTACAATAATTACCCTCTAAGGCATCCTTCACCCAATTTACAAAGTGTCTTCTGAGACCCAACTCCTGCAGACACAGTCTGCGAGGCTCTGTAATGTCCACCAGAACCATTTTTGCATGCATCAAATCACGGTCAATTCGACTCAGTGGCTCTTTCTGAAAATCTGCATGGATCTGAGGTGAGAAGAGTTTTTACTTAATATAATATCAGGGCTTCAAGACTTTATCTGTACTCATCATCAAACAAGGTCACTTACGATTTCTGTGAGTGTTTCCAAAACTCTGAAGTCCCCTTGAAGACCAAGAGTCTCTTTGACCATCATGATAACTTGAGTTGAGGCCATGGCCAGATGAAGCTCATGATACTGTTCAATCTGTTCAACTCTGCTGAGGATCCACTGCTTGTCCACTGATTTATCAGCTTTGCACATCATCTCCAGTTCCTTTGTTAGATCATCATACTTGCCCTTGTAGGCTCCAAAAAGCTGACCAACCTCTTCCAGTCTTATACTGCCATTCTTCAGACGAGTGTAAATGTCTTTGTAGTCATCAAAGCAAGGCAAGAAAATATCCTCATATATCACGTCAGGTGTTGCCATTATGTCCACTTTCTGATGATCATCAAATTCCTCATCCTCCATTTCTTCAGCAGCCAGGTCTCTGGCATGTTTATCCCAACAGATTTTGAATATATAACTCTCTTTGAAGGTGTGCAGCTCCTCTGCCATATCTCTGATTTCATTTCTGAGGCTGAAGAAAGTGACAATACCAGTGTTTGTGGCCAGTTGGTCAAATCGATAAACCTCCATGAAATGGTCCAAGGGCATCATCTCAATGTTGATTTGCTTTTTGTTCTCCAAGTCAGCGACATCAACTATCATGGATATTAAGAAAGCTTGCGTTAAAGTTACCCCAAGAAATCAAAGTGAACAACTCCACTGACATGGTCACCATACCTGTCATATGTTCCTCAAGTTTGTGGCACATTGTTAAGATGACATCCACAAGCTCCACTTCATGGTACACAGCTTTTACCTCTTCTCGTCTGCGCTGTTGTAACAGTCTCCTCATTTTAGAAATGTCTCTGTATTGTTCATACTCAGAGAAGCACTCTGTTAAAATCAAATCACACACACATACAAACATCTCAGTGTCCTGGACACTATTATGATTAGGTTCTTAGGTTTTGAACAAATCTCTTAAGAGACCCCATAATTACCCATCTTCACTAGATCCAAGAAGGCATCCTGTCTGTCCAGAATGCTGTTGAGGAGACTGATCTTAATGTGTCCTCGAACCAGTTGATTGTTGATGGCTTTAAATGATGTTATGGCTTCAGCAATTCTGTCTCCAGCATCTTCAGAGAGCTTCTCAATCAGCTTTGTGTCTGTTTCTGTAATTACAGAATCTAAAGTTCAATGTTTTTAGCTTAAATTACAGACTCATACCTAACTTACTGACTTATACCTTAGATTGATGAGCTAAGGCTTGGTTACTCATAAGGTTTTGTTTTTATAACAAAATTTTGGTTTCCCACCCTAGCCAATGGTTTTGAATGTACAAGTTGTAAATGTTCAATATTCTTCCTGAGATACCATGTAGCCGGAAAATGTCTTTGGCAGCAGTCCAGGAGAGGAGGTGTTGAAAGACAACTTCTTGATCTTGTCGATAATTTCCTCGACTGTCCGTTGGCCAGGATTTTTGGATGATGGTAGAGATGAGTTTACCAAATTTCCAACTTATCTTCCAACCTCTGGAATAGTGTCCCTTCAGACCTGGTCTGTATACAGTGAAATCATTTTTAAAATTCTTGTAGGGAACCTGTGTAGAATCTTTTCATTCTTCTCAGTGGTTATTTCTCAACAAAGTTCACATTGCATATTTAATTAGTAGTTACAGATTTTCACCATATTTTCTCATTTGTAAATACAATGAAATAAATTTGGTACTGTGATTAAATAAGTCAGGACTGGTTAAAACTATGCCACTCATGTGTAAATGTCACATACCTGACACAAAGATGTAACAGCTTCAAGGGCACACTTCTCAACACTGGAAGCAACATGTGGATGGGAACCACTGAGATCCTCTATGTTTTTGCAGTAGAATTCAATTTGGTTGAGAGCAGATTCCTAAAATCACATAGTGAAATTACAAATAATATACATTTATCAAAAATAACACTCCTTCACATGTATCACTTACCTGTTTGTACTTGCCCTCAAAATCTCTTGTGAATGTCTGCCTCCACTCTTTAGTGCATTTTTCATCACTGAAGTTGATGGAAATGATGTTGTTCCAAATCTGTAAAAAAAAAAAAAAAAAAAAAAGGAAAAAATATTTAAGCTACAAGCTTCCACTTGTATACTTCATTTTATGAAAAAAAAAATGCCAGTTCCTCACTTCAATCTCTGTTGTCCTATCTTGAAAATAAAATGATCTGCTGAACAAACTCTGTCTGAAGGACTGACTCATCCAGTCTCTCATTATCTGCATCGCCTGAGAGATCTCCATGTCTTTTGCATTTTGTTGCTTTCCGTCTCCCTCTTCAGCCTGCGAAATTTGAATTATTGGGTCAGTTTTTGACATTTGCAAATAATTACCAGTAAGGCTTCTGCTTTACTTCAGATGCATGAAGTATATTTCTTATACCTGTTGCTTGTTAAATCGAACACAGTTTGACACTGATGCAACCAGATTTATGCACGCGACAGGGATATCAGGGAAGTTTTAACCATATGATCCCACTTTGACCCCTTTGCAGATCTTCTCCAACAGTTTCACTGCTGCTGCCATACACTCCCTTCTGTAGGCCTCTGAGAAGCAACTGTGATTAAAAAAATTAAAAAAACACATGTATGAATTAAAAAAAAAAAGACTTCCTTTTTTGTGGTTGAAAGTTTAAAACGCTTTTCCATTCTCTATACTTTGGTGATCAAGTTTACAGAAAAGCCCCAAAAATATTAAACAGAGAAAGCAGGTAAACACTTTAAACAGAAATAAAGCGCTTCGTCAATTATTCATTTAAAAGACACGAGTGGCAAAATGATGCAAAAATCAGTATTTGGAAAGAATTTTTGAGCACTCCATACCTATATTTTTCCTCAATGAGATGGCCTTGGATGTGGGTGAGAATGTCAGTTACATACTAAAAAAAAAGGAAAATAAAAAAAGGAGAAAATTATTTAAAAATGACAAAAAGGAACATATGAAAGTTTATCCATACATGTTGATCAGGTTTCTTGATGATCTAGTAGCTACAGACGTTCAGCAGAATCCTTCAAGACTTACAATAATGGATTAACATTCGTCACTTCCTGAACATAGTACAATGTCTGTTTACTTCCATTCACCTGAAAGCTGATAGCAGTGATGTCCTGAGGAATCTTATTAGTGAAAACATGAAGCAGGTCCAGAAGCTCAGGGTTCATGTTTCCAATACACTCCATCAGTTCATCGACTGGCATCAGATACAAACAGGACCGAACTAAAAGTGGATCCACCTCAATCAAGTGGCTGCATTTTTTCATCAGATTTATAAGCGCCCTGAAAACAAAAGAGCAATCACAAACTTAGCAATCAGGATTTGTGAGCAATCACAAATCCTGTGTCACTCAACTGACACAGGATGAATAAATATGCAAACTATGATTTACAGTGTGTAAGTAAATGTAGAGGGAATCTTACTTCCTATATTGACTGCTCATATACAGTACATTGCTCAGGTCAAGGCCTTGCAAACCTCCCCAAGACACACCATACTTCACTTTTCCAGAAGTTTGTACTTCAAAGGGCTTGATGTAGGAGGAAAGCCTTTAAGGAGGTGCAGAAGTGGTAGGACCAAAATCCATCGAGGCATGTCCTCCATTTTTTCACAGATTTTGATCAGAGATGCCAACATTTCTGACAAACTACAACAGAAATTATTAGAGCATTTGAGGCAAAATAAATCAGAATTATGAGTGGCAATACATCTTACTGATAATGTGTACTTATGTGTTTCCTGAAAATAACTGATACTCACCTTTTAAAACAGACACGTCCTGAGAAAACTCTTCCCAGTACTGAAGGAATCTGTCCTTCTCCAGTTTGGGTAAACACAGAGCAGTACAGTACAGAGCCGACTGAGCTCAGCAGGACTAAGTTTGATCTGATACTGTTTCCATACATGAAGCATGATCACAGCTGCCTTAAAGGGGTCCTGAATAAAGTAACTCTTTCCAGCTTCACCCTTCAACTGAGGAGTCACCTTTGTCAACATGAACTCTTTCAGCATCTTCCTCACCTATGAAATTACAACACGATAAAGAGGAGTTAAACTGAGTCAGTATTGTGAAAGTGTCCAAACCTTGGACAGAACAACTCTGAACTTACATCATCTTCTCCAAAGTTTAAGGCGTCCCATTTCTTTTCTTTCTCTTCATAAACAAAAGGGTTCCCATAAACCTGAAAGAACTGATTTAGCTGAACCTGAAAACTGCTCAGATTGGTATCACTCCAGCTCCTGAGAAGATCAAATATGGTCTCAAGCATTATGTTCCCTGCTATCCTTCTGCCTTCAGTCAGACTTTTCTGTTGTTCAGACCAGAATGAGAATGCTTCCTTTAAGCGTTTCAGCACGCCTTTTGATGGCTCGGCACAGATGATGTCATCATATTGATGCCAGTCCCCTT
Organism: Hirundichthys speculiger; assembly: GCA_018398805.1. Taxonomy (NCBI): domain Eukaryota; kingdom Metazoa; phylum Chordata; class Actinopteri; order Beloniformes; family Exocoetidae; genus Hirundichthys; species Hirundichthys speculiger. The sequence continues at coordinate 1,686,566 of JAGFBZ010000958.1, forward strand.
AAAAATAACAATAATAACAACAATAAAACACAAATACAAGTGTCTGCAATAAAACAGTACAATACAGTAATATCAAGTGAAATTTTTAATTACTAAGTCAAGACTGCATTTACCATCATTAGTGATGAGTTGGGGTTTCACAAACAAACATCTGTTAGTGTGATCCAGTGAAGAATTCATCTTATATATGAACTCATATTCATACTTCTGCTTTTTATCCTTGTAGATGATATATTTGTACGGTATTGACTCAGAAACAGTACGTTTTTTGCTTGTCGTCAGACTTCCTTCAACCAGATATCCATGTTCTCCAAAATCCCTGCATGAAAAGAAAATAAATCTAATGGAAGTGGTGCTCAATCTGTGAGACAAATTACTATATAACCCCTGCATGCCATGCAACATGCACACACCCAAAATTTGTATTTCTTTATCTACCTCTATGTGGGGATAGTTTAACCCTGAATTAGAGATCATAGTTGTTGTTAGAGCTGCTTTGTCAAGAAAGAAATTGCTTAGTATGCTATATATAGTAATTCAAAACAGTAAAGACCAGTAAATTATTGGCCATATAAACAATAGTGCACAGAATTTGCCACTAAAATAAATAAACTCAAAGAAAACATGAAAGAATGAATCAACAATGAGGTCCAGGGAATATATGCTCTTCTACTACCATCCACATGTCAGAGTACAATGACTTTTTTAGGGTGTGACTTAAACCAGAGAAAAACCCATTTCACATCTTTGCAGTCCTTCAAGAGGACACACTCTGGTTTGTCGCATTCCTTTGCATAAATGTAAGTTTTCCTGCTTTGCACAGACATTTACCACACACTGGTCCCATTTGCAAAAGACAAGTATTACCTGGGGACCGTTGGTAATCTGTACTAATAATCCATTGCCAGTGCACTATATCTGTGATTTGAAAAGTAAACATTTTACCACAAATTACAGGATTTCAGTGATTTGTGAGCAAGGGTCTTTTTATTTTTATTTTCTCTGGCTGCCTTTTCTGCCTCTTTCCCAGTGTAATTATGACAGCTGCAGTGGACCAAACTAGGATGGAATCAGTTAGGAAAACACGCTCAATCTTAAATTAAATGGGAATATCCCTATCCAATACATCACTTGACATGCTGCAAGATTATGTGAATATTTGAATTTCACTGCTTCTCTCTCACATAATAGTTACCTGGTCACAAATAGTTCAGCTGCATTATCATTCCATGCACCAATGAGGGATCCAAATCTGATGAAGACTTGATCTTTATCAGGATCAAACTTGAAATCCTTTGAAAGGACGGCATGGAAGTAAATTGTGAGTCTGTCACATGCAGCAATGGTCTTTCTCTGAGTCAGTCTATGAAAACAAATACAAATATGAGATTGCTGTATTAGATATAACGCACAGAAAGAACAAGTTGTTTGAAAAGCTGTATTAACAGTCATTTGACTGAAATGTATCACATTTTAGGGGGAGGGTCTTTTGGGATGTTATCCTTGCTGTCCCCTCTACAATCTTTATCATCATCTGAAGTTGTATCCTCCACCCCCCCAGACTCCTGCTCCTCCATGTCGTTTGCTTCCTCTGGATCCACACTGGAGCCTGAGTTTTCAGCCTGTAATGTCAAATATGAATGTTAAATTGTTACAAGAAAATTAAAAAAAAATTGCAGCTCTCTCTTAGTGTGACTTCTCATTCAGTCTAGTAATACCTTTGATGATGGAGGGATCTGCTTCTGTTTCTGGTCCTGTTGGCCCTTTTCCTTCTGTTTCTGGTCCTGTTGGCCCTTTTCCTTTTGTTTCTGGTCTTGCTGACCTTTTTCCTTCTGTTTCTGGTCCTGTTGGTCTTTTTCCTTCCGTTTCTGCTCCTGTTGGTCTTTTCCCTTCTGTTTCTGGTCCTGTTGGTCTTTTTCCTTCTGTTTCTGGTCCTGTTGGTCTTTTTCCTTCCGTTTCTGCTCCTGTTGGTCTTTTCCCTTCTGTTTCAGGTCCTGTTGGTCTTTTTCCTTCTGTTTCTGGTCCTGCTGCCTTTTTCCCTTCAGTTTCTGATTGTCCTGACTTTTTCCCTTCTGCTTGGGGTCTCCACTTTCTGTCTCATTTGGATCCATTTTAGCTTTCTGGGCCACTGCAGGTTGTGTAGTAATGTTTGTTTCTGCTTTGTCTTTAAGAATTTTTGGGGCAGTCTTTTGATCTTTAGGATTAGCAGCCTTTGTACGCTCAGTACCTGTCTGAGAGGTCTTGTTCTCTGAGGTTGGAGTTTGATCGAGAGTGTCATCTGGTGCTGTTTTGATTGTCTGATCCTGAGTTGAATTCTGTGCATCAGGCTTTCCATCTTTAGGGTTACCTGTGGCTTCCTCAGACTGATCTTCTGTACTAGCCTCGGCTGTACTTTCACCCTGAATAACTTGTGCATCTTCAGAGGAGGCAGCTGTATTGTTAGCAGCTAATGAACTAGGTGGTATTTCCAGGGAGGAGAAGTCATCTTGGAGTGAATCTAGTGTTTTTTTCACTCCAACGTCAGAACTTTCACTGTCACTGGAGGTTCCTCCATCATCTCTCTTCTTCTGCTGGCTATCTCCCAGAGAAATAAGAGATAGGTCAGACAGGCTTGGATCTTGATCGGACGATGAGTTACCATCTTTTTTCTTTTTGTTTCTCTTCTTCTTTCTTTTCTGTAAAGAGAAGGAAAGAAGATAGATCTCTGTTGCAAAGTGCACATCAAAGTGAAATTCAGAATTAAGGAAGAGAGAATTATCTTAAATCTCTCTCAAAAAAACAAAAATCTAAACTAGGAAGATCAGTTGTTCAGTTCTTGGCTTCAGCAGTCTACATTTTTAAGCACTCTTTGGTATGCTATCACAGAGCTGTCTGACAACAGAAAGTCATCAAACTACCAGGAAAATTGGTTCCCCACATTCACAGACATGTAAGACAGCTGCTTGAGAAGAATTTTAAATATTTTCAAGGACTCATCCTATCTTTGACACACTGTTCACGATTGCCATCAGGGAGGCATTACAGATCATGTTTCTCATTTATAATATAAACAACAACGATTTCATTTTTTCAAATTATACTCGATGTAGGGTTCAGCGTCCTCCCCAAAGACCCATGAAGCTGGGGGTCAATTCACTGCTTTTCTAGATAGAGGACACCCGTTAATACACTGATCCACCCCAGAGTAAACAAGTTCAACGCAAATATAATCTAATCCAGTCATGATCAGTCCAATTCATTAAACAGAATTTTTATTTAAGGTATTTAACACCTGTTTATGAAAACTGTTCTGCTGAGGAAATTAACAAATTGCATCAAATCTTCAATTCGATCCCCCATTCTGAGCATACATGGAGCAGCAATGGAAGTGTAGAAAAAAAATCCTTTATAGGAAGACACCTCCAGAAAAGTGGGACTCAGGGAGAGAGAGCGCCTTCTTCAGTTCAAATGGGGGAAATGTGTGTGAGGCTCAGTGTTTTAGAATAGAGCTTATTGTGATAATAATATAATATTGTGAAGCGTCTTGAAAAAACCTTTAAGGTTTGAAAAGGCGCCATAATTAGGGATGCACGATAACTGTTTTTTTTTAAACCGATACCGATAACCAATAACTTTCAGCTCCTAAAGGCCGATACCTATAACCGATAACACACACATATACCTAAGATCATTACATCAATACTATGAACAAAACCCAAAACAGTTTTGACTCTTTAAATGAACAGATATTTATTTTTTCCAATGAAAAACTACTGGCAAGCCTCTCAAACATTTTCATAAAGCTATCAAACAAACCTATTTGATATCTCACATCAACTTAAATAAGTTGCATTACTTACTGATATAAAAAATAAAGGCTCCTTGAACTGATGAAAATACATGCATCAGAATTACTAACTGAAAAAATGCATTCCTCAATGACAATAAAAAATAATGCACAGTGCATAATGTACTGACACAAGCTAGACTTGTCTGTGTAAATAAACTAAAAAAGTGCACTCCATAGTAACAAAAAATTATGTTTAAAGGATTTTGGCTAGTGGTTCCATTCAAATGAATGCCTTTAATTAAAGTAAATGAGGTTTAGTAGTTTTTTTTTTGTTTTTTTTTTTAAATCTCATGGAAGCTTTAGATGAGAGAGATGACGGTGATGAGCAGAGAGGAGGGAAGCTAAGCGGAGGGGTTGACTTGCTGCTGGCTTCCTCACGTTAGCTCATGTTAGCTCACGTTAGCTCGATTTCAAAACTCCATGGAAGCGACGGTTATGTTTCAGCTGGCTGATCGGGTTTGACGTATTGAAGCTTGTGCTATTTTTCCCTCCTTCGCTTGGAGCATTTGTCACAAATAACCAGCGAACTATCTTCTTCTGAAATTTTAACGAAGTTCTACACCATCGCCGCCATTTTTTTTTTCAGCGCACTGTTCGGCAATGCTGCATTCAAGGTGTAACGTAAATTCCTCCGTTCCCTCGTTTGCTCGTTGTTTTTTCGGCCTGATCTATTTTTCTATTTTTTATGTGTAAAAAATACTGAGAAAATACTGAGAATATCAATTAAAGTCAGCAACTACCAAAATGATGACTGAGTTAACAAGTTGTTTTCTGTCGTGAGAGGGTATTCTTGATTTTCCTTACTGAGACATTGTTTTTCTGATTATGCCGACATCACTTGAACATAAGATTCACTGCCGGTCATTCAAGGCTCCAAGGGAGCGAGGCACTGCCGTGTTAATATATATTATATATTATATATATACAGTAGTCGAGTTGTAAAAAAAATTCAGGGGGGATGGTCAATGTTTTTCACTAAAAAAAAAAGTGGCAGGGGCAGGGCTGTAAATTCATTATCAAAACAAAACACTGTAAATAAGACTTCTGAATCCTCTCAAATCAAGTCAAGCCAAGTTTATTTTAAGTGCAAAATCATAACAATTATCTGTTTTTTGTGTTATTAAAGACAGTACAGAAGTACAGAAAAACTCTCTCAACATTTTACAATACTTTTCCTTTTCTCCCCTCTGGTGCACAGTTTTTAGTTTCTCAGTTTCAAGTCTCAGTATCTCATAGCAGTTTCCAAAGACTGTCGTAATCATGTTTTTTGTCGACAATTTTTCGTGTTCTTGCTTTCTGATTGTTAGCTAAGCAGTGACTTTGAAGATTAATAGATTAATGTGCCTTATAGCCACTGAAATAATGAGCTACATACTAATAGGCCTACATATGAATTACAGTATAGGTTAAAATCACATTTATCATATTCACTGTAATATTAAATTACAGGCCACAGCAACAGGCCCCAGGAGGGGGAAAACTATTTAATGTCACCTGCCTTGAACATCTGAATTTTAGCTAACATCTTCACTTATTTTTGTTGCCTGATGAGTCTTATTGATAAAAATAATATAGCCCTGTGAAGAATATTTCATCATTAATTCTGGTCAAATATTTGAGACAAACTCTCGTCTAACGCTAACAGTAAATATCTGTTTTACGTTTGCCACGCTCATAAACCAGAATCTAACGTAACTGAATGACAAGTCCTGTGTTTCCTCAAACTAGTTAACAAGATAGATGAACGTTAACATGAGTTTGTCTCAGCTAGTTTACAGGCTACACAGCAAGCTTGGAAAACTAGCTGTGTTGTTATTGTGCAACCTGTGGCGAGTCTGGCGACTTTTGTATAGATTAATGAAAAGTAGTGATTGAGATTCTTGATTTATAGCTCACCTGTCATTTGAGTCTTTTTAAAAAACTCCCTGACATCTCGTTGTCCAGCCGCTCGTTTCCTCATGCTCACATTGCAGTGCAGTTAATCCTCAAGATGTCGCTCTGCGCAGCAGCTCGTGCCGCTCCCTCAGGCATCAATTAACCAATTGAAAATAATAATGTTGCGTCATTGCATGTTCGCGTGCCCCTGTGCCCTCAGATTTTATTATTTCTTTTGCTCAACATGCGTACTACTTTCTAATAATGAAATAATTATAAGTTATATTCCCAACATTTACTGTAAAAAGGGGAGGGATGGAAAGGAGAGGAGGGATGGCAGTTTTACAGGGGGGATGATTTTGATCGTTTTTATTTCAGGGGGGATGCCATCCCCCCTCATCTCGAGTACTGTATATATATATATATATATTTATATATATATATATATATATATATATATATATACAGTACTCGTATATAGTATACAGTACTGTATATATACAGTATATGTTATCGGGGCTATTTGTCATGATATTGGACTTATCGGGCTGACGTCATAATTTCCTGTTATCAGGCCCGATAGTTATCGTGCATCCCTAGCCATAATGTAGACCATTTACCATTTCTCTGTCAAGTGCCCTGAGATGGCTTTTGTTGGAAATTTGTGTCACATAAATAAACTAAACTGAAAACGATTGACACACAAACTGACATTAACAATAAGGAGCACAGGCTGCTTCAGTAAGACTCACCTTTTTCTTTGAGTTTTCCTCCTCTTCATTTGGTCGTTTGGAAGATCGTTTACTTTCATTGTTCTCTGCAAGTTGGTCATTTATCTGAGAATTTGATTCCTCAGTTCTACCCTCCAGGTCTGCTTGCAAGGATTTAGGCTGACCGCCTGTATCAGAATTTAAGACATGGTTATAAAAAAGGAAGATTTCATCTTGAAATTACTTAATTAGCAAATAACCTTGCAAATCAAATACCAAATATTTAAAGTATATATTCTCCACATTGAATGACATTCACTTTTATCACTGGGAAGCCATCTGTGTCTTATATTTTATTATTTTACTTCAGCTTCGATACAACACACCTGAGTTTGTTAATAAGGTTGCAACATTTAAGTTTGCATTTTCTCATGGCCTCAGTTAGTTTGAAAATTACTGCTCATTTCCCAACACAAGCACTGCTACAATGTGACCCGAGAATATAACAATTCTGCCATCTTCAGGTTGAAACACTTTACTGTTTTGAAGACTTGAATCACATGTTAATCACACCCAACTTTTTTTTCAAATATTACTCTTTTATTTAACTAAAAATGTCAATTAACTTTGTAGACGGACTTTTATGTTCGTAAACAGATTAAACATGCAGTTAACCCTCCGTGACACACTTAATGAAATACAATACAAGTGCAGTATGAATCCTGCTTCTAAACATTTATAATGTGTAGCATGAGAAGAAAGAATCACAAAAACCTGTGTCACTTTCAGTCAAACCCTAGTAACTTCTGTATATTAGATCAAACATTTGAGCTCCACATGGACATACCCTGTACGGTTTCAGGTTGGGCAGACAGTTTATTGCCACAGAAACTGCAGAACCTGGCTCCTTCCTCTGAAATATTATGGCCACAGCCTGAGCACTTCATCTTCAGGCTTCAGCGATCTCTACAAAAGAAGAAATAATTTTCACTTCACGTCCCGCCCTGAAGGAGATCCCTTTCAGTTTCAGTTTTGCCAGTCATGGTCATATGATTATGTGATCATCTTTGCGACAACCAGGTGGAACAACCTTGTTTGTCTCATTTGGACTTTGGCCTGCAAAACTTTATTATGTACCAAAATAGCAAGATTATACTGCAACAGTGTCAGTAAAACACTACACATCTACCTTCATGCACTGACCACAGAGCGGGGAAAAACGTAAGAGCTCCTACAAGCCACCAGAATCCTGCTTTAAAAGAGTTCAGCATCCCAAGGATTCAAGAAGATTACACTTCTGACACTGATGTCAAGTTGGCAAAGAGAGACCCTATTTTGCGGAAAAGTTACTTATTCATTATATTGTTTTTTTCTCCCAGTTTTGTCACTAGACATGTAAATTTCTTTTAGCAGAAAATAATATCAAGTAACAGATATTCAACAGGTCATAAAAATGATTACTGGATCATATGATGTGAAAGTGAAACTTCTGAGTAATTCGGTGCTTTATTTCATTTTTTGAATAACTCATCCTGGCCTGCTACCTGCGCAGCTGTTTTCACTGAACGCCTCTGGAGCTTTGAAAGGCTGGCATCAGCCCGGGGGCCACAGTTTGCCTGGTTGCCTAAAACCCACAGAGAAGAGGTGTGACCAAGAGTTTAATTGGCCAAAACTATTTATTAGAGTCCAGTATTATGGCAATCGTAAAGATTAGCACCAGAGTTTCTGCAAAAGCAGCAGAGACTGGGGCTGGGCAATATGACCTCAAATAAATATCAAGATTTACTTAACATTTTGCCCCAATTACAATTAATGTAACAGTTATTTTAGTTTGATTTTCTTTTCCTTGCTCTCATATACCACTGACAAAGGTTTTACTGTAAATATACTCTGCTATTACAATTGCAATATTTTTCTCATAAAACCATAGGCCTACATCTTTGTGAGTTTAAAATAAACTAAGGGAAACACACACAGATGAACTAGTTATGGAATATTTTTTTAGCAACGTAAATAACTGACATTGGCAAGATGATTTTTTTTTATTAATTGCCCAGTCCCAAAACAGATAGATAGACAGAAAATTAATGAAGTTAGGCCTCATTGAAAAACAGCAAATTACATTTAGTTATTACATATACACATGGGTTTCCGAACAAAAATCACTACATCATAAATGGTATTGTGTGTCAATTGTATTCACATTTTATGGCGAGATAAAAAGACAACCAGTTGATATGGATTATTTTTTCCTCCTTTAGAGGACAGTGGAACAGCCATGGTTTTCCGGTTCAGAGTGATACCTCTTTCATTTAAAAAAACAAAAAAATCTATGCGCTCGCAGTTCAGCCAATCACATTTGTTTTGCATAAAAACCTGTATCAAAGCATCCTGTTTATTGAGGACAACAAAACTGAAAATGACAGCTTATCAGCCACTCGTGGCCTAACGTTTATCTCTGAGGTTACGCTACACATTTGTTATCGACGCTGAAAGCAGCGAGCCGCAGTGAAAGCAGCGGGCCGGCTCTAAAAGTGAGCCGCGAGCGCGCTAACTAGCTTCCGAGCTGCTGGCCTCCTGCGCACTTAACAATAATAACGTGCAGGTGTCACCACACTTTTCACCTATGACACACTCAGTCAGAGTCTAAAAGTGAGGCGTCTTCATGCCGCACAGACACGTCCTGTGACAGCGAAGTTTAACGGCCGTTGCAGCCAACGGGGCTTGTTTATTCCTACTTTGTTGTAACGTATTTTCTGACCCACCCACCTCCCCTCTGTCCCATTCAGCATAAACATGTCTGAACTTACCACTTCTGACCGAGTCGCTACATCTGTCTCCGCTCAGAAAACCTCCAGCTCCACTAATATCTGCCGCCGGTCCTGAGTGTCCTGCGAACTGAGTGGCGTTCAAGAGCTCGTTTCTTTCAGTTCCGCATAACCTTAAAGTTTCGTTTTGTCAGAAATGGGCGTCAACCCATCGTTTTCCCTTAAAACTTATGTTTGTCAGTATCTGTCTGAGTCTGAATTGGAATGACAAGTTTTCATTCAAAGTTGTAGAAAGTTATTCATATTTCTGTCACAGTTTTATTGACCTCATTAGTCAGCATGCTATTTGTTTTTTTAATTGACATTAAAACTGAGCACTAACAGCAAAATATGTGCACATAATGACGTTATCCTTCATCCTACTAAAGTTTTTTCAGGCATGTCACTTCATGGCTGTGTCTTCATAATGCATTATTTTAATTTATTTTTGTAGGCTCAATGTTAAATGCCTACTTGGGTTCGCTTAGGTGGATGTGGCCAGATAGGATACCTATTTTGGGCAGAGGCTCATTCATCAATCTACCTGAACTTAACATTTGTGAGCATTTCACATGAGGCCAACGTGGAACACATGGACAATCCCATGTGGGGCTTTCCAGCCTATTTATCTCTCATTCTTGTATGAACAGTGGGCACGCCTGCTTATTTGTTTTTATTAATTATCTAATAATTTGTTGTTATGTATCCCTACAATGCAGGATGTGTGCTGCAAGCCCCCCAGTGGCCAGTGACAGCAAATTACTCTGCCAGTGCTTTCACTCACTGAAAACTTCACAATGAGTAAATATGAAACTTATGCAGCCCAATACACGAGGGGGGAAAAAATGAGTCAGTTAAAAGTGGAAAGGAAAACGAAACAGTGACTGGTAGGTAGGGAGGTGATTACAAAGTATGGAGCCCCGTTTGGGTCATAATTAAAAGAATAAATGAGTCTATTATTATGATATATAGGTGTTTATTATAATGAAATATGTATCCATTATTATGAATTGTTTCCCATTATTATGAAATATATGTTAATTATTATGAAATATTTCCCATTATTATGAAAAAATGTAAATATTATCAAATATATTTTTATTATTATTTAATCTTAGCTTAATGCATAATAGTTTATTTCAGAATGGCTTTTTTATTTAAGAATGAGTTTTTACATAATTGCTTCCTTTTTCATAAGAATGAGCTTTTACATAATAATGACATTTTGCCACTGGGCGGGACCAGTGGTTGACGCTCATTGGCTGATCCTTCGCAATTCTACGCTCTGACATCGACTAGTTGGTGGGGGACTCGCATCGAGCCTGTTGGCTACCTCTCGGAGTAAGTCAGAAAAGGATCTTTCTCCTGTCGCCATGCCGTCAAAATCAAGTTTTCCCTACATTTCACGCTACATTTCCTAGTCGATGTCAACTTTTAACCGTAAACTGAGGTGCATTCTGCCACCTACTGCCCTGGAGTATATACATTGCTCCTCTCGCCCACTATCGATATTCACTGTTCTGTTGCTTATGCCTGAATGAAAGAGCAGCCAATCACATAAATGGCTCCGCCCTCTATGCTGTGATTGACACACAAATCATTCTTATGAAAAACAAAGCCATTATTATGTAAAAGCTTATTCTTATGAAAAACGAAACCATTATCATAATAATGGGAAATATTTAATAATAATAAACATGCAATTCATAATAATGGGAAATATTTCATAATAATAAACACCTGTATTTTATAATAATAGACTCATTTATTCATTGAATTATGACCCAAACAGGGCTCCATAACAAAGTGGCGTCACGGGACCTGCATGATGAAGGTAATTTCCCTCAGTGTACGGCAAGGGCAGGTTTGTTTGATGTTTCAAATCTACATGAGGGTTTAGGCATTAGTTTGTTTAAAGTCATGAGGACAAAAAAAATGGTCACCAGACTGATTTGTGTGGCAGCTAATTAGAAAAGATTTTTCAGTGAAAATGAAAGTGTGGTGGGTTATTTGAATCAAGTTTGCCTTAACAAGAGATACACGCTCAGTAAAGGGCAAACCACTTGGCCCTGCAGGTGTTTATTGTTATATAGCCTCCTGTGATGCCTGTGGGACGACCTTTAATCCTGTTTATCCTCAGCTCTCACACAGCACTCACTCAACCTCCAAGGAGTTTGTAGTTTTCTCTGAGGACAGTCGTCTCTAATTTATTACCCATGATATACTCTCAGATTTTCAGCAGAGGGCAGACCGAGCCAGATGTTTACTGCATCTGTAACAATGACTCATTTCAACCAGAAGGGTTCCCATGTGACTGCTGGAGTCATCTAACAGAGTCTCTGGCTCTGACTTGCTGCAACACCAATCTGAGGTGTTTCACTGAGGTAACTCCACTTTGACTTTCCTGTTTCATTTTATCTCGGCTTATTGCCATGGTAACTTGGCCTGCAGTCATAAGGTCTTTTCCACATCCAGGCTGTCAGATTGTATGATAATGAAATCTGTCTTTCACTATGATAAATAACATAGCAGCATAATGAAACTACTGACAAGATCTCTTATTATTACAACTCAGTGTTTTTATTCTGCCTTCATTTGTCCAATATATCAGTCCAATATGCGATTTGTTTCAAATAATCTCTGCCTTACAGATAGGTGAACTTGTTGTAAATATGAAACATCTCAGGAGGAAAAGTACAAAGAGAAAAGAAATGGTGGTATATCTTAAAAGGAAAACACAAACTGAGAACATCTGTGACTGCAAATGACAGCTAAACAATAATACATATGTAATAATACATTATTTAAAAAAAAAAAACACATTTTCATGAATTAAATGTTTAAATCCAGTATGTACGGTAGTGCAGTGGAGCATAAGTGGTCCAGTTTTTAGTACAAGAATCTTAGTATTTCAAATAATATATAAGTTGACCTTCTTGTTAGCCAAGATTATGTTTTGATGGAAAAGATATGCAATAGAGCAGGCAAAGAATATGTGGTATGACAGCTAAGATGTACTCCAAACCACTTTTTCATACATCATATATTACTAATGATTATTAAAATTGTATTGTATGTATTTTGTGTGCTTCCAAAATGCCTTTCAAGATATCCTCTGTTAAATTTGGTCACTTTCAGTAGAGTTCTTTAAACCAATGAACATGAAAGGTTTTTCCAATGTCTGATAATATTGTTTGTGCACAAGCACTTCATTTCACAAATTCTGTCAAAGCGGGTTGTAGCAAAACATTACGTGCGTACACATATTACTCAAAACGATGTCTGATGTCTTGAAGGCTCAACATATGAAGGGTTTAGTCTTTGGATTAATGTCTGGGGCCTGAAAAATAAGGGGAAAAAAAAGATATATATACACTCAGGCTGCCTTAAGGTCACAATTATTAATAAAACGTGTGCTTATTGAACTTTACCTGCACACTGTGCTGTAAATGACACATTCACCATCATCATGGGAGTCCGTCTGCTGCTCCCTGCAGGTGACAGAGCTGATGACTGGCTGATGCAGCATGAATAACTCTTAAAAATGAAATAATGACAGATGTGAAACCATCTCACCTGTCTGACTTTTTCTTGGGGACGACAGCTGCATAGATGGCCTCTGCTTCACACTGATTTTTCCTCTCGTAGTCGGCCTGTGTCAGACATCAACCAGCTGACGTACTCTCCATCCTAGATTTGATCATACGTGAAGTAGGCAAGAAGTGTCAGTTTATATTGTCATGTATTAATACTTCTGAGCAGCTGCAATTACAGTTATTTGCAGGTGTGTTTTAGTTATGAGCCAAACTGCTTTATATTCATAATTATCTCTAATAATCTGTTCACAGAGGCAAGTATGTCAACTGTAAAGTAAGCCAATACAACACCTGGTTATATGAAATCGTACAAGTGTGAATTTCCATCTAAGCAAATGTCAATTTTTTTCAAACATAAAGAAAGTGAAGTGGAACCGCACCTAAGATTTATTCTTGAACCACAATATTGGTAATATTGCTAACAAATATAAATTCTAGCTCCTTTAAAGCTCAAATTTATGACAAAGAAGAATGAAGCTTTTCCAAGTCACTGGTCGAACAAAACAAAATAAATTTTAAAAGAATTCATTGTTGTGGAGTTGTGGCTCCCATGTTTGTTGGTGGCGGAGCAGAAATACTGGCCTTCATCACGCTGATAAAATTCCTTAAAATGACGTGCACGTTGGCGTCCAACAGCTGTGACATCATTGTCGTGTATTTTGAACCAGGTGTAATTCTCCATTGGGGGGTTTGCGTGGCTGCTGCAGATCAGGGTGATTTTGCTCCCAGCATCCACCTCTTCTGATGGAGCGACAGACACTGACGTGTTCTTATAGCCATCTGGAAGAAAACTAGACATTAGATAACCAGAGAAGTCAGGCTGCTGACTTTCAAACTGATTGTTATGACACTGGGGCATCTAATGGTGTGAGATCTATTGCTTCAAATATTTCATCCAATATGGATCCTGATGATGGAGTTCATGCCCAATGTGCAGCTCATATTTAAAACATTGAAGATCAGCATGTGGAGAATTTTCAGCATTTTGTCTCGATTATAGTAAATACCAAATTAACTTACCAAAGCTCTGTTTGCCAGTTGTGGAGTTTTCTGTAAAACTCTCACTGCACAAAAATACGTTGCTGTTGATATTTCACATTCCAAGTCCTGCAGAGGACACCTGAAACATGAATGAATGTAATCAAATATTTTAGCCTTAAACATTAGGTATGAATTCTTCACTGGACAAGCCAGAAAATATTGCATCAGTGTCCATTTTGGGTTTCTGGGCTCATCAGACATGTTGAAACTGTTTTGTGTTAAGTAACTGAAACGTTTCTAATCAGTTAAAGTTTTTACAAACAGCTTGTTGCGAGAACAGAAGCTGCAGAGGACTAATTTCTCCTCCTACTCTGCTCTATTTTCCGTTGTTGCCATTGTTCTGAAATCAGGTCGTACACCTTGCAGACTGGAATCACAAGCTAAAGCCGAACATGAAAAACATTCATTTGAAACCAAATGATTCAGAGGAAATATGATGTTGTTCTCCGAATGGCAGCAAAGTCAGGTGCGGTCTAACCATGAAGCTGAAAAAAAACAACCCAGGCATGATGCTATCAATGTCACCAACGTGTTTCACAGAGGAAGTAAGGTCTCTGTGCTGGTGTGCAGTGTTTCCTTGACAGATAACATGTATAGGAGTGATTTAAAAAAAGAACCTTTCAGTACCTTTCTCGTTTGTCCGTGTGATCTTTAATATCCATCTGGTTGTCCGCTGGTGGAGTCCAAGCTCTTCAGGAAGGGTTTTCTAATATTCCAGTCCAGTGAGAATCAGCAAGTTTTTATAAACTCAGGCGAAAACTCCTTTTTTTTATATAACACACTCCCAAAAATATGTATTTGGAGACTGACAAAACTGACCTAATTTTAATCTTTAATTGATCTGCAACACTTTGTCAACCAAAAATGGAAATATCATTTGCAGTTTGCAGCAGAAACATTGATACAGCGGTTAATTACAATATATATATTGTGATATATATATTCAATAACATGCAATGTATAATGAGTGACAGGGTCAATTTAATTAATATTTCTGTTGAGATGGAGAGAAAAACACTCCATAGAGAATTTTTCCTCCTTTCAACAACAATGGAACGTCCATGGTTTTTTCAGTCCAGAGTGATACCTCTTTACATTAAACAATCTATGGGGTTGCAGTTTAGCCAATCTGAAAATATTGACCAGACTATTAAGGTTTCTGATTTATATATTTAAAACGTGAGTGGTATGAACAGATTCAGTTAACTCCTCCAGATAGCCAAGCTTGTTGTGTCCTCCGTAAATGCCAGTGCAGGATCTTCATTCTGGGTGGTGGGATTGAACAAGACAAGCTGCAGATTAAAACCTCCCTCTGCTGTCAAGAAGCCTTCAAAGGACTGGAACATACAGCACACACACGCAAAGACACACAGTATTTTAGTCTTGCTCTAGGACTTTTTAATAATAGATTTTTTTGAAGTTAACATTTGCCCAAATTTGCATTTTGTTAGATTTGCTCATTGTTTTCATTTCTTCTTGAGGGGGTCGGTGATGGGCCTAAAGGATACATAATGCATGTGTCTGAAATCACCCTCTGCTTATTAACAGTGCACCTCTCAGAGCAGTGGCTGTTTTGTAATGCTGTCCAAATATGTAGTGAAACTGGTTATACCCTACATAGAGCACGCACTCTGAACCACAATGCATCATGAATAGTGTACATGTGTTCATCTTTGTGATAGCAATGATAGCGCTGACAAAAATAACGCCGGTAGTGTCTGAAATTCATTCTGATGATGAGTCACACAGAAGTCCCCGATCACTGCACAGTGAGTGAATAATGCACTATATTAGTGTGTGTGTGGGGGGGATGATTTTGGACATAACCAGAGCCATTTTCCCTGTGTTTTTATGTTATCAAAATAATTCTGCATGCACAGGGTTGTTGGTGCAATAAAACACCATGCCCAAGATCTATGATATGACTCTAAACTTAATTCAGTGAGGTCACTCAGATGATGCCAGAAGGCCATGCTGCAAGAGCTGCTGAGCTGCTAATAGACATCTGCATTTAGCTGACTTTCAGTGAGCACAAACTTCCTGCTGCTCAGCTAAGCTTCATCCTCGGACCCTCGGACAGCTGCAGCAGCCTGTTAGTACAATCAACGCAACACACAAGGCCAAGAATACATATTCATGGTAAAATATGAACGGCTGTGCTCTTTTGGGTTTTTATTCACAGCTCAGAAGTCAGGATAGTGCTCACTGCTAAGTAGCTAAAGTGATGACAGAGAGCCATTGGCTATGCTAGCTGTCAATCAAAATACCTCCCCCTTATTATAAATGCATTTGTAGCTTTGTATAATTTAATCTGATCAGGTACAAAAAAAAAACCCACAAAACTGTACAGGTGTGATGGCTGTAAAATCTAGCTATGGAGCCAAAAGTCCTTTTTTCAAAGCAGAGTGTAAATATGTTTACTTCTCCTGCAAAGTTGGACATTTGAACACAAGAGATTGACTCACTTTCGGAGACAGCCTCTAGTGGCTATCTGAGGAACTGCAACTTTTCTTATTTCAGGGATGCTTTCAGACCAGGGGGGTGCAGGAGTGTTGGACAAGACCTACAGGTTTGATGAGGACAGTGGAATATTCACATCACATGCAGATTTGTTTGATGTTTCAAATCTAAATAGTGTGTGCAAAAGGCATGTGTTTGTTTAAAATCACGAGCAGAAAATGATGGTCCTCTGACAGATTTGTACGGCAGCTAACTAGAAAAGGTTTTTCAGTGAATGTGAAAGTGTGCTCCGTTATTACTTGAATCAAATTTTTCTGAATAGAGAGATACGCGCTCAGTCAGTAGTAAAACACTCACCCTACGGCTGTTTATTGTTATATAAGTTCTGTGATCCATGAGGGATGTAGAGGTTTGTAGTTTTGGCTCAGGAGATAATTCAAACCCATGATATACTCTCAGATTTTCAGCAGAGGGCAGACCGAGCCAGATGTTTACTGCATCTGTAACAATGACTCATTTCAACCAGAAGAGTTCACATGTGACTGCTGGAGTCATCGAACAGAGTCTCTGGCTTTGACTTGCTGAAACACCAATCTGAGGTGTTTCACCGAGGTAACTCCACTTTGACTTTCCTGTTTCATTTTATCTGGGTTTATTGCCATGGTAACTTGGCCTGCAGTCATAAGAAGGTGTTTTCCACATCCAGGCTGTCAGATTGTATGATAATGAAATCTGTCTTTCACTATGATAAATAAAATAGCAGCATAATGTTCTGTGATGCTAACAGCAAAAATACATTTTGAGGGGGGAAACGGACATGAATGTTACAGTATGAGAAGAAAATGTGAATGTCTGACACCCAGAACAGAAGCAGCAGCAGCAAGAGGAATGTTGCAGGGTCTTCTTTTACTCTGAGGGGCTTTCCCAGGTTTGTTGCTTATTGACTCACAGACCAAAATAAAGAAGTCTGTCAGAGCTATTTTGCCCAGGAAACCGCAAATGAGCCACTTGATCAAAAATGAGACATTGTGAATGATTCATTTTTCACAGACGTGCCGATATTTTGAAGACATCATTGAAAAAAAGCACGGCAGAACCCCAGTGGGAGTCAACAGTAAAAAAATTTAAAAAAGGAAAAAAAAAAAACAATCACCTTCAGTCAAACACTGCTTCACCCTGAAGAAGTCACTGACAACATTTCTGTGATTATGACTGTTTTTATTCTGCCTTAATTTAGCCAACATATCATTGTCTGAATCTGATTTCTCCAGGTCATTTCTTGGTAAAGCCCATTTAACTTTAATGCAACTATAATGTAAAACTACAAAAAGAAAATAAATGTTCATATTGCAAAAAAAAAAAAAAAACAAGACAAATTGAGAACATCTTTGACAGCTAAGTATTGGGCAGAAGATAGCAGGTAAAGAGACCTTTACAATAGATTTAATATAATAAATTACAGACTCCTTAGCAACATGCTTACATAGAACATAGTAACAGCAATACACAAATCTTAGCATTTCAGTTATATGTAACTTTAACATTATGTTGACCATAATGGATTATGTCTTAATGGCAAAGATATGCAGTAGAGCTAGCAACAATAATATGGTCTTAGAGCTGAGACGTACTCCAGACATCTCTGTCATAGTTGTTAACGTGTATCTCATATGCTTACAAAAATATTCAGGATATATTCTGTTAATTTCCATTTAGTTAGGTAATTCTCAGTTCTATGAACGGAAATATGAGCTGAAATACATGTGTAATTGTTAAGATAAAAATGTCACCACAGTCCTCCCACAGTCTGGTTATATAGTTCACGTGTGAGCGCTTCATTCCACAAACCCCCACCCCCTCTCAAAGCAGCATTACGTGTGCACAGCTATTTCTCAAAAAGATGTCTGATGTCTAGAAGGCTCAATATATGAAGGGTTTGGTGTCTGGGTCCTGAAAAAGAAGGGAAAAAAGACATATATGCACTCAGGCTGCCTTAAGGTCACATTTTTTAATGAAGTGTGTGCTCGTTGAACTTTACCTGCACACTGTGCTGTAAATGACACATTCATCATCATCATGGGAGTCCATCTGCTGCTCCCTGCAGGTGACAGAGCTGATGACTGGCTGATGCAGCATGAATAACTCTTAAAAATGAAATAATGACAGATGTGAAACCATCTCACATCTTTCTCTTGTGGACCACAACTGCATAGATGGCCTCTGGTTCACACCGACTGTCCTCATGTAGTCGGCCTGTATCAGACGTCGGCCAGTTGGCGTACTCTGCATCCTGGATATGATCACATATGACACGTAAAAGAGGGGAGAAGAGTCAGTCTTGTCTTACATTATTATGTTTGTGAATATGTTTTTGTTGTGAACACAGTAAAGACAACATCTGCTCTTGTAACTGATGCACATTATACTGAAAAAAATCTGGATATGGGTTTCACGTGCTCCTAATAGCGAACTGTACAAATAACCTCTTAATTATGTAGTTCATGCCAGCAAATATCACATAAAAATTTTAAGAAAACAGCTTTTGGAGGTAACTATATAATTACTTGTGAGTCCACGTCACGGTCCGTTTCTGTTTTTGGAGGTGTGATCCTTTTTTTGCAGAGTCTGAAAAAAAACAACAGACGTTTTAACTCCTTCATCTGATTTCTGTGTGACATATAATCCTGTTATTGTGTGAATATACCCCACCTTCTGATGGTGATGACAGCAGTCGCAGTGAGAAGCGTCGCAACAGAAGCAGCAGTGATGAGTACATTTCTGCCTTTGGCCCAGTAAACTGAGAGGGGAGGCATCAGTCATAACGACGCGTTCACTTCAAGCCTATTTTAATCCCAGATGTTATCTAAACTCTAAACCTCAAACA